>CM050166.1:215532998-215930498 GCA_027410445.1 Discoglossus pictus | reverse complement strand
TGCATGGAGAGGTGGCCATGGCTCAGATCAGTCCCAGGCTGTGAGCTTCAGTCAGTGCCTGCAGTTCCCACTGCTATCTGCAGACCCACTGCCTGCTGGTGCTGATCACACTGGATGTCTCTCTCTCTGTGTTACTCCTCAGCCTCTCTCGCTGACTGGTCCAAAAACACCAAAGCACAACCTCCAAAAAAGAGCAGAGATCCCAAAGTACAACTACACAAGGAGATACATCACACACAGCCCCACTCAGTGTAGAGTCCAAGCCTGGGACACCTCCCCCTCATGCAACTCCTCCTGCTCCACCTCCCACATCCCAGCCCACAGCACCAGGGGAAATGCCTCCTCTCCTATAACTTTCCCATTCTTCACAAATTCCTTTCTGCTTGTCCTAGGTGAGCAAACACAGAGATGTTTTTTCTTTCTTTCCATGCAATCAAGCAGTGGGGCTTGGGGTCATGAGTTATCAATCATGTTAGGGTTAAACTATTTGCCTTTCAAGTGACTGCACTATGCAATATACATGGCTGGGATACCTGATTAGGGTGCATTTAATACACTAGTAATGTGTCATCATTTTCTATTGTAAGTTTAAAAAGCATGTCATATTTACGTTTCTTTATATTTAACCTATTTCAAAGCATGTCGCGCTCATACATCTTAAACCATTAAACGGTTAACAGGATTTTACATTGCAACTCTTTTAAAATAATATTATTTTCAAATACAAAAATGTTTTTTTTTAAATACAATTTGACTAGATCACATTTCTATTCTTCCTTTCAGTTCCTTTTCCACAAAAAAAACTCCACAAAAAGGAGAATTATTCTTTAAAACTGTTAATCACATTTTTCACTTGCCTTTTTTTCATTTAATAGGATAATCTTGGAAGACATTTTTGCATCTCAAAGGGACATGGAGGGTTCTCTGATTTAAATATTAAAATAAATGACCTATTTAAACATTTTTGTTTTATTTTAAGTGATTAAAAAAACTTTCCAAACTGTCCCTGCAAGGGTCCTCCCCCTGTCCCTCCCCTGTGTCTATTCCCCCTTCTCCCTCCCCTGTGTCTCTTCCCCCTCCTTGCCTTGTGTCTCTCCCCTCCTCCCTCCCTTGTCTCTCTCCTCCCTCTCCCTCCCCTATGTGCCTCTTCCCCTTCTCATTACCCTGCTTCTCTCACCCCTCTCCCTCTCCTGTGCCTCCTTTCCCCCTTTCCCTCTCCATTTCCCCCCTCCCAGCCCCGGTGTCCCTTCACCCTCCCTCCCCTGTGTCTCCCCCCTCCCCAAGACAACATTTTTGCATCTCAAGGGACATGGAGGGTTATCTGATTTAAATATCTATTTAAATATATAAGTGATTAAAATACTTTCCAAACAGTCCCTGCAAGGGTCCTCCCCCGGAATAGCTCATGCATACAATGTTTCTACAGTACTAGATGTACTGGCCAATTACAAGTTAGTCACATACTGTGTCTCAGCAGCATGTTATTGAATTGCTGCTGAGACACAGTATGACTAACTAGTACATCTAATCCTATAGAAACATTGTATACATGAGCTATGGGGGAGGAGGACCGATGCATAGACTGTTTAGAAGGTTTCAGTATGTAAAAATAGAGCTCTTAAGCAACTGTTAATACAATAAGGTTTCTATAAACATTTAACACTTAGATATTGTATTTTATTATTAAAAACAGGGGACCATCCATGTCCCTTTAAGTACAGTAGATATTAAAACTTTAATACGATTCATTAATAAAGGGACTGTTTTATATTTGTGTGATGATATAATACTGACATTTGCAAGTTTGCCTGCAGGCTTTAATTTTTATTAGCAATACCGAATTTAATTATATACATATTAAGAACAATGGGGAGATTCCTTTTTATCACTGAAGCTGGATGGCAAGTTTCCCCATAGGAATAAGGGCACATATAAACACAGCATAACACATTACAGCTGCTGCAGTACTTAGTGAATTTTCCCAAATATGTTTATTAGTTCATATAGCATAACATTTGACTGGTGTACTCCATTGTTTTATATTTAATGTATAATGAAAGTATGTAACCAAGCTAGTAAAAGACTGACTTTATTAAAACTGCTGAACACTCATGCTTGCTTTACCAGTCATTACAGCCTCTTAATATGAATGAACATATTATTATATAGATGAAACAAGCTGTTCTCACCTTACCAGAATGGACGCCTGGCTGCAATGACCACCTGACCCTGATCCTCCTACTGTTCTATCAGGCAGAATTGACTTACTGATGTTTGATGGATCATAGAATAATAAATGTACTCTCAGTATCATTGTAATGGCCTTGTTTTCTTAAAGAGCCACTGTAATTTCTTTCCATGTTAAATCTATTTTAGTTCATCATTAATTAAAATTAAACATACATGTACAAACAACAGCAAAGCTTTAGCCAGAAAATATAATTTAAAAACATAATTTACATTGTTAATTGCCGCTGTTGAACAACTTCACACCTCTCTTATTGTCCTGAGCACTGCTGGAAAGAAAACAAACCTGTCAAACTAAGGGATACAGGAATTGCAGTAAATATATGCGCATGGACTGAGAGCTGGCTAAAGAGAGGAAGCAAAGGGTAGTTGTAAATGGAACATACTCAGATTGGACTAATGTGGTAAATGGGGTTCCTCAGGGTTCAGTATTAGGTCCTCTCCTTTTTAACATATTTATTAATGACTTAGAGGTGGGACTGGGAAGTAGTGTCTCCATTTTTGCTGTTGACACAGAGTTGTGCAATGTAATTAAATGAGATAATGATGTACTTTCCCTCCAAAGGGATTTGCATAAATTAGAGAAATAGGCAACTAAATGGCAGATTAGATGTAATATGAATAAATGTAAAGTTATGCATTTGGAAAGGAAAAATAGCCATACAATTTATAATTTTAATGGAGCAAATCTAGGGGTATCAGATATTCAAAGGGATTTGGGGATACTCGTGTACAAGTAACAGTGCTCAATGCCAAGCAGCCGCTGCAAAGGCACATAAAATATTAGCATGTATTAAGAAGGGTATAGAAGCAAGGGAAGCAAATATAAATATGCCACTATAGAAATCCCCAGTATATTTTTAAATAAAAAGGGCATTCAGGGTTATCCTGGATAATTAGAGAGGGAGTATTAGTCCAGGGTCCCCACATACTGCGGGGTCCCGATAGGGGCCCCTGCAGGGTCCCCACATTAACCCCATGATACGGGAGTCCTAATCGGGACCCCCGTCTGGTCTCCACGTTAACCCCTTGCTGCATTTAAAAATTTCAAATAAAAATTTCACATTTGGGACCCCTGCAGCATTTAAAAATTTAAAATTTCCCACCGTGGGTTCTTAAAGGGCCTGTGGCATACAAATGGTTAACCCCATGCCACGGGGGTACAGTAAGTATCCCCACGGCAACTAACATTAACCCCCCAATGCTGGGGGTCCCCATCGTGTCCCCCGCAGTGTCCCTACATTGACCCCCGCTGCATTTAAAATTCAAAAATCACGCATTGCGGGTCTTGAAAGTACCTTGAAGGTCCTTACAGGACCCGCGCTAAATAAAAAAATTAACCCCTGCCGCAGGGGTACTATAAGTACTCCCCCGGGATCTAAAATTAACCCCATCACGCATGGGGGTCAATATAGACCCTCATGAGACTATAAGTAACCCCCTCAGTCCAATAGGGGTCTCGACACTATAACACTATAAGTGCCATGAGGGACTCCAGGACCCTCATGACACAAAGTCTAAGCGCTACACTATTAAACCAAACTATAGCCCATTAAACCTAACTATACCCCATTAACCCTAACTGTACCCAAATACACCCCTACCCTATTAACCCCTATCTTACATTACAAACCCCTATCCCACCCTATACCATTCTAATAACCGCCCTCTAACTAATTAATCCCCCCTCTAAATAATTAACCCCATCTAACTAAATAACCCTATTTAACCATAACCATAACTAATTAGCCCCATCACTAACTACTTATCCCCATCTAGACCTATTTATCCCTATCTCGTCCTATTTAACCCTAACTGGGCCTATTTAACCCTAACTGGGCCTATTTGTCCCAATCTAGTCCCATTTAACCATTTCTAGTCCAATTTAACCATAACTGGGGCTATTTATCCAAATCTTGTCATATTCAACCCTATCTAGTCATATTTAACCCTAACTGGGCTTATTTAACCCCAAATGTACCCAGTAAAGCCCTATCCTATAAACCCCCTTCTACCCCACCCTATTAACCCCTCCACTACCTACCCAACTCCTACCCTATTAACCACTACACAACTTACCTAACCCTCTAATAAAATCCCTAACATCCCGCTAATTACAACCCCCCCCCCACCTAATTACAGAAAGTAACAAAACCTACACCCAACAATAAAAGAAAGGGTAATTTAGACAACTTACCTTGCCACCCCTGTGGGGTGTATTCCATTCTGATTGATTCCAAGATTTGCGCCTTCTGATTGGCTGCAATCTGATTGACAGTTACATCAGCCAATCAGAAGGCACAGATACGTGGAGCCAATCGGAATGGGATACACCCCACAAGGGTGTATCCCATTCTGATTGGCTGAAAGCAATAGAGCCTTCTGATTGGATTAAATATGATTGACAGTTTCATCAGCCAATCAAAATGGGATATAGGGGTGTATCCCATTTTGTTTGGCTCACGCATTTGCACCTTCTGATTGGCTGTAATATGTTTGACAGCAATTTCAGCCAATCAGAAGGTGCCATTTTGAAATTTGACTGGAGCACAAGCGAGAACAATCATTTGCGGCGGGAGCTCCTTAAGGGAGGATCTCCGTTAGCTTTATAATTTTTTTAGAACGTCTGGTTTTTTGGAGGGTCCCTGCCTGCGACGACTGAAGGAGGACCGGGGCATCGCTAAGTGGGCATTTTGGACAGGTAAGTTGCCTATTAGGCATATATTATATTACATGTTGTATGTATTTATGTATTAATTGTAATCTTTCTTTTTATTGCATGTGTGACCAGACCTGTGGAAATTTTTGGAGGACCCTGTCTGGGACAAAGCACAGAAGACCAGCATTACTGGAGGGGCAATAGGTAAGTGGTATAAATTACCCTTTCTTTTATTGCTGGGTGTAGGTTTTTATTTTATTGTAATAGTAATGTGTTTATTTTTGGTTGTACTTTTATTATTTTATGTGAGTAGCTTTTTTTATTTTATGTAGTGTTGCTTTTTTATTTTTTGTAATGTTCTTTTTTCATTTTATGTAATCTAGTTATTTTATTTTTGTAATTTAATCCCTTTTGGTATTCGCCCCCTTATTCCATCGTCCTTATTTAATCTGCCTAATAATGATCTAATTGAGAGAGATCCAATAAGATCTTCCTCAATAATTTTCATTAGGCAAATGAGTATTTTGACCACATCATCCTCTTTATGCATGTTGTCTTACTCCAAGCTGTATAGGCTCGAAAGCCTACTACCAATTACGCATATTAGGTGATGTGCATCTCTGTAATGAGAAGGGGTGTGGTCTAATGACATCAACACCCTATATCAGGTGTGCATAATTATTAGGCAACTTCCTTTCCTTTGGCAAAATGGGTCAAAAGAAGGACTTGACAGGCTCAGAAAAGTCAAAAATAGTGAGATATCTTGCAGAGGGATGCAGCACTCTTAAAATTGCAAAGCTTCTGAAGAGTGATCATCGACAATCAAGCGTTTCATTCAAAATAGTCAACAGAGTCGCAAGAAGCGTGTGGAAAAACCAAGGCGCAAAATAACTGCCCATGAACTGAGAAAAGTCAAGCGTGCAGCTGCCACGATGCCACTTGCCACCAGTTTGGCCATATTTCAGAGCTGCAACATCACTGAAGTGCCCAAAAGCACAAGGTGTGCAATACTCAGAGACATGGCCAAGGTAAGAAAGGCTGAAAGACGACCACCACTGAACAAGACACACAAGCTGAAACGTCAAGACTGGGCCAAGAAATATCTCAAACTGATTTTTCTAAGGTTTAGTGGACTGATGAAATGAGAGTGAGTCTTGATGGGCCAGATGGATGGGCCCGTGGCTGGATTGGTAAAGGGCAGAGAGCTCCAGTCCGACTCAGACGCCAGCAAGGTGGAGGTGGAGTACTGGTTTGGGCTGGTATCATCAAAGATGAGCTTGTGGGGCCTTTTCGGGTTGAGGATGGAGTCAAGCTCATCTCCCAGTCCTACTGCCAGTTCCTGGACGACACCTTCTTCAAGCAGTGGTACAGGAAGAAGTCTGCATCCTTCAAGAAAAACATGATTTTCATGCAGGACAATGCTCCATCACACGCGTCCAAGTACTCCACAGCGTGGCTGGCAAGAAAGGGTATAAAAGAAGAAAATCTAATGACATGGCCTCCTTGTTCACCTGATCTGAACCCCATTGAGAACCTGTGGTCCATCATCAAATGTGAGATTTACAAGGAGGGAAAACAGTACACCTCTCTGAACAGTGTCTGGGAGGCTGTGGTTGCTGCTGCACGCAATGTTGATAGTGAACAGATCAAAACACTGACAGAATCCATGGATGGCAGGCTTTTGAGTGTCCTTGCAAAGAAAGGTGGCTATATTGGTCACTGATTTGTTTTTGTTTTGTTTTTGAATGTCAGAAATGTATATTTGTGAATGTTGAGATGTTATATTGGTTTCACTGGTAAAAATAAATAATTGAAATGGGTATATATTTGTTTTTTGTTAAGTTGCCTAATAATTATGCACAGTAATAGTCACCTGCACACACAGATATCCCCCTAAAATAGCTAAAACTAAAAACAAACTAAAAACTACTTCCAAAAATATTCAGCTTTGATATTAATGAGTTTTTTGGGTTCATTGAGAACATGGTTGTTGTTCAATAATAAAATTAATCCTGAAAAATACAACTTGCCTAATAATTCTGCACTCCCTGTATATTGTATATTCATATTAATTACATGGGTTATTGCAATATTTTCACAAATTTCTTTTATAACTGGTATTCCAATACCTCCTAATTCAATATTTTTATTAGCTATTGTTTTTTTTACTCTCACTTTTTTATCCAAATAAATAAATCTGTCTATTGTTTTCTGAATAGATTTAGTAATATAAACGGGTACTATTTCTGGAACACATCTAAATAAATAAGTTAGCTTAGGGATAATACTCATTTTAACAACGGTTATCCGAGCTGACCAGGAGAATCTTATATTTCGCCATTCGTAAAGTAGCAGTCTAACTTCTTTTAATATTTCTGAAATATTATCTACTGTTATTTTCTCACTGAAAAAATTGAATCTTATGCCCAAATGGGAGATATTTTTAGAATACTAATTACTATATATACTTGAGTATAAGCCGACCCGAGTATAAGCCGAGGCACCTATTTTACCACAAAATACTGGGTAAAATGAGTGACTTGAGTATAAGCCGAGGGTGGGAAATGTGCTACCCCCTGTGTCCCTCTTGTGCCCTCTGTGTCCCCCCTCTCTCTCCCGTGTCTCTTCTCCCCTCTGCCCTCCCTGTGTATCTTCCCCCCTCCCTTATTATCCTCCTCAACCCCCCTCCTCATTCTCAACCTGCCTCCTCAACCCCACTCCTCATCTTCAACCTCCCTCCTCATCCTCCTTCCTCATTCTCAACCTCCCTCCTCAACCCCCTCATCCTCAACCCCCTCCTCAACCCCCGCCTCAACCTCAACCCCCTCCTCATCCACAACCTCCCTCCTCATCCTCAACCCCCTCCTCAACCTCCCTCCTCCTCCTCAACTTCCCTCCTCATCCTCAACCTCCCTCCTCATCCTCGCTAACAATAAAATATTTCATAGACAACATCACAATTTACTCTTGCACTCACCCAAAAATGCCTATACGGAACGTCCCATGGTAGGACATCAGATAAAGGGGCGCCAGTGACCTATTTTCCAGCGTCCTATAATGGAGTCTCTGGGATAAAGAACACTAAAAATTATATCCCGAACTAGCGAATTGCCCGTCAAAAAATGACGGCAATGAAATTGTAAGGTAGCTAATGCTGTTTAGTGTGTAATAATGAAATATATAATACATTAATAAATGAATATACTTTACCTATTTTAAAGTATTGTGTGGAAGAGCTGTGAATGTGTTTTGATGTTGCTGCAGCATTAGTGGTGTGGATCTGCTGTGTAAGCGTGCTGAATGTGTGCAGTGTAACACTGTGCGTGCGCGAGCCCAAACCGTTGTCGTGTACTTCCGCATTGGCGTCAAATGGCGAGTAATGTGTGTTATACGTTTGTATCGGAATATCCGTAGGTGTTTTGTGGTGTTTTGCGAGTTTCTTGTGGTGTTTTGCGAGTTTAGAGTGCTGTAGCCTCGTTTTCGTTTTGTTCGGCGGCCATTTTTTCTCTCGCTTCGTTTTTTTTTTAGTCTCTAAACTGTTTTATTTGAAGTAAAATCGAGGTGTAAGTTGTATTTTTGAGGTGCTGGGTGCTCCCTCTTGGTGTAGGTAAGTTTTTTATGTATGTGGTGTGTGTATGTATTGTGTTTTACATTTTGTAATGTTCTCGAGTTGCGTCCGAGTGTTGCGAGTCCGTAATGTGTGTGAACGTGTGTCGTATGTTGTTTGCGAGTGTCGTAATGTGTGTGTCGTAGTGTTTGGGTTGCGACGTGAAGTTTGCGAGGGTCGCAGTTGCTGGCAAGGAGCGCCTTCGGCGCTCCATGCCAGCAACTGCGGCCCTCGCTTTGCGAGGTCCTCAGGTGCTGGCATGGAGCGCCTACGGCGCTCCATGCCAGCAACTGAGACCCTCGGGCAGTGCCCTCGCTTCGCGAGGGCCTCGGCTCGCTGCGCAAGCCGCGGCCCTCGCTACGCGAGGGCCGCAGCTCGCTACGCGAGTCGCGGCCCTCGCTTCGCGAGGGCCGCGGGCTCGCTACGCGAGCCCGCAGCGTTAGCAACAACTCGTACGCTCACAACTATATATGTGATGCCGTCCCAACCTTCCATCTGCTGTATACCAGCATAATCCTAACTTACTGTAATATATTTGCTTTTATACTTTTCATATCCTTAAACTAGCAGTTATAGATGAGTATTCTTTCCTTTTTATTAGTGAGATGACAAATCTGAAAAAAATTTAATCCAAGGGTTTAAAAAAAAAAAATTGCTTTTAGTACAGCGTCCCTAAATGGTAAAAAATGGATCCTTGCTATGACATCTCTGGGTAAAGATTTATCCAAACCTCTAGGTAGAGGAATTCTATGAATAGTTTCAATTTTTGCAGGAGGTGATGGAATCCCATCTGAACTGCTCAAAATCCTAGAAGATGATGCTGTTACAGTGTTGATTGCATTATGCCAACAAAATTGAAAAATTCAACAGTGGTCAGTAGACTGGAAAAGGTCAGTCTATATACTAATGCCAAAAAAGGCTGTGCCAAAGAATGCTCCAATTACCATACAATTTCAAAATGCAATGACACAAAAGATCAAATTGTCAATTTACGCTAGAATAGAGAAAGCATTTTAGAATTATATTTTTTACATCTGCTTCATAGACTCTTCTAAAGCCTTTGACTGTTTGGATCACAACAGAATGTGGCAAGTTCTTAAAGAGATGGGAGTACCAGATTATCTCATCTGCCTCCTGAGGAATCTGTATATGGACCAAGAAATAACGGTCAGAACCGAACATGGAACAACCAAATTGTTCAAGATCGGAAAAGGAGTGCTACAAGGTTTTGTCAGCTTATTTATTAAACTTATATACAGAATACATCATGCGTAACGTGGACTGAAAGAATCCAAAGTTAGAATTAATATTGCTTAAAGCAATATCAACAATCTCCGATATATGCAGATGATACTATTCTAATGGCTAGTGTAAGGGTGAAAGGAGAGAGTGCAAAAGCTGGCCCGCTGCTCAACGTTAAAAAGATGAAGATCATGGCAAACAGCAATCTCAGTTCCTGGCAAATAGATGGAGAATGGTATGCCTAGATAAGCTAATAAAAAGTAAAGATATACAGTGCCTTGCAAAAGTATTCATGCCCTTGGCATTTTTCATGTTTTGTTGCCTCACAACCTGGAATTACCATGGATTGTTTGAGGATTTGCATAATTTAATTTACAAAACATACCCACAACTTTTAAGATGATTTTATTTTGAAGCAAACAACAAATAGGACAAAATAACAGAAAAAGTCAATGTGCGTAACTATTCAGCCCCCCTAAAGTTAATACTTTGTAGAGCCACCTTTTGCGGCAATCACAACTCCAAGTCGTTTTGGATAAGTCTGTATGAGCTTGCCATATCTTACCACTGGGATTTTTGCCCATTCCTCCTTGCAAAACTGCTCCAGCTCCTTCAAGTTGGATGGTTTGCACTTGTGAACAGCATTTTTTAAGTCTGACCACAGATTTTCTATTGGATTGAGGTCTGGGCTTTGACTAGGCCATTCCAACACATTTACATGTTTCCACTTAGACTACTCAAGTGTTGCTTTAGCAGAGTGCTTGTATTTATTGTCCTGCTGGAAGGTGAACCTCTGTCCTAGCCTCAAATCACGCACAGATTAATATAGGTTTTGCTCAAGAATATCCCTGTATTTAGCACCATCCATCTTTCCCTCAACTCTGACCAGGTTCCCAGTCCCGGCTGCTGAAAAACATCCCCACAGCATGATGCTGCTACCACCATGTTTCACAGTTTGGATGGTGTTCTTTGGATGATGTGATGTGTTGGGTTTGCGCCAGACATGGCATTTTCTTTGATGGCCGAAAAGTTGAATTTTAGTCTCATCAGACCAGAGCACCTTCCTCCATACATTTTGGGAGTCTCCCACATGACTTTTCACAAACTCAAAACGTGCCATTTTGTTTTTGCTGAAAGTAATGGTTTTCTTCTGGCCATTTTGCCATAAAGCCCAACTCTATGGAGCGTACGGCTTATTGTCGTCCTATGTACAGATACTCCAGTCTCTGTTGTGGAACTTTGCAGCTCCTTCAGGGTTACCTTTGGTCTCTGTGCTGCCTCTCTGATTAATGCCCTCCTTGCTCAGTCCGTGAGTTTTGGTGGGTGGCCGTCTCTTGGCAGGTTTGCTGTTGTGCCATGTTCTTTCCATTTGGTTATGATAGATTTGATGGTGCTCCTAGGGATCATCAAATATTTGGATATTTTTTTATAAACTAACCCTGACTTGTACTTCTCAACAACATTGTCCCTTACTTGTTTGGAGATTTCCTTGGTCTTCATGGCAGTGTTTGGTTAGTGGTGCCTCTTGCTTAGGTGTTGCAGCCTCTTTGGCCTTTAAAAACGGTGTGTGTATATGTAATCACAGATCATGTGACACTTAGATTGCACACAGGTGGACATCATTTCACTAATTATGTGACTTCTGAATGTAATTGGTTGCACCATAGATTTTTATGGGCTTCATAACAAGGGGTGAATACATACGCACATGTCAATTTTCTGTTTTCTATTTCTAAAAAATCGTTTTATGTATATATTTTTCTCATTTCACTTCACCAACTTAGACTATTGTGTTCTGATCCATCACATAAAATTCAAATTAACAAAACATTGAACTTAAGGCTGTAATGTAACAAAATAGGTAAAAAGTCAAGGGGGATGAATACTTTTGCAAGGCACTGTATTACTGTCAACAAAGATCCGCATAGTTAAACTATGATACATACAGAATTTTGTGAGAACTGCACCATAGAATTGATATCTTTGAATTGTGGTGTTGGTGAAAACTGCTTAGAGCTCCTTGCGTACGAGAAGATCTAATAAATAAGTAAAACAGGAAATCAAGCCAAACTGTTCACTTGAACAGATAGATAATGTAAATTAATTAATGAATATGAGCTTGAGGGTACTCAGAGGGGCAGTGGATGACAGATGTGCCTGGCATGCTGCAGTTCATAGGGTTATAGAAAAGACACAAAATACCAAAATAGAGGTGTTAGTTCTATGGACATGATGTTACCAGACTGATATACTACAGGATATTCCTCCCTGTGAAGGGCACAAGTGTGCTAAAAGTGGTTGCTCTTAGAGTGGGTTATTATGAAAAAGAGCTAACCTATTAGGATAGTTTGTTCTCTGATTGAGCACCTCTGACTTTGTTGTTTTGTTTACAGATAGGACATGACAGAGGTGTCCAGGAGTTTACTGCCCCACTCATCAGATACCTCCTGTAAGTGTCTGGGCATAGCAGGGGGTTGCCAGGGTATTGTGAATACTAAAGACATACCCGAAGTGTAGAACCATGTATCCAGGATAGACCGACTTCCTGGCCCGAGGGGGGGGGGGGGACATTCCCTCCAGTCGGTAAACCTAGTGGTGGGCAATGCTGTCTAGCGGGCCCATGGTGCCTTGTAATACCTCATTCCTAGGGGAGAATGGTTATTGTGTATATCTGTTCCCTAGTTGACCTCCTTACTGGTTGAGAAACCTTTATTGAGTCAACTAGGAGAGTTGAGGTGGTTTCAGGGTGTATTCACTTTCGGAGACTGACCAGGACGTCCATAATATTTTTAACAATTCAGGCTCCCTACTAGATTGTATGGGAGTCAGGAACAATGGCTAAGGCCAAGTTTACCAATTAGTGGCTAACCATTAGACAGTGGATCAAAGTGATATCACTTGCAAAGCACTTGACACCAGTTGACACTTATCTATTGAAACAGAGTTTTCAATTGTTGTCTGTCAACCTAGTTTACTATACGTAATCGCTTAATCAGATCCATAGCTCTCCCCATATAAAGTAGCTCTTTTTAGCACTTACCAAGAGTTTGAATCCAAGCAGGAAGCTACCCATGCCCTGGAACTGGGAGAGAATGGGTATCACGGTTGGCTACTGGTTGCCCTTAAAGTAATACTGCCTCAAAAATATATTTATTGTCCCTATGCTTTGTATACACCCTGTAACACATTGTAACACATGGTGCACATAACATAACTCAAAATATGAAATTATTGACCCAGAGCACTTAGGCTTGGGTGGCCCAGCTCAACTGAAATTGTTCTTGGGGTCCAGGGCATATCACCAGGGGCTTGGGGAAACCTTTAGAACATATAAAAGGTTGACAATCACATTTTGGTCCTATACCCATAACAAAGTGATATAGTCCATTATTAGAAATGTCTTTGTGGTCATCTGGTCAACATGGTTACATCTACGTAAGGGTCCAGTTCCCAGGTCCAAAAGCCATACTTCTCCTTTCCAACTGGTGGAGCCTATGAGATATTTCTGTCAGATGCCCCCCTAGCTTCACCTATTTACTTGTCCTACTGCCACAAAAGTCCATCAGGATTCTGGTGAACCTTTCCCTGCCGATGTTGGATGGTGAAGTTGAAAGATTGGAGAGCTAGACTCCAGTGAAACAACCATCCAATGTCCCCGACAGTCGCGACAGCCAACATAAAAAGTTGTGGTCGATGACCACCATAAATTCTCTGTCATACAGATAATGTTGTAGTCTCTTGAAACTACTGCTCCTTTCTCCACCGCAGCATAGGCTACATCCCAAGGCAAAAGCTTCCAACTGAGGTAGGCAATGGGGTTCTCTCAAACCTGCTCATCCTTCTGGCTGAGGACAGGATTCAGACGGAAGCGTCAGTCTTCACAATGAAGGAACGCTGTTAGTCGTGAATAGCCAAACCAGGGGAGCAGGTGAGGCAGCTTGTAGGGTTCTCACAGGTGGGCATCCACTAGGAGCAGCATCTTCTTGCTGGTAAGATCCATGAGGGGCTTGGTGATGGTATTGTAATAGGGAACACATTTAGGGTAATACCCTGCAGTCCCCTGGAAAGCCATCACCTGCTTGTATTGGGGGGGGGGGGGGGGGAGGGGGGGGCAGGGCACCGATCCCTTCTTCCTTTGTTTACTATGATCTAATCTGTACCTCTGCCCAAGCACACTGAGACTTATCCATGCTGACAAGTGCACTGAGTTAATAGTGAGGTAAATCTCCCACTCCTCGGGTAGTCATGGTACTCGTTTCCTTCCTCCTTCTGAGCTGTGGCACCAGTTGCCCTGGGTTGGTTGGGGCAATCTCTCTGCAGATGTCCTCGTTGTTGGCACCCATAGCACAGTGGCTCCCTTGTACCGGGGCGAGGCCTGGCAGGGGCTGGGGGTCGGGCTGGTATTCCCGTTCCAGCTCAGGACCCAAGCTCCCAGGTATGTGCCGGGGTGGTTAGCCTAGGATGCGATGGATGGACAGGTCCCCACCAGGGTGCCGAGCTACTAGGGTACAATGTCCTTGGTTCTCCCAAGGTCAACTGTTTCCCCGGTGGTAAGCTTCTGGTCCAGGATCCACTCTTGCATGTTGACCAGGCACACTGAGTAAACTTGTTCCAGCAGCACAACATGCTTGGCGTCATCTATGGTGAGAACCTCTGGTCTTTCCACCAGCTCTCACAGGCATGCTTTACTTGCACATCAGCTTTGAAGAGGTGTCCCCTGATTGCTTGACCAGGGTGCGGAATTGCTTTTGTTGTTTTTTGGGAGTGATGTCATACCAGTCAAGCAGTACCTGTCTCACTTGTAATCCTCTGCAACGTCCCGGGTATAACCCAGTAGGCAATGCTGGCTCACCAGCTCAGCCAGCTCACCAAGAGCTTTACCCGTTTGGTTGGAGGGATCTGGATGCACTGGCGTCCAAAGTACTGCGCAAACCGATCAATGTCGCCCGGTTCTCATTAAAGTGCTAAAAGCTACGGTAAGTGACTTTGAGCTGGGCTGAGAGAGGTCCCTTGGAATCATTGGTTGAGTGGCGAGGGGAAACAGAAACTCCCCTCTTGTTTGCTGTCGACCTCTCTGGTTATTCTGGCTCATATTAGCTATCGGCTGATCGGCAGTCAGGTCCCCTGGTATTGAGGCTCGCCATACCTGGAATCTTCTGATCACCTCATCCTCCCCGACCACCTGAGAATCGGGGAACCATCCACTGGGATGCTGCTGGCAGGTGAGGGTACCACTCCGTAAAGGCCTTCTAATGGTTGCTCAATTTCTTCAACTTGCCGTAGCTCCTGTATCATCTTTGGACAGGCCTTGTGTCCTGCCATCTGGATATGTCTTGCCTTAATCTGTTCATGGAGCTCAGCAGCAGACATGTCCTCATATTCTGCCATCCCGTTATCATGTCTCAAGGATCTCACACTAGCCACCAGTTGTCACAACCCGTTCTGCATTACAGAAGTTATTTGTAGATTAAAAAAGAATATCTCTCAGGTAGAGATACCGTTATTGAGTCGGACGTGAGTTGACTACAGGAGTTGAAGTGGCTCCTCTGTGTATTGCATTTCGTGGACCAACCAGGACTTTCATAATATTTCTAACAATTTGGGTTCCCTATTAGATTGTATTGGGGGGGGGGGGTCAGGAACAATGACCAAGTATTTACCAATTAGTGGTTAACCTCAAGACAATGGGTCAAAGGGATATCACTTGCAAAGCACTTGACGCCACTTGACCCTTGTCTTTCGAAACAAACTGTTTCAATTATTGTCTGACAACCTGGCTAACTATACGTAATGGCTTAATCTGATCCTTAGATCTCCCCATATATGTCTATGGAGCTCTTGTTAAAGCTTACCGCTAGTTCGAATCCACCCAAGAACCTAGCCAGGCCCTTTTACTGGGAGTAAACTGGGTATCATGGTTGACTACAGAAAGTGGCTACTGGTCACCCTTAAAGTGATATTAACTGAAAAATATTTGTATTGGACCTATGCATTGTATTCACTCTGAAACACAGTGCACATAAAATAACTATAAAAAATTGGTAACATTCTTGGGGGTTCATGGCGTATAACCAGGGGGTTTTGGAAACATTAGGTTAAAAATCACATTTTGGTCCTATACCCATAACAAAATGATATACTGTAGACTTTTATTATTCTGGCACACTCCATAGTTTAGAATTAATCAGAGAGGACTAGATGGACTAAGGCCATTATAGCAGCCTTAGTCCTTCTAGTCAATGTGGCTACATGTACATCGGGGTCCAGTAGCCAGGTCCAAAAGCCCAATAGTTTAAAGAGGGTTGTGACAATGTTCATTTCCTGCTTCATCAGAAACTAGATGCAAAATCCACATGGGGCTTTTTTTGGCATGAATAATTGCTCCCTGACCATAAAACGTCCACAAACTGCCCCACCGTGTTCTTTATTTGAATCTTTGAGTTCAGTCTCACCATTCTCGACCTGTGATGGTCCTCAAATGGCTCCAAATTTATAGTGCTATGTAAATGCACATACATTTTGCTTTTTTATTCTCAATGTTGTTTTTATTGAGGACAAATAGTAAATATTAGAACATCAATATATATCCAATTTATACAGGTCTAAAAGCTGGAGTTGGTGACATAAATATATATCAATATTTAAGGTTCTCAGTTGAATACTAGAGACTATTTCATATATTTCAGATCTTAATGTATTAGTATATTATAGTCATAACTATTTTATTCTTAGTATTTTTTGTGATATTTAGAATCCTCTAGTCTATTATTAATTCTGAACTGATAGTAAACAGTATATATAAACATTGTAAATAGTTAAAATGTTACTAAATGGATTTATAACTGTTTTGTGTAGTAATCTATCAGCAGGTTAAAATAATATAATTTAATTTTAGAGAAGCATATTCTTAACTTTAGGAAATTTCAGAAAATACAGGGAGTAGGGAGTAATGGATGGGGAGGGAAGGGTTTCTTCAATGGTCCTGCTAGTTTCATTCTTATCTGTAATCACATTTATTGGGAGTGTATTTTGTAAGTGTTTCAGCTACCTATCTCCATCTTTAGCTTCATTGGTCCAAACTGTTTCTGACTCCATTCTCCGACTTTCCTAATAAGTTATTGTTTAATATCTCCTAATTCATGGTGTCCCAGTGATACATCCTGGCCATAATAACAATGGTTTCCAGATATCAATAAACTTAGGGAATGAGTTTGCTAGAATACTGGTCATCCTTTCATTAACGTAGAGGTAGTTAGTTTGGTTGATCACTTCTTGGAAATTTATATGACTTTCTTTCCAAGTTCTGGCAATAACATTTTTGGCAGCTAATAAAATTAGCTGAGCAAGTTTATTCCCCTGTGGAGTCAGATCTGTAAATTTAGTGCCTGGTAGACAAGAGTCTATTGCCGGTTGCAGTGGGGTCTTGAGTAAGTCTGATATTAGTTTCATAGTTGTGTGCCACACTTTCTGTACGACAGGACATCGCCACCATGTCTGTATAAAGCCTCCCTGCATTTGACATCCTCTAAAGCAAGTGTCTTCTTTGGTAGGGTAGATTTTGTGTATCACTTTAGGAGTCATATATGCCCGGTTCAGAATCTTAATGGATGTTTCCAAAAGACTGTAGTCGATCCTTTAGTAAGGTTTGAGCAAACTGTGTACCATTGACTGCTATCCCAAACCTGATGTAGATCTAACTCCCATTTTAGCATAAAGAAATCTTTTGATCATTATATGGGGTATTAAAAAAGTTTCATATAGGGATCCTAGTATTCATTTGATGAGGGGCATATTTTTGCAGATTGTTGTCATCCAGGATGCTTTGGACGGGCAATATTTATTATGCATGTTGCTAACCCAATTTCTAAGTTTAGTAAAATTAAATAGTTATTGATTAGGGATAAGGAAGTCCCTATGCATCTGATCAGAAGGAATTATGTGGTCACAAGAGAATCATTTCCCTATCCTATCTAGTTTAAGAGAAGTCCAGAAGGCTTTTGATTCTAGTGATAAGGTGCTTTGTAAAGTAGATAAGGAAAATAGTGAGGTGAGCGGTGTCAAGGAGTGAGCTTAATGATGTTTAGATTTGGCCCATCTCCAGGTTTTTAGAGTAAGATTAATCATTGGGTTATGATATTTGGATTTGAAAGTTAGGATAGGAGTCCACAAAACTTCCCCACAAGTTAAACAAGTCATCTGGATATTTTCTAAGATTCAACTGGGCTGATATTTCTCTGAATGTGTGAGAGGCATAAATTCTAATTGAGCTGCTTTGTAGTAGAGGGCAAAGTTGGGGTAAGATAACCCCCCCTTTGACTTGTGTCTGTACATGATTTCTTTGCAATTTTAAACACTTGAGTTTGAAAACAGGCTAGTTCCTTATTATTTATTGAGATAGGCAGGGTCCTAAATAAATAAAGTAGTTTGGGTAGGACATTTATTTTGATGGTGGCTATACGGCCCGTCCAGGAGATCTGTGATTTTGACCAAGTGTTGAGGTCAGCGAGCAAAGATTTGAAAAGAGGGGGAAAATTAGCCTAGTATAGTGATGGGATTGTGTTGGTTATATTGATACCTAAATATCTAATATGAGTGGAGGGCCAAATAAATTTATAGGACAATTTTAGTTGCTCTATCGTTTCTGAGGGAAGGCCTTTATTAAGAGCTTCAGTTTTGTCACAGTTCAGATGGAGACCAGAAAGGGTACTGTATTGACCTATTGTATCTATCAGGGCTTCTATTGAAGGTACTGGATTTGTTAGGGTGCACATTAAGTCGTCTGCAAAGAATGTGCATTTGAAGTGGTGATGTCCCACCTCAAAAGCTTTGATCTGTGAGTTTGCCCTAATGGCTTGAGCTAGGGGTTCTATTGTTAGTGCAAAGAGCAAAGGGGATAGTGGGCAACCTTGTCTGGTGACCCTTTGAATGTTGATGATTTTTTGCGATCCTGGGAGTGTAAGGTTCGCCTTGGGGAGTTTATAGTAGGTAGGAAGTAGAGTTATAAATTCTCCTTTGAAACCGAATTTAGATAGAGTGGCAAATAGAAATGGCCATTCTAGCATGTCAAATGCTATTTCTCTGTCAAGAGCAAGGAGGCATAGAGGAGAGTTTGATGTTCGAGAGAGATGTAGGATGTTCATGATGTCTCCTAATATTATCTCCCGTCTGTCTAAAAACGATAAGTCCAGATTGCTCCTTTTGGATTAGATCAGGTTAAAAGGCTGAGATTCTTGTTGCAAACATTTTAGCCAGGAGTTTGAGATCTCCATTTACAAGAGAGATTGGCCTATAATTTTTTGCCTCTAACGGGTCCCTTCCTTCTTTGGTGAATAGTGTTATATATTGGCTTGGTTCAATTCCTGGGGTATTTCTTCTACTTTAACAATAGAGTTGAATAGATCACACAATTAAGGTGAAAGAATATTAGCAAAGGTCTTATAGTAGTAAAGGTTGGTTAGTCCGTCTGGTCCTGGAAATTTCCCTGATTTTAATCACTCTACTCATGTCTTGAATTTCTTCACAGGTAACCTTCTTATTTAGGTCTTGAAGGTCTGTTTGGGATATCAAGGGTAGGTCTAATGAATCAAGAAAGGAAGTGATCATAGAGTCAGGGGTCAAATTTTGGGATGAGTATATGTTTGGTTAGCGTTTTGGCTAACAGTGGGAGTGCCAGATGATGTCCACATTTGAGAAATTTTAGATTGGGAGAATTTCGAGTGCAAACTCCTGGCTAGAAGTTTATCTGGTTTATTTGCCTTCAAATAAAAGCAGTGCCCTGTTCGTCTAAGTGCCTTTTCTGTTCTAAGCAAAAGAATACCATGTTTTTCCAATCTAGATTTATCAATTTGGTGTCTCAGGGAAGGGGAGTGCGATAGCTTAATTTGTTTTTCTAGAGATGTAAGCAGTTTAATCAAATCTTGTTCTTTCTGGTGATATTGTTTTTATGCCTAGAGGCTAACTTGATGCAGGTACCTGGTATAAATGCTTTATGTGAAATTTACATTTACATTTTGCTTTTTTAACTGCATCAAAAAGTGCTGTTTAGAACACAGGGGAGTCTGTAAGCAGGACACAGCAACTGAAAAATTCTACCTCCTCCAATCAGTCTCTAGGGAATGAGAAGATAGGACAACCTATAGCAGTGGCATTACCAACTAACTGATAGAGTTGTTCTAACTGATATGGCTGTTTACCAATGCGAGCTGGTAAACATAAAGCTGTTTACCAATACAAGCTGGTAAACACAAAGACATATGAATGAAAAAGCATAATTACATTTTTTAAAATCTAAATGTATTTTCACTATGCTATCTGTTTTTGATGAGCAGTTTGGATGGCTTCAGTTGCCCTTTAAGGGATTATGTTATATATACTTACAAAGTAATGTTATGCTAAGACTGCATATCATGATTAGGAGATTAAATTACTCACAGTCCTTGGAGGAGATTTACACTGGGCATTATTCAAGCATGTGCTGTCCATAAGCCATCTACCAAATTGCCTCCTAATTACATGGTTGACCGAGCAGATATATATTCAAGGGTTTCTTAATCCTCTAAAATATTTACTAATGGGTAATGGCAGATTTTTCTTTGTTTTAGCAACAACAACCCACAGAGACATTTCTGTTTGTGTTTATACCACCTATCTTCAGTTAGAAAAATCATTTATGCATCAGCTATGACTTTAAGATTTATGCAGGAAGAGGATTTATGCAGGAAGAGGATACTCCTACACATGAGGAGTATCCTATTGTGACACAGGTGTTCTGATTTTTTTTTTACAGCATTTAATTTACTTGGTTTTAAAGCTCAGTTAATGCCAAAAATGTTGAATTCCCAGTTAAATCAAATATTGTTAAAGAAAAGAAGAAAGAGAATTGGTCTAAAATAATATTTATAGATTTTGGATTTACTGATATATTCTATATCTGGGTAACTTCGGAAGTACTAATTTTTATAATGCATACATATTTCAGGCTTACTACCAAAAAACTAGGGTCCTCATTCAATTTAGGGCCCTAAATAAGCGCATAGCATATTTTTTTTAAAGAAGGTTTTAGTTAGTGAAAACCTTGCTTTTGGATAGATTCTTACTAACTAAAAACTTCTTTAAAAAAAATATGTTATGTGCTTATTTAGAGGCCTATTCAATTGGCCAAAATGCAATTGAATGAGGGCCTAGGTCTTCAAAGTGAATCATTTTCCAGCAACTGTTTTTATTTATAAATATCATGTCCTCACACCACCCAATAAACTGGGATATTTGTCCAGATGACCCAGAATAGACAAGTGGAGAAGCCAAAAAAAGGGCAGTCAGCACAGAGTGTGCCAATGTACAGAAAGTCTGAGCAGGGTGAAATCTAACACAGTCAAAAATCTTAATTTGGAAATCAAAACTAATGGCAAAAATGTCACCTGGTACCATCCAGAGGTAACAAGCAAAATAGTCAAAGAATGCTGTTAAAACACTACTGTAATGCCCTAGCAAAAGGAGATATATGTTTTATTTAGGCATTGATCATTAATAACATTTATATTCAATGATTCAAAAAAACAATATTGAATATTAAGTTTAGTTTCAAAGATCAGACACAGCTACTTATTTCCTCCCACTATAAGGTCAAGGTGGTTTGTATAGTAGATTTTTTCAAATTTTTCAGGTACAGGGTCATATCATCTCAGGACTCTCCATTTCCTGGATACTTGTTGTGTTAAAGTAGTTTTCCATGGCAAAAGCTTTTGCTGTGGGAGCAGCATATTAATAATTTTTTGGCCTCTCAGCCAACTGTGGAAGTAGAAGCAATATTTTTTTAAACAACTATCCACACATTTATATAGTACGATACCAACATCCCCTTCCCCCTTGATGATTGAAAGCGGTTAGTCTAATAATGTTGAATATTGTTTTTATAAATCTTTAAGTAAGAATGAATAACTTAAAAAACGAGTTCCTCTTGTTAGGTCATTACATTCGTCATTTAAAGTGTATAAAGGGAGAAAATTCCTTTAATGTTCAAAGCTTCAGATGAAACCCGAGCAAGAAACAGCTGGTTACAGGTCCAACACCGATTATCCAGTATTGTCCATTCCGCAGCTTTGTTGAATAATCAATTTTGATCACACCAGTGATGGTTTCTTATTTATTAGTAAGACTACTGCAGTTTTATGTTTTACAGTAAGTTCTATGTATTTAAGTAAAGAAGTGATAATGCAGAGAATTGAGTAAACTTAATTATAAACTTTTCCTTTCAACCAGTTTTTTTTTGTCATTAGAAAGTCTTATCTACAGTATTTACTGTTACGGACCCCTTTTTGTCAGCCTGGATGTTGGCCCCTTGAGCACATTAAATGACAGACATCTTGGCTCCAGCCACTGGATTATGTACGTTAATACTTCCATTGTAGTTATAATCCGCTCTGGCCCATTGTTAGCAAATTAAGTTAATCCCATCTGCCATGTACTCTATCTAAGGTCTGGACCACTCAGACACAGAGACAGCAGGATGTGTATTGAAAGTTAATCCTATTTCTCTCAGGAAGCTACTGTTAGATCCATGTGGAGTTTATCACTTGTGATTTTCTGCCACTTCCTCTCATTGTTACATTGTATACACCCCCTCTGTATCTATCCCCTATAAATACTGCTGTCATTTAAAAAAAAAAAAAATCAGTTGACATATAGAAATTGTATTGTCTTTTTATTTTGTTCCTGTTCTCCTTGATGGCTTTGATACTGAACATATCTCCACCCTAAAAGTAACCTGTTCTGGTCACTACCACAGGAAGGTTACTGTGACTCCTGGAAGCGCTGATTCCTGATGGAGAGACTCTGACAGATACAGAATCCAGATATCAGGGTGCTAGTGCAGAGATTTTAAAAGAACCCAACGGTCATTTGTGGGCAGTTAACCTGTAGGCTATAGCAGGTGGCACTGGGCTTGTATAGCCCCTACTTATGGATTGTCACAACAGGTCGGCAGTGATGGAATCTCGATGCAAGAACCAGCAGCAAGGATGGGATAGGGTGATCTATGCAGTTTTGAAATCCATTACTTTCGGAGGCTTGGCGGGGAAGCAGGAAACACTCAGAGAGTTTGCGAAATTTTCAAATACAGGTCCAAGTCCAAGGAAGGCAGCCCTGGATAAAGGGGATCGGGAGCCACATGGAGGCCTGCAGAGCAGAGGTGATCAGGGAGAAAAGGAGCCTAATCACTAGTGTGCTGGAGTTGCGAAGGCAACGGATTTGCCACAGACGAGGATAGGTGGACAGGTATTCTAAGTCTTTTTTTTTTTTTATTTAATTTTTATTATTTTAAAAAAAAAATTAAACATACAGACAAATTAACACATATTAGCATACTTTTACAAAAGTGACATTACATTAAATAATTACCATTCATCCTCATTCATTCCACAATTATAATAAAGGAAGGGAACTCCACAGAAGGGAAGAAATCAACCAGTTGTTTCATGATTTTCGTCCCATAATTTCCATTTTAAAGGATCTATTTTAATCAAACCCTTCTGAGTATAGTTCCTTTCCAATTCGCGAGTATGATTTATTTTCCAAACAATGTCAGCAAAGAAAGGAGCGGATTCCTTTTTCCAATTACTAATTATTAACTTCTTGGCTATCGAAAAAGTCATAACAGCAAATGCTTTTTTTTCCGTGCTGACATAATTTGGAAAAGAATGTAGCAAGCTGCACTCTCCTGTCCTTGGGAAATGAATTCCCACTATCTTAAATATCAATTCGTAACATTTTTCCCAAAAAAAACTTAATTTAGAGCAATCCCATAGAATGTGTAATAAGTTAGCAGAATTACCCAACTCCCTCCAGCATAATCTGTCCGAAGGAGAGTGTGAAATTTGCGAAATTTTCATCGGAGAGATATACCAGTTGTTAATTATCTTGAAATGCGTTTCTCTAAGAGATGGTTGCTTAATAAATCTGTTGGTCAGTTTAAAGGCTCCTTCCCAGACCCTCATTTCTTTAATTATATTTAAGTTTAATTCCCATTGCTTCATATTGCTAGTTTTGGTTCGTTCTTCCAAGGATCTTATGATATTGAAACATCTTGATATCAAGTGTTTTTTCCCTAGGTTAAGGAGGATGTTTTCCATAGGTTTTAACATCCTCTCATTTTGGGGGCCAAATTTAAAATCGCGACAGGTTGCTCTATAGGCTTCATATATTAACCATCCTTCTGCTGCGATATCGAATTTGTTTCTAATTTGATTGAAGGACGCTATTGACCCTTCAATCAACGTGTCTTTAACTCGTTTTAATCCTTTGTTATTCCACACTTTAAGCCCACCTCCCATATTTGGGTGTAACAAAGCCTCCATTGGCGTGACTACACTGCCTTTGGGAAGTAAATTTTTACTTTTGTTAATTTGTCTCCAATTTTTAACAATTTCTTTTATCACAGATGATCCAATCGCAAGATCCTTGTAAAGGGGTTTTTCCCCAAATACCAAAGCTGATAGATGATAGTCTGGGATTAGGGCCCTTTCTATAGTCATCCAAGGTAGCTTATTCGCTGGTTCCAACCATTTCAAAGTATGTACTATACTGTTCGCTTCTTGGTAAAGTTGCAGCGATGGGTAGGAGATCCCTCCTTTTAGGAAGCTCCTCCCCATCACCGCTTTTTTCACCCTCATATATTTCGATTGATGAATGAAATAATCAATTGTTTGTTGTAGTTTCTTTAACCAATATCTAGGGATACTGTATGGAATGCATCTCAAAACATAATTCATTCTTGGGAGTAAAATCATTTTAACTACAGCAATTCTACCACAAAATGAGAATTTTTCTCCTCTCCATTTTTCTGTAATGTTTTGAAACTTAACATGTAATTCCTTATAATTTTTATCTACCATTCCCTGAGAATCACCCAAGATCGTAATGCCCAAATGTTTGAATGATTTAGAGTTCCAGTCGAAGGGATAGGTAACTTTCAACTTAGCTAACGAGCTTATTGAAAGATTAAAAAACAATGTTTCTGATTTCTTATAATTTAGTTTATAGTAAGAAATTTTACTGTAGTTTTGTATTAGTTTTGACAAATGTTGCAGTGAAACCTCAGGTCTAGTAAGAGATAAAATAACATCATCTGCATATAAGCTAATTTTGTGCTCCCTCTCTCCCACCCCAATCCCATGGATTTGTGGGCATGATCTTATGGCTTCCGCCAATGGTTCGATCATTAATGCGAACAAGGTGGGGGAGAGGGGGCAACCCTGTCTAGTGCCATTAGATATTTCAAAGGGGTTTGTTCTACATCCCAATCCCGTTACTTCTGCCAGGGGGACTTTGTACAAAGCTCCTATTGCTCTTTCCCCAAATTTCCCAAATCCAAATTTAGACAGTGTTAATTGCATATAGTCCCACCCTATTCTGTCAAATGCTTTTTCGGCATCTAAGGACAGAAATAGGGTGGGAATACCATTTGCTCTTGCTATCTCGCCCAAATTCATGATTTTCCTGATGTTCTCTGTTCCTTGCCTTCCAGCTACAAAACCCATTTGGTCTATTGCAATTAGTTTCTCTACATCTTTTTGAATTCTAAGTGCCAAAATTTTTGCGTACAATTTAATATCTGCATTTAATAGAGAAATGGGTCTGTAGTTGGCACACAATTGTGGGTCTAGATTGGGCTTAGGTATCATTATTAATGCTACTTTTGTCATTTCCCCTGGCATAGTACCTCTTATTTTGATTTCATTGAACATTTCTGTCAACCATGGACTTAAAATTTGGCAAAAAGTTTTGTAAAAAAAATTAGTATATCCATCTGGGCCTGGGGTCGTGTAAGCTTTCAATTCATCAATCACTTGTTGGACTTCCTGGACTGTAATGGGGTTGTTCAATTCCTTTAGATCTTCCTCCGATAATCTCGGCAATTGAATACCATCCAAAAAAGTTTGTATTTCCTCTGCTGTTGGTTTATTAAAGGAGGGATTTTTGTCTAGATTATACAGGCTCTGGTAATAATTTGAAAATGCTTGTCCCATCTCTTGAGGGGAAGAGAGGAGTTTACCATTCTCTTTAATAACTGTTATTCTTTTCTTTTCTTTTTTCTTTTTCGCCTGGATGGCAAGTAATTTACTGGTTCTATTATTTTGAAAATGATATATTTGTTGAAAATGCCAAAGGGCACTATCTGATCTTTGTTGGTTGATCTTATTTATTTTATTTTGTATTAGTTTAATTTCAGTCATAATATGTGGTTGTGGGTCGATCAAAAATCTAGATTCCAACCTACTCAAATCTATATGTAATTTTTTTAGTGAATCTCCTCTTTGTTTTATCAACTGAGCTTTGAGTTTGATAATCAAACCTCTTGTGAAAGCTTTTTGTGCGTTCCAAATTGTGCAATATGAAGAGACTGAGTGATTATTCAAATCAAAAAATTCAGAAATTTCTTTATTTAGTGTTTCTTTATTTTTTTCTATTTTAAATATAGTGTCATCTAATTTCCATTGTGGTCTATCTAATTTTATTTTATTTATTTCCACCATTAGTGTGGTGTAAGCGTGATCTGAAATTACAATATTACCTATTCCAGAGTGTGTTATTTTATTAATTATTTGGGAATTTACTAAAATTAAATCAATTCGTGAATACGTGTTATGAGGATTTGAGTAGAATGAGAATTCTTTTTGATTCGGATGTTGGACTCGCCAAGCATCATATAAGTTGTTATTTATAATCCATTCTGTAAATAATTGAGCGTTTTTGTTCACTCTTTTTAAATTTGTATCCACTAATATTTTCGACCTATCCAAATTTATGTTTGAAATCAAATTAAAATCTCCTGCTATAATAAGCGGACCTTGTGCATATTTATTAATTAGTTTTCCTATTACTTTTATAAATTTTATTTGTTTATCATTAGGAGCATAAATATTAATCAACGTTATTTTTTGATTATTTATTTGGCCGTTCCATAATATGTAACGTCCGTTTGGGTCTATAATTGTAATTACTTCCTCTATTTCTAAATTATTAGAGAAGAATATTGAAACTCCTCTCTTTTTTTTTTCCCCTTTTGAGTGATATCTATAATCAAAATAACCTTCCGCAAACCCCGGAGTTTTTCCCTTCCCCCAATGGGTTTCCTGGAGAAAAATCAAGTCTGCTTTCTCCTTTTTACAGTATCTATAAATTGTTTTCCTTTTGCTAGGAGAGTTTAAGCCCCTAACATTCCAACTTAGTAATTTCAGGGCCATTTTTGTTTGAGAGCCTCTCTGGATATACTATTATTTACCAAACAATTATTTGAGTGAGCTTCATTTGCTATAATTTTATAAGTCAACGAACACATATTTTCCTCATAATCATTCATACATACATTCATACTTTTGGAACAAACTGGGTTGTATTGCATTCTTTTCCCCAATTTTGCTCCGCAGGGGTTCAGCCGTTGTTCAAAAGTGGTTAGCGGAATGTTGTGGAGATGGCAGTACCGTTTCCTTAAATTACTATTTTCAATTTTTCTTCCCTTTGTACCCTTCTCTTCCCTTAATTATATTAGTATTTCTCCTACCTTGTAGCTATCAATTACTAAGCCGCATCATTATTGATCTTCCCTTAAACAATTTACCCCTATTCTTAAGGAGATTTAGATAATAATTCTACTCTCGTAAACCGTTATTACTGCCATTTCCTGGTAAAAAAAAAAATAAATAAATAAAATATATATATATATTTTTTTTTATCTTCTAAATTATATAATAATAGTCCAGGTTGAAATGTCTACGACTTGTATCTTTTCTCTTTTCCTTTGAAGTTATTTTTCCTGCCATTCTGGATTTGTAATTTCCAGTTCCAAGGATGAGACCTTTAAGTCTCGTGAGTCGGTCTTCAATTTGTTCAAGAAAGTTTCTCCTTCTGTAATGGAACCAATCCTATGCCACATAGATCCTTGTAAGATTAAGAAACCTGCTGGAGACGTCCTTTTGTAAATAAGATTGTACTTCCTTAATTCTTGAGTTATGGACTTAAATTCTTTTCTTCTATTAATTGTCGCTTTTGACAGATCTGAAAAAAATTGTATTTTTTCATACGGAGCTTCAAATGTCTTCTTTATATAGCTTACTCTTGAGATTGCTTCCTTTGTTGGTAAGTGATGAATTTTAACTATTACATCTCTAGAGGTTTTGTTTTGTAAATGCTTTGGAAGGGGAATTCTGTGAACTGCATCAAATTTCTGATCCAGTTGTGAAAAGGATGGCATAATCTTAAGAAATAGATCTTTTACATAAGTTGAAATTTCTTCTTTTTTTACAGTTTCTGGGATACCTCTTATTCGGAGATTGTTTTTTCGATCTTTATCTTCCATTTTATTTATTTGATCGTTCAGAGTAGTAATTTGAGTAGACA
Organism: Discoglossus pictus; assembly: GCA_027410445.1. Taxonomy (NCBI): domain Eukaryota; kingdom Metazoa; phylum Chordata; class Amphibia; order Anura; family Alytidae; genus Discoglossus; species Discoglossus pictus. The sequence continues at coordinate 215,902,350 of CM050166.1, read as the reverse complement.
TTTTTACGGATTGCTCCAGTAACATATTATGATCCTTAACTAGTTTGTCAAATTTGACTTCTAAGACTGCTGATCTTTCATTCACCTCCTTTATTGATTTAGCGTTTTCCATAAATTGGATCTTAATCTCTGCTAAAAATTAGGTTTGGAAATTCTTTAAAATTTCTTTCATTTTATCAATAGTGAGTAAATTGCCTTCTTGTAACTCCAATTCTCTAGTTAGCGAAGTAGGGGAAGGTTGGGATAAACTTGGATTTGATCCTTCTTTTTGCAATTGTTTTTGTGTCAAATTAGTGGAATTCTTTGGGGTAAAGAAGGTAGCTGGCTCTGTCGTCAAGCTCTTTCTTATTTTAGCTTTGCTTTTCGTAGCCATTTTAACACCTTTTTTTCCTCCCCAGTTTCACCTATCCTTCTGTCCTTTATTTTTCTCTCAATATCTCAATATGTCTTTCACTTTAAGCTCCTTGAATTTGGTTATTACCGTAAAAAAAAAAAAAAAGACCCCTTATTTATTACGATATTTGTATATATACTTATAGTTATATTTGAAGTTCCATATTAGTTTAATTTTGTCCGGTTCCAGCTGTTTTTCACCTCTCCAGACTCAATATGACTTTAATGAGTTCCTTTAAGTTACCCAGTTATCTGTAACAAATTGTCCAAGGGTATGCTTTCCCTCTCAACACTAGAATTTATATCCTTTCAGGGATTTGAAGGGGATTAATTGTGGTATTGTCTGATTCACTGTGGACCTGATGGTTTTCTTAACCGTGTGCCTAATCTTTAAATATTTTTATTCAGTCTTTTTTAAGCAAGTTTGACTTCCTTATAGAATTATATGTTTGTAGAGTGACATTTTGCACACTTTTATTCTTATTACTGTATGTGTGCTCTCTGCAGGGGGGTAATCCAATTATTTAATCTCATACCATATATATTAGCCGTAGGTGACTTATGTTCATCTCAGACAACAGAAAAAAGGAAAAGCAGCTGTTTACTTAGCTTTTGGAAGATTGTCTCCGAATTTCCATCTGTTTTGCCACTGATTTGACGTCATCACCGTTTCTGCTCGCCAGACCACTCCTTGCTTGTGTTGCTTAGGACCGCTATCGCGGCAGTGTGCCTTCGTCCGTAAACCTGCTGCTTCCCTTGGGACCCAGTCTCCACTCACTCTCTGGTCGGCTCTGGAGTCCCCTCCTGCCTTTAGTGTTATTTGCAGCGTGGTTTTGCCCTTCCCTGGGTTCCTGGGTCTGAGGTTCCTTGCTGCACACTGCTCCGTGTAGTCACAGCTTCGTATCGCCGTGCAACCAACGAGACCCCCTTCTTACTTCTTCCTCCCTTTTAGGGATCTTATCCTGGGAAGGTATACCCTCACTCGCTCGTTTAGCACACGGTTACCATCGGGTCATTGGTCCTCCATCACACGGACACCTCTCCACCCGCTAGCGCCGACCTTCGCGGCTACATCACCACTTCCGGTCACGCCCCCCCGGACAGGTATTCTAAGTCAGCGGATGTTTTCCCTTGGGCTCCAGCCGGGTGAGAAGCTAGCAGCATGGCTTGAGGACCTGATGTGGTTGGAGCTCGACTTGGAGCATGAGTATGTTGACCTAATGCTTCCAACTCCTGCATCACAATGGCCCTCCTTTTACACACTTGGGCTGATGGAAGGGCTTCCCGGAGTGCTGCAGAGGATCCAAAGAGTGTCCTGGCAAACAGCAGAGCGCTGGGAAATCCTATTGGTACAACGCCAAAAGGACGTATAAATAGACCTAGGGACAGAACAGGAAAAATTGCTCAAACCGTTGATCCATAAAGAAATGGAGTTGGAAAAAGAGGACGAGGAACTGCTTGAGGAGGAGGACCTAGGAGGGATCTGGCTCAAGTACTTGGAGCTACCCCATGCTTTCCCAGCTGAGCTAGCAGATAATACACTGCAAGAGGAAATGGACTGTTGGCTTTAACCCTATAAGGTGGAGGAACGAAACCAGCAGGTACCTGGAGATCTGACTGCTACAGAACAGGTTGAGATCAGAGGGACTGCTGGGAACTCATCATGATAGGGAGGCCGGGAGAACAGTCCAGACCCTGGTAGATGCAAGACCGGGGAGCAATGTAAAGCAGCACCAGCCACTGGTAGATGGCCAGCAACCAGAGAAGTTCTAGCCGCTAACCAAAGGCGAGGAGCTGGAGACTGAATAGTTGACAGAGGAGGATACTCATCCAAAGGAGCTACTGACCCCAGCGAAGTCTGCTACCCCAGCTGAGCCTCAGCCAGGAAAGGGTCTTCATCCATCTCTTGTGATTATCTGCCACCCCCTCTCATTGTTGTTACATTGTGTACATCCCCCTCTCTAGCTATGCCCTATAAATACTGCTGTCGTTTAAAAAATAAATCAGTTGACTTCTGAGATATATAGAAATCGTATTGTCTTTTTTATTTTTTTCCTGTTCTCCTGGATGGCTGCGATACTGAATATATCTCCACCCTACAAGTAACCTGTTGTGGTCACTACCACAGGAAGGTTACTGTGACTCATGAAAGTGCTGATTCCTGATGGAGAGTCACTGACTGATGCAGAAGCCAGATATCAGGGTGCTGGTGCCGAAATTTCAAAGAACCCAACGGTTCTTGTGGATAGATAACCTATAGTTTATAGCAGGTGGCTCTGGGCTTGTATAGCCCCTACTTATAAATCATCACATTTACAAAGCTGGCTTTTTTGAGAAAGCAATGAAACTAAACAACTTGCTCTGATTTATAATATGTCTTTAGTGAGATTTTCCCAACATTTCTTGCTGTAGCTCTTCCCTTTTTTAAGGTGAATTTGCATCATCTGAATTAAGCTTGCTTAATTAAGCTTGATTTTAGTGCTTTACAGTTATTAGATTTACTGAGTGTGTGCAGGGGTACAATGCAATACCTCTAATGACTAACTTTAAAGGAAGGTTGGAACCTCTCAACATATTTAAGCCAAAAATAATTATATCCAAGTTCATCATCTCTTCCACTGGTTTGAGCAAACAATCTCCATCTTCATACTCTTCAGAATGGTAGAGATGCAGTTCTATGTACTCAACTTTAAAATTAAGTTACATAATTTCCAAGGGTCACAGCCCTTTCAGAGTGAGAGTAATCACAACAACTAGATGCCCCCACTAACAAATGTAATTATAAAAATGTAACTCCTACTTTATCTTCCTCTATGATTCTGATGGAAAAAAATATCAAAAGTGTGTGTCTGTACAGGTATAGGTAGTTACCATGACAGTTTCTGAGCCTGGGAATCTTTTAGATGGTTTAAAAGTGGATAGTATACAAGAATATGGATTTATGAGGGATAGATCATGCCCAACAAATGTAATCTGTTTCTATGAGGAGGTTAGTAGGAAATTGGATCAGAGCAACTCAGTGGATGAAGTCTTTTTGGATTTTGCAAAGGCTTTTGATACAGTGCCACATGCAAGTCTATTGTGTAAACTAAGTAAATATCTGTTCATGGATTTGGATTGAAATCTGGCTAAAAGATAGTAAGCAAAGGGTTGTTGTAAATGGAACATACTCAGAATGGACAAATGTGGTAAGTGGGGTTCATCAGGGTTCCATATTAGGTCATCTCCTTTTTAACATATTTATTAATGACTTAGACATAAGACTAGAAAGTATTGTCTACATTGTTGCTGATTAAACTAATTTGTGCAAGGTAATTAAATCAGAAAATGATTTACTTTCCCTCCAAATGGTTTTATATACATTAGAGGAATGGACAACTAAATGACAGATGAGATTTAATACAAATAAAAGTAAAATCTGGGAAGGAAAAATAGCCATGCAACTTATAATCTTAATTGAGCAAATCTAGGGGTACCGGATAATGAAAGGGATTTGGGAGTACTTGTGGACAACCACCTACGTAATAGTGCTCAATGCCAATCAGCAGCTGCAAAAGCAAATAAGATATTAGCATGTATTAAGAAGGGTATAGAAGCAAGGGAAGTAAATATAATTATGCCACTATACAAATCCCTACATTTGGAATATGGAGTACAATTTTGGCCACCGCTTCATATAAAGGATATTTTAGAGTTTTCCTAAAACTAATCAGGGAAATGGAGGGGCTAAGTTATGAAGGAAGGCTAACCAAATTAAATTTATTTTCTTTAGAAAAAATGGCGCCTAATAGGGGATGTGTTTACATTATGTAAATACGTCCAGGGTTAATAAAGGGATTTGTCAAGTGAACCCTTTATGCCAAAAGATTTTCAAATGACAAGAAAGCATGCCTTAAGGTTAGAAGAAAAAAGACTCCACCTTAAAGAAATAAAAGAGTACTTCACAGTAATGGGAGGTGAAACTGTAGCATTCTCTACCAAAGGAGGTGGTGACAGCAAATTCGATAGATAACTTTAAAAAGGTGTTGGCTAATTTTTTCAAATAAAAAGGACATTCGGGGTTATCCTTGATAACTAGAGAAGGTGTATTAATCCAGGGAGGAATCCAACCACCAGTATCTGGGGTCAGGAAGGAATTTTACTTTGTTTTCCCTTATGATACAATTGGCAAAGTTTCAATGTTTTTTTTTCTGTTTGCCATCCTCTGGATCAATTAACAATTATTAATAATTAACAAACAATCCACATATTATAAAGATCAGAAGTGATCTAAAAGGATTGAACTCGATGGACTAAAAGTATTTATTAAACCTTAATTACTATGTAACTATTTAACTATGTAATAGGCTCTGATTTTACTAGTTGCTCAGAACAGGCTCCAAACAGGCTGTAAAGTCACAAATCGCAGTACTGAGTTCACGGAGACTACGTGAGCGCGTCAACAAGCATAACTACTTACCACGCGTAAATTTTGTCCAGATTAAAGGAAGTTCCGGATTATCCGATGTCAGATAATCAGTGTCGGACATGTATAATAGGCCAGCTTCTCCTTTGTTAAAAGGACAGAGAAAATATTATAGTATTGTCAGCTACAAATCTAAAGAACAACTTTTCAATTAATTGTTATTAGGAAAAAAATATATAATAGTATTAATATTACTATGAAAATTTATATTTCTTATCTGCAATTAGACCCAGGGATTGTCTCTCCAAAAATCTGCTTCTTTTTTGATTTATGTTACATTATAGGTGCACTTTGAGGGTCCCATGTATTGCATCGTTTGATGAATGGCTCTAATATTGTTTACAAAGCCCAGGTCACATCATGGCTGCTTAGCAACGATTGCTATACATTTTATTTGTGGTATTGTGATGTATCTTATTTAATGTCACTCATGCTTGTGCATTTGATTAAATGCATACTTTAGGTTGTCAGTGCTCTTATATGCACTGTCATGTGTGCCAACCTCTGTTCCAATTATGCAAAATAAAATGTGTCATTTGACCCTTTGAAATGAGCTTTGTGAATCTGAAAATCCATAGATGGCATTTGATGGTAGTATTCTTTTCTGCAAATCTTTGAAAACTGCTATGAATACATTTGTAAATACTTTTAATATAAAATACTCGAACCATCAATAACAGAACCTTGCATTAGTTAGTCCTGAAATGCTATTAAAATATATAAAACTAAGTTCCAAAAAATATAAATAGAAATTATTAAGCAAGACCTGTTTAAACTTCATGGAAACTAATTGCTTTTTTAAGCATTTAAAGGAACATGTTTGAAACATTACAATTTAAAAAAATAAATAACAAAGACTGGTTAAAACATTGAAATTAGCAGGAAAAAGCAGAGAAAACACACTGTGACACATTATTTTTTTACTCATTTTCTGATGCAAAAAATAAAATAAGTGTGTTCAAATAAAATAAGATAATAATAATATGCCACTACAATTTCGGGAAGTCCTTCAGTGTTGTATAGGAAGCTTTGCACACACACCTGCAAAAAGGTATAGCTAATAAATATATAGCAGAAATTTAAAGTTAAAATGTATTTCTGTAAGGATGACGTGGTAGCTAATACACTGATTGCTCCTTCTGCTATATCACATATAATAGTTGTCAAACTGCGAGTCGTCATCACACTTTGTAAGCTCTGCATTTGTGGAGCACATAGAATATCGCCGCCATTTTACAACACTAAGTTGGAAATCTACACATTATGATTCTAAAATGTTGGCTTTCCTGCCTAAACCAACGGTTCTGTCTCGTGCACGCAGCCTATATATAGGGCACAATTGCCACATTGCTGACACTTTTTCCTCAGGTGATGACAGTCTGACTGGGTATTTTCTGCTGCCTGAAAATCCAAAGAGATTGTTAGCTCTTCATGATATTAATTGCTGGCTTTTAATTACAAATAGGTAAAGTTTATTAATTTATTGATTAATTACTTATTAATAAAAAAAAATAGATATTATAAAAAAAAATGCAAAATCTTATATTTTACAATGCCTTTACCTTTTGAATACATTAATGGTTAATGCTTTCAAATATATTTATTAATTGATTAATGCATTTTTAATGCACATTAATTTAGTAATTATTAATTAGTAATCATTAGGAAAAAAAATGTATATTTGTGACTGCCTTTACTCTATGAATGTATTAATGCTTAACTTTTTCTAATATATTTATTTATTGATTAATTCATTATTAATGTTTATGAATTACTTAATTAGTAATTAACTAACCATAATAAAAACATTTTTTTACACTGGCTCAAAGAATATGTACATTTTACACTGCGCTTATATTTCTGTGTTGCTGCTCAATTATTAATGTTAATTAATTACTTAATTAATAATTCATTAGTCATAATAAAAAAAAACATGTTTAAACTGCTCAAAAAAATTGTACATTTTTAAGTGCACTTATATTTCTGTGTTGCTGCTCATTGCCTGAAAGGACTAGGATCCTCAAAGCAGTTAAATATCGAAATCAGTTTATTATATTATGACACCTGCTACATTTAATATCTTATAGTGCATTCATTTATGAATATATGAATGCTTACACCTTTACATTTTGCATGTATGCCAATTAAACATCATGCACTTAATGATTAATGAATGAATTGAAATTCAAACATTAAAAATGCTTTTCATTTTATTTTAAAGTTTTATCATCTCTGTAGCTGACTGATTATACAGAGTGACGTTTGCAGCATTTCATCTGCAATAAGAGCACCTTTACAGGTATATCATTTAATGATGCTCCTTTTAAGGAGAAAAGGATTAAGGCTTTTTGTTTTTCATTTATCACCGTTATTGATTAATTAATTAACATATATTAATTAATTAGTAATTAGTAATCAGTAATCATTACAAAACATATTGTCTATTTTACAATGCATAGATTTAATTTTGCATTTACATATCTGAAGTACTGATCATTAACGTACATTCATTGATTAACTATTAATTATTAATAATTAAACAAAAAAAATTAAAAATTAAACTTGCCCAAAAATTAGGTACATTTTCAAATGCACTTATATATCTCAATTCCTGCTCATTGACTGACAGGGATAGGACCTTCTAAGCAGTTAAATATTTAAATCAGTTTATGATATTAGGACATGTGCTACATTTAATATTTTTTGAATGCATTTACCTATGAATATATTGATGATTAGGCCTTTACATTTTGCATGTATGCCAATTGAACAATATAGTTTCAATGATTCATTGAATCAAAACATAAAAAATGCTTTTCATCTAATTTTACAGATTCCTCATCTCTGCACCTGCCTGAAGACAGAGAGTGAGATCTGCAGGATTTGATCTGATATAAGATTAACTTGACAGGTATATCATTTAATGATGACATTCTTTAGGAAAATAGGATAGTCTTTTTAATTTGCATTGATGACAGTTATTGATTAATTAATTAATGTATATTATTTTATTAATTAATTATTAATCAATAATTACAAACAAAAAATCCCATTAGAAATACATATATATTTACACATTTATGTTTTAATGGATGACAATTACACCTCATAACTTCATTTTTTGATTAATTAATTTAATCAAAACATTAAAAATCCTTTTCAGCCCAAACTATAGTTTGCTCATAGCTCTTTGTGTTTGCCCTTCTTTAGGAACACATGATTACCTGTTTATGTTTTGCATTGATGACAGTTTTACATTATTTCATTAATGTATATTAATTTATTAATTACTTCATAATTCATTATAAAAAAAACATTAAATTATTGATAAATATATATATGCTTAGCTCTTTATAATAATGCATTGATTGATTAATTAATTCATTTAATGAAAACATTACAAATGCATTTCAAGTAACTTTAATGATTCTTTACTGCTAATTAGTTTTTCATTGTTGACAGGTCAAAAAAATATGTACAATAAAAAAAAAATATATATATATAACTTGCACCTACATTTACAACTACCGATTACTATGGCGGACAACGCAGAAAACAAGAATGAACGTAAAAGTAGAGCGGCAAGGGAACGGAAGCAGAGATGGAGAGATGCACAGTCCCCTGAGACTTCGCAGCGCTTAAGGTAAGAAGACCGTCAGAAACTTCTAAATTAAAAAAAATTGACTAAGAAAGCACAAACTGAGTGTGCTGGAGCTTCAAAGAAAAGAAAAAGTAAACAAACAAAAAAGTCTTTAAAACATTGCCTAATGACCCAATATTGCCTCTTGAAACCAGTGTTCATACACATGACACCAATGTAGGTATAGAAAGTTGTAGTGATATCTATGTTGAGGAAGCTCACGGTAGTGCTTTATTTACAGCACTAACAGTAGACACTTATTATTGTAGATTAATGAATGTGGTTTGTTAGTTTTGTGGGGCCTATCATTTTCTGAAGGAAAGACCAACTGATGAAGAGTTTATTAGTTGCTGTCAGAAAGGAAAGGTAAAACTTCCAGAAAGGTACACATTTCCAGAATATTTACAAAGTATGATGAGTGATCCAAACTTTCCAAATTATACCAATAAAACAAAAAAAATAATAGTGCAATTTTATTTGCTTCAATGGGTGCAACATTAGCAGAAAATGTCCCAGGACATGGTCCTTACTGTCTTAAAGTACAAGAACAAATTTATCACCGGACTTCCTATTTACACCCAGAAGCAGAACAGCAAAGGAAATTTGCACAGTTATATGTCCTTGATACAAAGGAAGCTGTTAAACAACGAATGATGCTTCCTTAAAATAAACAATGCTTACCCATAGTCTTTGAACAGCTCGATAATATTATGGCCAATAACCCATTTAGTCAAGCATACAAAAATTAGCAGAGGTTGAAAAAGGACAACAGGCATATGTGCAAATAAATCAATCGCCAATACCAAGAGTAAATATGATTCTCAAAAGAGATCGTCATACTGATTCAAAGACGTTATAATTTACCAACAGCAAATGAGGTTGCTATGGTCTTTAAAAATGATGATGGTGAGCCACCATTTGATCTGGATATTAGAATATATCCACACAATGAAGAGCAACCTTTTATAAACAAAAATATTTTAAGTAGTAATTTGGATCCAATTACATAACCAATTTTATTCCCAAATGATGAGCCAGGATGTCAACCAAAATTACAATTGCAAAGTTATCCCAATAGTAAAGTTTGTGTTTTCTATACTGGAATATAAAGTGGCACAAACTGCTATTCGGGATAATTTTAATCCTATATAATGGAAACTCACACAACAAAGGATTATTGATTCCTATCTACAAGTCGAAGCAAATAAACTAAATTTTGTCAAATTTCAAGAAGACAAGCTTCGAGTAGAACAATATTGTGGATTGATGGATTATGTCGCTGAATTGGCTGAAAGAGCAATGATTTTGCCATCCTCTTTACAAGGATCTCCTCGCAATATGCGAGAAAGACAGAATGATGCCATGGCTATTGTGACTAAATTTGGTAAACCAGATTTATTCATTACATTCACATGTAATTTACAATGGCCAGAGATCAAAGAAAATTTAAAACTTTGACAAAATCGACCAGATTTGGTGGCTAGAGTATTCAAAATAAAACTAAATTCATTAATTCTTGATATAACTAAAGCACACTTATTTGGGAAATTTGTGGCTTTTGTTTATACAATTACATTTAAAAAAAGAGGCCTGCCACATGCTTATATACTTTTAATCTTGCAAGAAAAAGATAAATTGAATACAGCAGACACAGTGGATTCAGTAATTAGTGCTGATCTGCCACATACAGAAAAACATTCAAAACTTTATGAGATTATAACTCATAGAATGATTCATGGTCCATATGGAGATATCAATCCAAATGTACCATGTATGGAAAATAAAAAATGCACAAAAGAGTTCCCAAAACAATTTCAAATGCAGACGTATGCAAATTGTAATGGATACCCTTTGTATAAACGTAGAGAAGGACAAACAGCTATTATCCGTGGCCAAAAGGTTGATAATATATATGTGGTTCCATACAATCTACATTTGCTGATGAAGTACAATGCACACATAAATGTGGAAGCTTGCACTGCTATTAAATCCATCAAATATGTGTATAAATATACAGTATATATACAATAGATATGATGCAGCAACTATTGTTGTGCAAGGTGCACAAAATGAACAAGACAATCCAGTTTTACATGACGAACTTTCATCTTAGATAGATGCTCGCTATATAAGTGCTCCAGAAGCAATGTGGCGTCTTCTGAAATTTGAGATGCATGATCGGTCACATGCTGTGTATTGATTAGCTGTACATTTGCCACAATGTCAATTTGTTTGCTTCACTGCAGGGAATGAAAGAAATGCTTTAGCGCAAAGTGAACATAGAGCAACAACACTTACTGCTTGGTTTCAATTAAATTGTCAGGATACTGAGGCCAGACAATTTTTATACATTGAGATTCCACAGCACTATGTATTCGTAAAAGGTCAATGGCGACAATGAAAAAAAGATAATCATAAAATTATCCCACAAATGTATACAGTTAGTCCAAGAGATATTGAACGTTTCAGCTTAAGATTACTTCTTTTACATGTTCCCGGTGCACAAAGTTATGAACATTTACGCACTGTCCAATTAGCTGGAAGACTTCATGGCAGATGATACAGAATGGGAGAGATGTCTAAAAGAAGCAGCACTATGCCAAATGCCAAAGCAAATGAGAGAACAATTTGCTTTCATTTCTATCTTTTGCAATGTACCTGATGCATTAGCTTTGTGGGAAACATTTAAATTACATATGTGTTAAGACTTCTTATAACGTTACAATGAGACCATTGCACTATTAAAAGCATTAATGGAAAATCAGGAAATCTTGTCATGGATTAAATTGTGTTAATTTTAATCTGCCTGATCCAGGAATTATAGATGAAATTAACTTTGATGATTATGATACTGAGATTGAATACTAAAAAACACAAGAACAAATTGCAACTTTAAATGCATTACAATTGGTAGCATTTAACTCCATTACAAATGCAATAGACGATAAAATGCTCAAAGAGTGTTATTTCTATCTAGATGGCCCTGGTGGATCAGGAAAAACGTATCTATATAGTTTATTGATGAGTTGCATTAAAGCACAGGGTCAAATAGCATTGTCATTTGCAATAACTGGAATTGCTGCACTTTTGTTAGAAGGTGGCAGAACTGTCCATAGTGGATTTAAACTTCCAGTTACCATTCTAGAAACATCAGTGTCGGATATTCGAATGAATTCATTACAAGCCAAAACATTTCACAAAAGTAAATTAATTATAATAGATGAGGCAACAATAATGTCATATCATGCCCTGCAATGTATTGATCAATTATCAAAAGAAGTTATGGGTAATGATTTGCCATTTTGTGGAAAGGTGATGTTGTAAGGAGGAGATTTTAGGCACACATTACCTGACATTGTCGAAACGTGTATAAAGAGAAGTACACTGTGGAAAATATTTACACACCTTAAATTAGAAATAAATATCAGATCTGAAGGCCAAAATGAATTCAATGATTGGCTAATTCAGATTGGAGAAGGAAAATATAAAAAATTAACTAATTTACCTGATGATACTGTAGCAATTCCATCACAAATGATTTGCGGGGCGTGTCCTGCTGACAAAGAGAGCAGACATGCTGTGCTGCTGCTCTGCTCTAATTCAATAATACAAGGGACAAAAATACCCTCCACTGTCCCAAATTGGAGGTAATTTGGCCATGAATGTTCACAGCTTTATATAGGAGCTGCCAGGGACTCATAAAGAAGAATTGGGCTCAAGATCTCCAAATATACAGAGTGGGGTTGAGGCCTATCACATCTGGCCTTTCCCTTTGGGAGATCCCTGCTACCCCCCAGAGCAGGCTCTGGAGGACAGGAGAGGAAGACAGAAGACTCTGGCACTACTAGAGGAGTCCATAGCTCCAGTCACATCGGGGCACAGAGAGAGAGAAGAAGGCTTACCTGACACGCCGCGGCGGGGCACAAGAACGGGACCATCTACTCTGACTGCCACCTGGAAGAAGTGGTGAGGCTTCGGGCCTGGACAGGGCCACCGTAGGACCACTGGCGCAGTCTGGCAGAGCCTGGGAGGTGAGAAGAGTGGAGGACAATGCCTGAACGCCGCCATTGCGGTGAGCAAGAACCCCACGAAAACGCGGCCACCATCTTTTGGTGCACTAGAGAAGGGGCAGCCCAGAGAGAGACCAGAAGCTTCCAGGGCCAGGAGCAAGGTACGGTGGGGGATCCAACAAGAGGAGGCAAAGACAGGAGAGCCCTGCAGCACCCAAGTGGGATAAAGTCCTGAACCTCCCATGATCTCCCCACCCCCGTGGCAAGCCAACACTAGGGCAGAATCCAAAGTAGGCCCGAATAACAGGGCTGCAGAACAGCAAGCTGCCATCTTGGATAAGGGCAAAGCAGGCATAACTCCAGGAATCTGCTTGCCCTGCAAATACTACAGATGCCCTCATACCAACTTACATAAATAAATACAGAGCTACATAAATCAGAACTATAGATCAGTATAATAAGCAATTTAAGGTGGTTTCTCTAGAAGATCTTCCAGTATTAAGAGTACCTGAGGGGCACTGCTGCCACCTAGTGGATAACATTTGCACTGCCTGCACCTCTACTGGCATGCCTGCTTACATTCATCATATATTTGACTGCAGCGGAATACACAGTATACCAAATGAGTCATTTTCCTTATCACTCTTTTTCGGGACTATATCCGGCTAAAGTGCCACTGGGAGAGCCTGATTGGCCGCTTCCACAACATTTTGTATACCACGCATTTATCTATACCAAGGTGACGTGTCCACTGAGGCCAATGCCTAAAGCAATGCACAAACTTCCTAAAAGATTCAGACCACCTGTTGGGACTCCACACATCCGGCCACTCTGATGTTATGCTCAACTCAGTGCACGAAACACGACAGCAAGAGATGGGGAGAAACAAGAGAGCCCTACCAACAAAGAGAATTACATATTTCTGCAAACCTCCAGGGGCAACGACGGAGATGGCATCAGATCCTTCGGGAGAATCGGAGGATGAGGGCCAGGTAGACCCGCCTCAACCCGACATGAACCTCTCTAAAAGCTCATTAGCCCAGATCGAGGGTCTATTTCAAGCATACATGACCAAAACTGTTGATGCCATCAAGAAAGATATTAATGACCTGGGCCAAAGAACCCACTTGCTTGAGGAGACCACCGTTCAGATTGTTGAGACACAAGAACGGGATAGTCTGGAGATTCATCAGAACTCCTCTCGCATAATGGCCTTGGAAGATAAATATGAAGACCTAGGGAACCACTCCAGACGCCACAACATAAGAATGAGAGGGATTCCAAGAGTGGTGCAGAATCTAAAGCAATATGTCTCAGAGATACTGGCGAGGATCCTTCCGGAGGTCCCAGCCTCGCTGCTGAAAGTTGAAAGGGTCCATAGAGCCCTAGGGACGACAATAAACTTGGAGGTGCCCAAAGAAGTTATCATCCGACTTCCTTGGCAACAATCAAGAGGCTTGGTGTTAGCAGCAGTCCGAAAATCCCCAGACATCAAGGGGCCTGATAATGCTCCACTTCTTGTCTTTGCGGACCTCTCTCCCATCACGCTGGTGAAACGCAGAGACATGAAACCGGTCTTAGGAGTGCTGATTCAACACAACGTTCAATATCGGTGAGGCTTCCCCTTTGCCCTGGTATTCCGGCACAAGGGCAAATCATACTCTGCTCGCTCACTTGAAGACGGCCGGGCAATCCTCCAATCTCTTCACATGGTCCCGGAAGAAGAGGACAGGGGATCAGAGATCCGGCAGGAGGTGCCAAGTCTCAACCGCAGGCAGCAATGGGCTACTGTCCCGTATAAAGCTCAGACCCAGTCAACTGAGATTACAGATTTAGGCCCCACATCCTCAACCCGGACTCGGCCCACCCAGGCGCAGAACAAGGTAGCCTCAGAGGGCCCAGATGCAAGCGGCTTGTGACAGAGCGGAAACCAGAAAAGACATGAGTGCGGCTGTGTTGAGTCTTGCTCCTTTTTGAAATATAGACTATTTTCTACCAAGTTCTTTGGGACAGAATATCAAGTTTTGTTTGTTTTTTTTCTTGCCTATTTTTAAGCACCAATGCTTTACTTCTCTAACTGGTGAACTAGTTGCTGGTTATACTATTCTTACTACACTATGATTTCTAGATCCGGAGATACTCCACCTCACAGGCTGATTTGTTTTGTTTTTTCCTGTCCCTCCCCTGGAATTTATCAACCCCTTCCTATTGTTTTTTTTTTAAAGAGTGGCAGGTCCACTCATCCTTCCCCTAGGCGCCAGGATAGACGACTGGTGTAGGAAGATATGTTTGAAGGATCCATTGTGTTACTATAAATGTTTAGTTTTACTAATTGTAAAGATTTACAAAGTTGTTATTACTTATTTAATTTGTGTCCCTTGTTTCCCTTCTCCCCCTGGTGTACTCTCTCCAATGTGGGCCGTGCTTGGCTCTCAAGGGTGGCATTGGCTCCCTCCCGACCGCTCTCTCATTGTTTGGTCCTCTACAGGACACGGTAAGATGACTGGACACTGCAGCCTCACACTATACATTAGCAATGGCTAGACAGGCTGACTCAAACTTTACTTTTGTGACGTTAAGGGCTTTAATTCCCAGTTCAAGAGAAAGAAGTCCTTCATGTATTACAAAGATATGAAGCCATCGATTATATTCATGCAGGAAACACATTTTGCCCCCAATCATATACCAACTTATCTTAGCAGAGACTATCCCACCAGTTACTCCTCCACCCATGCTAACAGGAAAGCGGGGGCCTCTATACTGATTCATCGTAACTTCCCCTTTCAGGTAGAGTCTAAAATAGTGGATAAAGATGGACACTATGTAATACTCTATGGAACAGTTCTGGAGACTAAAATATCCCTCATTTCCTTTTATGCTCCTGCCAATGCACCACATAAATCACTACTGCATATCCTGAGGCTTTTATAGCCTTATTCTGGTAACACAATGGTGATGGGAGAGGATTTTAACATTACCTTTGATCAAGACCTGGACTGCTCGGGTACTCAGGCCACAGACCGGTACTCAAACAAATTAAGACAAATTAAGAAGGCACTAAACGGTCTGGGTCTGGTGGACGCCTGGAGGGGGCATCACCCACATAAAAGGGACTATACATATTATTCCCACACGCACGGATCTTCTTCATGTATTGATACCTTCTTGATCGCTTCGCCATTGTTTTATCGCTCAAGGAGGGCGTAAATACCGGTATGCCCCCGTATGCTTGGAAACTAAACAAGCTTGTACTCGCTAATCCAGAGCTGTCGGAACAAATTGAAAAAGATCTTCACCTTTACTTTGAGTGTAATAGACCTGGTGACTCGAGCATATGCTGGGTATGGATGGCCCATAAGGCCTTTATTCGGGGGTCCTGCATTAAGCTGGCTTCTGCTTTTAAAAAACAATGTAAATTTAAAGAGTAGGAACTTACCACTAAGCTGCAGGACCTAGAGTCTAGGAACCAGTCATGCCCCTCCTTCAGACTTCGCCAGATGATAGATCAGTGTAGGCTTGAGTTAGATGCAGTACTTTCCTACAAAACAGAAAAAGCCCTTAGATGAACCAGGCAACTATTCTACTCCAGGGCTAATAAGCTGGATTCTCTATTCGCTATCTTAGACCGAAGCTTCTTTGCCGAGTCTAAGAACTTGCGGATTAGAACCACAAAGGGACAGATAACGGTTAGCCAAAATATCATTAAGCGAACGTTTGATGACTTTTATAGCTCAATATACTCCACGAAGCTGCAACCAAATGCGAATCTTCTTCTGTCTTACTTAGATTCCTGCGACCTCCCCAAGGTCTCAGACCAGAGCACGGCTACTCTTAACTCAGACATATCAGTAGAAGAGATACCCTCTTTGTGTGTTTGCTCTTGATATGGAAAAAGCCTTCGACACACTGGAATGGTCTTATCTGTACGCAGTGCTGGCTAAATTTGGCTTTGAAGGGAGATTCATACAACTCATCAGAACACTGTACAAAATCTGCTGGCCTGTCTGGAACTCCCGGGATCGGAAAGCATCTCTATAGCCATCCAGAGGGGAAGCCAGCAAGGATGCCCTCTGTCTCCTCTGAGATTTGCTCTGGCGATCGCACCTCTGGCTCAAAAGATTAGATGCAACACTGAGATAAAGGAAATGCAGGTGGGTCTTCACCACTTGAAATGCTCGCTATTTGTGGATGATCTTCTTTGCAGACTAACGGACCTGGCAATGTTGATTCCCGCCTTGCTGTTAACCCTAGGCCGATTCGGGACCCTATCGGGCCTACAAATCAATGTTGAAAAGACTGAGGTCTTGGGAGTCGGCATACCACATGCGGTCCTAGGGGCTTTGAAAGCTGAATATAGATTTCAATGGCCCAAAAACTCTACAACTTCCCGCCCTTTTTTAAACAACTAATTGAAGAAATGCGATGCTGGGCAAAATACCATATCTTGTGGACAGGGCGGATAAATTCAGTAAAAATTACGGTTTTGCCAAGAATACTGCACTTATTTAGAACTCTCCCAATTCCGCTAGATATGAAGAAACTGGATAAACTCAAGGCTTCTATTTTTAAATTTATATGGCGAGGTAGGTCGCCGCATATAGCAAGAAAGACTATGTTCAGGCAGAGGTCTCAGGGTGGACTCTCGTGCCCGAACTTGAGACTTTATTTGAGAGCGACGCAGCTCGCGTTCATTCCACTGGCCTACTCGGGTAAGCTACAACCACTGTGTACTTTTGTGGAAAATTAGCAAATGAGACCCCACTCTTGGGATACTATAGTCTGGGATGGGTCCCCATCAGGCGTCAAACAGCGACACTCTAATCCCATAATATCTTCAACTTTAGCAGCTTGGGCTTGGTCTGGGTCGGTCAGCGGTTTGGCTCCCCTCCTATCACCATTGTTGTTCGTAAGATCTTTCCTGGAATTTGGGACGGCGTTTAGCCTCACCTCTAGACAATGGTGGCTTAGCAGCCCACTGGAAAAAGCAGGAACCTGATTTTTAGACGATGCTCTGCTATCCCACATACTTCCTTATCACTAAATATCACATACCAGAGAGTGAACTCTGGAATTACAGAAAAACTAGACATTGGATATCCTCACTTACCCGGGTACATGGGACCCCTAAACATTCCTGGTGGTCGACTATATGTGCAAAACTGCTCTCTATCAACAGCCTCCTTGGGTCTCTATATTCTTTTCTGAATGACTCTCTAAACAAACAGAAGCCGAAATATATGCTCCAATGGGAGAAAGACCTAGGTAGGGAGCTAGATGGAGCAAATTGGAGAGAAATTTGTACTAACTTAACAAAAGGATCATACACATATAGCCTACTTGAGACTTCCGTCAAAGTTTTGCACAGGACCTATTATACTCCCTATCTAATGTCCAGGCTTAATAATAGTCTTAGCGAGTACTGTTTTAGAGGATACAAAGCTAGGGGAGACTTTCTATATATATGGTGGACATGTCCATTAGTGCAGAAGGTGTGTAAAGGGATGACTGGCTTATTCTCGCAAGTGACAGAAACCAAGTTGGGGCCAGAGATTGAGACCTGTCTTCTGGGGGTTCATGGACCCAGTCTCTCTAAAAGCCAAAACAAATTATTTAAATTCATGGCTCTTGACACCAAAAGTTGTATTTCAAAAAACTGGAAAGCTGCAACACTGACCTCCAGAGAGATCATTTTGAAAATGAACTATGTTATGTTAAACTAAAGACTGTCCCATGTCCCGCAAAAACACAGTCCCCCTATTCCAAAATATTTGGACTTCATGGCTGACCTTGGCCTACAGCATTATGGTGGGGATATGACTAGGACAGTAGGGAATGAGGCTCTTTCCGAAGGATGGCGGTCGTGGGTGAGCCCGGATGACCACTCATACCAGTAGAATCTCAGCTGGTGCAGCACTGGAAGAGTACGCCAGGTATTTCCTACCCCCCCCTTTTTTTTTTTTCTTTCCCCCCTACCCCTCTAAGTTGACATAATTGATGTTAACATTTTTCAGTTTCTGTACTCTTATCTCTGAAAAAAAATGATTGAAGACATAGAGGGATAGACAGGGCAAAGGATAATTATGAAGTAATGTACCAGTAAGATTATTATGAAAACTGCATTCAGTCTATTCGTTAAAATGCTAGGGAATTGTGTTGCTGTATAACCTGACTGCCCTGTTGTTCTCTTATTTCTCCTTTTAGTCTATGCAATGTTATGTTGTTAAATTGTCTTGAATAATAAAAATAATGGATAAAATAAAAAATAAAAAATGTGAATCTAACTTTACAATGGAATTTAATAATTCTTTAACTCCCTCTGGAGTGCCACCATATATTTTGCAACTTAAATATAGGGCAATTTTCATGCTACTGAGAATCATGAATCCCAAAAAAGGACTTTGTAATGGGACTAGATTAATTGTGAAGGATTTAAAAGATCATTTTATACATGCAGAAATTATGAATGTTACCCATAAAAGTGAACCAGTTCTTATACTAAGAATTTATTTGGCTCCAAGTGAGAGTTGTTTGCCTTTTGTCCTTCAAAGGAGACAATTTCCCAGTATCATGGCATTTGCCATGACCATTAATAAATACCAAGGACAAACTTTTAAGTCTGTGGGTATTTTTTTACAGGAACCTGTATTTGCACATGACCAACTCTATGTTGCATTTTCAAAATGCAACAACCCAGAGGAAATTAAAGTCCATATTGAAGAAACCAAGGAAAGAAAAGGTGATTTATTGGAGGATGGACGCATTTTTAGCAAAAACATTGTGTACTATGAGGTTCTGTAAACATAGAGAACAGTGGTTTTATTTCGAGGACAACATTTTATGTCACTCTGACTCATTTTAGAGGACCACTGTTTCACTAAGAAACTCTATAAAATGGCAAAACAACATAGAGAACAGTGGTTTTACTTCCAGGACGAATTTCTATGTCACTGGAACTCTTTTTGGAGGACCACTATTTTTATGAACTACAAGAATAACAACAAAAAGTTAAAAACAAAAACAACAAGAATAAACAGTGGTTATATCCCATAGACAAAATTACAAGTCTGCTGGGCTCTTTTTAAGGGAACCACTTGGACATTAAAAAAAAATGCAATGTCTTTATATATAACAACATTAAAAAAGGAACACTTCTCTTATATCAAAGAAGATATACCATAACAAATATAGAGAACAGTCACCCGGACTCTTTTTAGAGGACCACTATTTCATTAAGAAACTCTATAAAATGGCAAAAAAAAGAGAAAAAAAAGGGTTACCCCGCGGACAAACTTTTATGTCTGGCGGTCTCTTTTTAGAAGACCACTATTTCACATAGGAAACTCTATGTACCATTTTCAAGAACTACAAAAATAACAACAAAAACAAAATCGGCAAAGACAAAGTAACATATTGGAGTGTGTTAGAAGTTACCTATTTATATTTTTGCCCCCACAAAACAATTAGGTGGCATTTTCATACAATTAAAGTTTAAATGTGAGTATTTTAAGTTACTATTTGAAATGTTAACATTGTATTTTAAAAGGTGTGCAAAGTTGTTTCATCACACATAATAGTTGTCAAACTACTAATCGTTGTCACGCTTTGCGACAACATGAAGTGAGCTCGCAAGAACCGTGTCCCTTGCTTTGCGAGGGACACAGTTTGGTCCGCAAATGCGGACCGTTGCAAAGCGAAAGGACGCATTTGCGGAAGGTGGAGGCTCAAACTTCGTATGCAATGAGCCGAGGCCCATTGCAGTCTGCAAATGCAGACCCTAGCGAAGCGAAGGCTACTTGACCCTAAAGCTGCAAAACAACACCAAGCACAGACGGATTTTCAAAAAAGCCGTACGAAGTAAAGATACACTTTTAGCAAGGACGCTAAATCATCCACACACGCGTACTACATACACATTAGCCACCATTTCACAACACTAACTTACACAATGCGGTAGTACACCGCTAAACTAACGGCTTTCCCTTGCGCACGCAGCATATTTACACTACACACTGCACACATTGCTGACACTTACACCTCAGCTCCACAACACTGTAAACCTACATTGTATGCTGCAGGAACATCGAAACAGATTGTCAGCTCTTCAGTACAATGCTTCGTGAATATATTACTTAGAAATAGGTAAAGTATATTAATATATGAATTTATTAATTATTTCATTGGCATACAAAAATACATATACACAAAAATGTAAAAAAACTAAACGTATGGCAATAAACACAAAAGACATTCACCACGCACCTCACAACCAATGCCAATACCACACAAAATGCACCAGGGGACAGCCTTGCAATAAGCGCAAAAAGCACATCAGCGCCGACCTTACAATGACAGCAAAAGCCCCTTTAATAACAAAAAAAAACAACATCCAACAGCCTTGCAAAGAGCGCCAAAGGTCCTCACGGTAAAAAAACGGTTTACATTATGTCTCAAACAGCATTCCCTGCCTTACAATTTCATGCCTGTCATTTTTTGACGGGCAATTCGCTAGTTGTATATAATTAAGGATTTATGTTTGTAGGAGAATAACCATTTATTAATAAATTAAAATGTATAATTAAATACAGAGTATTGATTCAAGGAGTAATCCGGTCGCCAGTTAATGGGGTCAGGAAGGAAATATTTTTTTTTCCTCTTTGATACAATTGGCTAAGTTTCAATGTTTTTTTTACTGTTTGCCTTCCTCTGGATTCAATACCTATGTGCTTTACCAGTACTTTAAATAAAAGTTGAATGTTACAAAGCATTAAGTAATTGTTGCAAATACTTATTCAGAGTAAGTTGACCTATTCTTATGTTACTCATGCATACCTATGAATTAAAAATGTTAGTATTGTTAAAAAAAAGGTTCAACATTGTTTTAAATATAAGTTGCATGTTACAAAGTATTATGTAATGTTTTACAATACGTATTCATCAAAACTTCAGCCATTGTTATATTATTCTTGCATACATGAGAATTAAAATAGTTCAATTTGTTCAAAACTGATGGTTTACCTGTTGGTGAAATACAAGTTGAAGGTTAAAAAAATAAGAAAAAATATAAAAAAAATTGTACTTTTTTGTAGATAACAAAAAGGTTAAGAGTGTCAGAGACTCACATTGTGTGGCAAACAGCTTTAACAGCATTAACATTTTATTGCCCCGTTATTTTTGACAGGCAAGTCGCTAGTTATCTAATAAACTGAAAAAGAGGAGCTATTATGTAGATGTGATTGTATATGATCCTTTGATAACTTTGAAAGGATGTTGAATGAAGATTTACAACAGATTTGGGACATTAATATGCAGGTAGCATAACCTCAATTTGAATGAAAGGTATGCTCTTAGGGCCTCATTCTATTATCGGCCGCAGCCGCTGCGGGGCCGCAAGGACCGGCCGCAAGCTTTACGGCTATTCTATTCCCCTCCGGCCGGGGATTCCGGCAGGCTTGCCGCCGGTGCCTTGCTATCTCTTGCGGCCGATCGCACCGGAGGAAAGCCTTTTATCTAAAACGGCCGCAAGCAAATCAGCTGTAAGAAAAGCCTGGTTGCTATTCTATTGCTCCGGGAAGCCTGTCTGCAAGGCTAAAAGCGAGCCGCAGCTTACTTGCAGCAAACAGGTCCCGCTAGCACCAATTAAGCACATACAATAGCTCAAATAAAGCCATCCTGCACTTTGCGGAGTCTATAAAGTGATATTCGGTGTTAGCAAAAATAGCACATAATTACCCTATACTCAAATCCGTAAAATATATATTTTTTAATAATATACGTAAAATATACATGTAAAAAGTCCAGAGTGCTTGGAGCACCTCAGGCACGCCCACGCCGCAGCCGGAAAATAAACAGTTAATTTGAACTCGAGTTTGGGCTGATGTGCAAGCTTGAGAGGGGGTTACTTTAATCCTCATGTCCCCCAATATGATCCCTAGCATTTACAGAGCCGTACAGTGCAGGCTTGAATTTATTATTGCGTTTTTAGATTTCAGAGCTTACGGCCGGTTTCAAGATATGCGGCCGGCCGTAAGAGGAGATCCTTGCGGGGCCGTATAATAGAATCGCGAGTTAACTGAACCCCCGCAAGGAATCGCAGCCTTACGGCCGATTTACGGCCGATAATAGAATGAGGCCCTTAGTGTCTTGCAGTCTAATTACTTTATTATAATTAAGCTTGAGATGAGGGGCATGCTATTTTAACCATTTGAATATAATTATTTGGTCTGAAGAAGAAACCATAGAAACTTTATTTTTCTCATCAGTTAGCCATTAAAACTAAAAACTTTATTCCAATTTAGTTTTGTGTGTGAAATATATAGCAAACTAACAACACTAACAGTTGTGTAAGCCATAGCCATAAAATATTTTCTTTTAGACAATCTTACCTTTATCAGACATTGTTATTGTATAGAGAAGAGTCATGATAGTAATCCTTCTTGTTCAAGGTATAAAGTGGAGGATTCAGAGCAGGGAGAAAATTATTTTAATTTTTTAAAATTATTTTTATTCATGCTTTGTTACAAGACAAATGTATAATTTAAACAATCACATATTATAATTGTCGAACTACGAGACGTTGTCACCTTTGCGTGGTGTGTATGACTTAGCGAGTAGCGCTAAAGGCACGCATCGCCTGCAAGCCTTGCGTAGCGAGGCGAGCCATTAAACCATTATAACTCGCAGCACTTAGGCGATGAGCACCTAAGGTGCTCATTGCTTGCGAGCCTCGTGAAGCGAGGTGAGCAGTGGACATAATAAAACACGCCGGACTTAGCCAGAAAGGAGCTCCGAAGGGAGGCGAGCCGATCACACTTTGAAACACGCGGGACTCAGTCTCCAAACACTTCCAAAACTCGGGATCGCCTTAGGCTGTAAGCAGCTGACGAAGGTGGGACTTAAAACAATAAATTTGAGACGCAAGATAGGAAAAATATGAAGTTACAAAAAAACACAAAAAACACGAAAAATACAAATACAAAAAAAAATCACACATGGCATGGAAGAAGAGTCAGGAATGTCTGGGAGTGAGATGGAACGCGAATTTATGTCCAATTTAAGCAGTTTTGCACTTGAAAATTTGCTAAGCGAGAAAAAAAATGGTGGCCGAAATTTTTTTAAACAAGGTTACACGACCCTGATCTGCGCAAAACACAGCCAGAGACGTGCGAGATAGAAAAAATACTAATAGTAAAGACTCAAAATGCTTGCAAAACTTGTAAAACGTAGACTAACCCCACGATTTTACAACACTAACTTACAAATTTACACATTAATATTCTGAAATGGAGGCTTTCCCGCCTAAACCAGCGGTTTTGTCTTGCGCACACAGCCTATATATAGGGCACACTTGCCATAGAGCTGACACTTTCTCCTCAGGTGATGACAGTCTGAGTGGATATTTTCTGCTGCTGGAAAAAAGAGATTGTTAGCTCTTCAGGATACTGATTGATGAATATTAATTACAAATAGGTATATTCATTTATATAAATAATTAATAAATAATTAAAAAATTATTATTCTTAAAAAAAGGTATATTTTATTAGTTAACAAAAATTGAGCAGCATACTTATAATTTACACTGCCTTTAGTTTATGAATACTTTCATGCTTAGCTCTTTGTAATATATTTAATAATTGATTAATTAGTAATATACATTAATTTATAAATTATTAATTAGTAATCATTATGACAAAAAAATGTTTTTTACTTTATTAATATATTAATGATTACATCTTTCTTATATATTTAGACATTGATTAATTAATTATAAATGTATATTATTTTATTAATTAATTATTAGTAATCATTATGAACAATAAATATTCTATATTTTACAAGGCCTTTAGTTTTGAGCTCTTTAGAAAACATTGATTAATTGATTATTACTGTACACTAATTTATTAATAATTTATACGTAATCATTGCAAAAAATATATATTTTACAATGCAATAAAAAAAATTAGATTTCAGATTGCACTTATATATTTGCATTACTGATCATTAACCTACATTACTTTATTAACTATTAATTAGTAATAATTTTAAAAAAGATGACCACAAACAATATGTATATTTTAAAATGCACTGACATATCCGTGTTACTGCTGATTGCCTGATAGGGATGAATTCAAATATTACAATCGCTTTCCATCTTATTTCAAAGTTTCATCATCTCTGCAGCCTTTCAACAATATAAGGTTCACCTTTACAGGTATATCATTTAATTATGTTCTTATGGAACAAAAAAGGATTAAGTCTTTTTATTTTGGATTGAGACAGTTATTGATTAATTAACGTATATTAATATATTAATTCATTAATAATGAGTAATTATTACAAAATAGGTTACATTTTATACTGCAATAAAATGAATAACAATTTTTAAGCTGCACTTATATATTTACCTTACTGCTCATTCATGTAGATTGATTTTGAAACTATTAATTAATAATAATTATAATAGATAAAAAAATATGTACATTTTACAAAGTAATTACATATCTGGAGTGCTTATGATTGCCTGACAGGGATAGGACCTTCAAAGCACTTAAATATTTAATGCAGTTTCTTAAATTCTGACACATGCTAGATTTTATACTGCTTTTAATAAGGAATTTATTGATGATTATGCGTTTATGTTTTGCATGTATGCCAATTGAACATCACAGTTTCAATGATTCACAAATTAATTGAACACAAACATTCACAATGATTTTCATGTCATTTCACAGATTCTCTTTCTTCTCTCTCTTCTCTGTACCTGACTGAAGTCAGAAACTGAGCTCTGCAGGATTTTATCTGCAATAACATCAATTTCACAGGTTTATGATTTCATGATGCCCTTTTTGTTTTGCATTGATGACAGTTAATGATTAATTAATTAACCTATATTCATTTAGGTCCTCATTCAATTGAGATTTGCCCAATTGAATAGGGCTCTATATAAGGAAATAGTATATATTTTTTACATAACGTTTTAGTTACTGAACATCTATCCAAAACCAAGGTCTTTACCAACTCAAAACTTCCGGAACAAAAATATGCTATGTGCTTATATAGATCCCTATTCCTCTTCATACATTGCAAACGAATAAGGCCCTTAATATTTAATTATTTATTAATAATTAAAAAAAAATGTATACATACATATATGCTTACCTAATTAACCGTTAAAGAACACAAATTAATCCTCATAACTTAAATATCAAAATTGAACATTATTTTAACCACTACTTAATACTTTGCTCAAAGCTCTTTGGGTTTGCCCTGATTTAGGAAAACATAATTACCTCTTTAGGATTACCATTGATGTCAGCTATTGATTAATTCATTAACATATTTTTATTTATTAATGACTTAATAATTAATTATTACAAAAAACACGTATTTATCAATATATATATATATATATATATATATATATATATATATATATATGTGCAGCGCTTTCCTTTTTAATGTATGCCAATAAATAAAAAGAAATAATAATAATAATTTATTTAATAGAAAAATTCCAAATGCTTTTCTAATCATTGTATTCTTTCAATAATGCTATTTAGGTTATGCATTGAGAGCAGGTAAAAACAATATGTACAATACAAAAAAATTACACCTGTATTTACAATTATAGATTACAATGGCAGACAATGGAGAAGACAGGATTGAATGCAAAAGAAGAGCGGCAAGGGAAAGGTGGAGAGATGCACAGTCCCCCAAGACTTCCCAACGCTTAAGAGAAGAAGACTGACAGAGACTTTTAAATAAAAGAAAAATGAGTAAGAAAGCACAAACTGAGTGTGCTAGAGCTTCAAAGAAAAGAAAAAGTAAACAAAAAGATGTCTGTGAAACATTGCCTAATGATCCAATATTGCCTCATGACACCAATGTTCATACACATGACACCAATGTAGATATAGAAAGTTGTAGTGATATCTACCGTATTTTTCGCCCTATAAGACGCACCGGCAGATAAGACGCACCTAGTTTTTAGAGGAGGAAAACAAGAAAAAAAAAATCTGAATCAAACACAAATACATTTTACACACAGATACACACCTACATTACACACAAATATATATATATATATATATATATATAGATACACATACATACATATACATACACACATAAATATACATACACATACATACATATATACACACACATACATGCACACATACACACACATACATACACACACACACACACACATACACACATACACACATACACATACATATCCATATACTGCAGCATTTGGGAGCATTTGGGAGCCCTTGACCCTCCCTGACCCTCCTGATCCTCCCTGACCCTCCTGATCCTCCCTGACCCTCCTGATCCTCCCTGACCGTCCTGATCCTCCCTGACCCCCCTGATCCTCACCTTTCTTCTGATCTCTGCCATCTTGATCTCACCCCAGCGCTTCCTACCAGCACTCCTCGTGTACTGCAGCGTTGCGTGTGTGACGTCACTAGGACGCACCGGCCGACGCGATGCTGGTAGGAAGCGTTGGGGTGAGATCAAGAGGACAGAGGCAGTTTGAAAAGGTATATTCGCCGTATAAGACGCACCAACTTTCCTCCCCCAGTTTTGGGGAAGAAAAAGTGCGTCTTATACGGCGAAAAATACGGTATGTTGAGGAAGCTCAGAATACTACTTTCATTACTGCACTAACAGTAGACACTCATTATTGTGGATTACTCAATGTGGTTTGTCCGTTTTGTGGGGCCTATCATTTTCTAAAGGAAAGACCAACTGACGGAGACATCATTAGTTGCTGTCAGAAAAGAAAGGTAAGACTTCCACAAAGACACACATTTCCGATTACTTACAAAGTAAGAATGAGCGATCCAACATTTCCAAATTATAACAATAAAAACAAAACCATGTCTCTTAACAGTGCAATTTTGTTTGCTTCTATAGGTTCTACATTAGCAGAAAATGTCCCAGAACATGGTCCATATTGTTTTAGAGTTCAAGGACAAATTTACCACCGCACTTCACATTTACACCCACAAGAAGGAGAGCAAAGGAAATTTGCACAATTATATGTCTTAGATACATTGACACAGTCAAGCATACAAAAATTGGCACAGGTTAAAAAGAACAACAGCAACATGCTCACATTCATCAATTGCCAATGCCAAGAGTAAATATGGTTTTGAAAAGAGATCGCAATACTGATCAAATCGTTATAATTTAACAACAGTAAATGAGGTTGCCATGGTCTTTAAAAATGAGGATGGTGAACCACCTTTTTTATAAACATAAATATATTAAGTGGTAATTTGGATCCAATGACATATCCCATTTTCTTTCCAAATGGTGAGCCAGGATGGGAACCAAAATTACAATTGCAAAGTTATCCCAATAGTGAAGTTCGTGTTAAAAGCAATATTTCCATGCTGCAATACAAAGTGGCACAAACTGCTATTCAAGATCATTTTAATCCTATTTTATGTGGGGACAAACTCACACAATAATGGATTATTGATTCCTATCTACAAGTTGAAGCAAATCAAAATTTTATCAAATTTCAACAAAACAAGCATTGCATAGAACAATATTGTGGATTGATGGATTATGTAGTTGAATTGGCTACCAACAGAGACATTCCAGATGGAAGAGCAATCATTTTGCCATCCACTTTCCAAGGATCTCCTCGCAATATGCGAGAAAGATATAGTGATGACATAGCTATTGTCACAAAATTTGTTAAACTAGATTTATTCATTACATTCACATGTAATCCACAATGGCCAGAGATCAAGGAAAATGTTATTCTGGGACCAAATACTTCTCTCCGACCAGATTTAGTGGCAAGAGTATTCAAAATAAAACCCAATTCATTAATACATGATATAACTAAACACAGTTATTTGGAAAATGTGTGGCTTTTGTTTATACAATTGAATTAAAAAAGAGGCCTTCCACATGCACACATACTTTTAATCCTGCAGGAAAACATAAATTGAATACTGCAGAGAGAGTGGATTCAGTAATTACTGCTGAATTGCCATATCCAGAAAAATATTCAAAACTATATGAGATTGTAACACACAGAATTATTCATGGGCCATGTGGAGATATCAATCCAAATTCACCATGTATGGAGAATAAAAAATGTACAACGAGTTCCCAAAACAATTTTAAATGCAAACGTATGCTAATTGTGATGGATACCCTTTGTATAAAAGAAGAGAATGACAAACAGCTGTTATCCAAGGCCAAAATGTCGAGAATAGATATGTAGTTCCATACAATCTACATTTACTAATGAAGTACAATGCTCACATAAATGTGGATGCTTGCACTTCTATTAATGTGTCATCTTCTGTAATTTGAGATGCATGATCGGTCACATGCTGTGTATCGATTAGCTGTAAATTTGCCACAAAGTCAGTTTGTTTGCTTTACTGCAGACAATGATAGAACCGCCTTAGCCCAAAGTGAACATCAAGAAACAACACTTACTGCTTGGTTTCAATTAAACTGCCAGGACACTGAGGCCAGACAATTTATATACATTGAGATTCCATATCACTATGTATTTGTAAATGCCCAATGGCGACAATGAAAAAGAGATACTCATAAAATTATAACACATCATTATTATTATTACTTTTATTTGTAACGCGCCAACAAATTCCGTAGCGCTATACAGAGGAAATGAACAAGGAAAAATATAATTTTAACAAACTGCAAAAAATGGAGGGCCCTGTTTTGAGCTTAGAATCTTTGTAGAAAGTGTTTTTTTCCCAAAGCACTCTACAAGATTAAAAACTCTCTACTTACAGTTTAAAGGGGATGGAAGAGGCAGATAAGAAATAGCAAGGGTCAGAAAGAAAGTGAAGTTTCATTAGGTAGGTGGGTATGCAAAGTTAGAATATTTTTTTCATATAGAAGGAAAAGGAAAGCAAAGTGATTCTAGTATGTAATATGTTATCTAACCCTAGTGGTCAGATAGTATAATCTGTGAGGTGGGATTTGGACTTGCAGAAGTGTTTCTGCTTATGAGCTTTAGAAGGGAGAGGTAGCTCATGGGAGCATAAAAGAGGAGAGGAGTGCATGGAAGGTGAGATGGTTATGTTGGAGACATGGTGTAGAAAAGTTGAGAAGAGGAGCTTGAGGAAAATACAGGATGTAATGAAGAAGGAACAGGCATGAGGGAACACTATGTAATAAATTAATTAGGTATAGTTAGCAGGTGTTGCTAATTGATCAGCTGTAGGAAATTTGAGTGACTCAATAAATCAAGAGAAACAAGGGGTGGGTAGGTGAGAAGTGATTGTAGTTCCAGAGAGACTGAGAGAGGAGAGACTGCGGCCTATAGGTAGTGGAGAGACTGCCACAGAATATGAGAAGGATGGACAAACGTTATTTCACAGATAAGAAGCAATAAAACCAGGCTTTGGGGGTGGGGGAGCAGGCAAGGTAAGGGGTTTTTCAGACAAATGCATAGGTATAGATTTGCTTAGGGAAAGTTTCTATCTCATCAGATATTATATCACAGAAACATTCATACAAATATTGATAATATTACATATAGTACAATTTGATATGGCTCCACAGTGTCTTTAGATACCTTCAGCAAAGCTTCAGACAGTGTATTTGATTGTAGTTCCAGAGAGAGTGAGAGAGGAGAGACTGAGGCCTATATGTAGTGGAGAGACTGCTTCAGCAAAGCTTCAGACAGTGTATTTGATTGTAGTTCCAGAGAGAGTGAGAGAGGAGAGACTGAGGCCTATAGGTAGTGGAGAGACTGCTTCGGCAAAGCTTCAGACAGTGTATTTGATTGTAGTTCCAGAGAGAGTGAGAGAGGAGAGACTGAGGCCTATAGGTAGTGGAGAGACTTCTTCAGCAAAGCTTCAGACAGTGTATTTGATTGTAGTTCCAGAGAGAGTGAGAGTGGAGAGATTTCAGCAAAGCTTCAGACAGTGTATTTGATTGTAGTTCCAGAGAGAGTGAGAGAGGAGAAACTGAGGCCTATAGCGTCAGTCCAAGAGACATTGAACGTTTCAGTTAAAAATGACTTCTTTTACATGTTCCCGGTGCACAAAGTTATGAACATTTACTCACAGTGACATAGTTCATGATACTTTCCTATTAGCTGCAAGACATCAAAACCTCATAGCAGATGATAATGGGAGAGTTGTCTGGAAGCATCAGCACTATTTCAAATGCCAAAGCAAATGAGAGAACAATTTGCATTAATTTGCATCTTTTGCAATGTACCTGATGCATTTGCTTTGTGGGAAACATTTAAATTACATATGTGTGAAGACTTCTTGAAACGTTACAATGAGCCCATTCTACTCTCAAAAGCATTAATGGAAATTCAAGAAATATGTATTGCTTATGGATTAAATTGTGCAAGTTTTAATTTGCCTGATCCAGGACTTATAGATGACATCAACTTTAATGACTATGACACTGAGCTTCAAAAACAAAAAAAAACACAAGAAAAAGTGGCAACTTTAAATACTTCACAATTGCAAGCATTTAATGCCTTCACAAATGCTACAGATGATGAAATGGTCAAAGACCTTTATTTCTATCTAGATTGCCGTTGGTCAAGCACAGGGTCAAATAGC
Organism: Discoglossus pictus; assembly: GCA_027410445.1. Lineage (NCBI taxonomy): Eukaryota > Metazoa > Chordata > Amphibia > Anura > Alytidae > Discoglossus > Discoglossus pictus. The sequence continues at coordinate 215,871,252 of CM050166.1, read as the reverse complement.
AATGCCATTTACAACAACTGGAATTGCCGCACTTTTGTTAGAAGGTGGCAGAACTGTGCATAGTGGATTTAAACTGCCAGTTCCCATTTTAGAAACATCAGTGTCAGATATTCGACTGAATTCTTTACAAGCAAAAAAAAATATTACATTAGTTATCATAGATGAGGCAACAATGATGTCATGTCATGCCTTTCAATATATTGATAGATTATTAAAAGAAGTGATGGATAATAATTTGCCATTTGGTGAAAAGGTGATGTTGTTAGGAGGAGATGTTATGCAAACATTACCTGTTGTGCCACATGGAAATAGGACTTAGATCATTGAAACATATATCAAGACAAGTAAAGTGTGGACAATATTTACACACCTGAAATTAGAATTAAATATGAGATCTAAAGGCCAAAATGGAAGGAAAACATCCACAAATAAATAATTTACCGGATGATACAGTTGAAATTCCATCACAAATGGCTTGCAAGGAATCACTCATATTAGTAATCTTTCTAAACACTCTCAATAACGACGATTGATCCAGGGAGTAATCCAATAGACAGTTAATGGGGTCAGGAAGGAATTCATGTTTTCCCTTCTTTGATACAATTGGCTAAGTTTTCATGTTTTTTTTTACTGTTTGTCTTCCTCTGGATTCAATACCTATGTGGTTTAACAGTACTTTAAATAAAAGTTGCATCTTACAAACCATGTAATGGTTTAATGTACTCATTGATATAAAATTCACCTAATGTTATGTTACTCATCCATACCTCAGATTTAAAAATGTTAGTATTGTTAATAAAAATGGTTCACTAATGTTTCAAATATAACTTGCATGTTGCGAAGCATTATGTAATCGTTTACAACAATTTATTCAAACAAACTTCATCCATTGTTACATTATGCTATGCTTAAAAAATGATCGTTTACCAGTTGTTGAACTACAAGTTGATTGTTAACAAAATACAAAAAAAATATTAAAATTGGTTTACTTCTTTATACATAACAAAAAGTTTAAGAGTGTCAGAGACTCACATTGTGTGGCAAACAGCATTCACAGCGTTAAAATGTTATTGACCATCATTCTTGACGGGCAAGTCGCTAGTTAAATATAGTAAGTAATTATATAAGAATCAGAACAAAGGTAGGTATGATATAAAAAAAACTTAAACAAAATCATAGTCGGAGGGACTTAATCTGAGAACGAACAACAGGGTAACCTGCCCAGAGAGCAGCCTCTTTTATCTCTCTTGTGCTCTTCTCAGGGAGAAATATCCTCTAGTATATCAGTCTGGTCTCACTTAAAAAAAGTGATCCACCCCCGAAATACCAGGCAATTCTACCCTGAACAGTAAAAATAACAATCTCCAGATGTACATTTCCGACTCTGACTGTTTTTGTTTAGGTTATCTCACTCTAAGTGTGATAGGAGGCTCTAGGCATGAACGCCATGTTCACTGTGCCTTAGGAATTGCCACTAGACCTCACTGACAGGGCCCAAAGAGGAAAAAAAGTATGTCTTGGCATTTCCTAAGGCAGAGGAGCTATTGGAGATGAAAAGGAGGGACCAGATATGGAAGCCCCTGTGGACAATCCAGCATGTGGGACCGGCTCAAATACCTTGTGGCACTGAGAAGGAGGCCAGAAACAACATATGCAAAGACAGGAGGTAGAGGATCGAGGACGGAAGGAGGTAGGAACTGATATTGGAATGGCCAAGCAGGAGCAAAGGGGTGATGAAGGAGTAGCAGCAGGAGAAACATTAAGAATTGCAGGGCACCTGATGGGCAACAGGCAGAGGATGCCAGGCAGGGGAGATGGGGCAGGAATGAGAGGGAGCAGGGAAGGCCCATATACCAATGAGGAGGATGGCAGAAAGAAGAGACGTAAAGCTTAGGACCAGGGAACAGCACAAGTTAACAGGCAAGTGACGAGGTGCCCTGAGGTAACTATTTGCAGGGTTTATAAAGCTTTTTGGAGAGAAGGTCCCTCCCACAACTTCAGGTTAATTAATCAGATTTTTCAAGGTATCAGTATGTCGCCATGTCCCTGCTCTGCACCAGAACATCTTGTTCACCTCTAATGTTCAGAACAGTTCAGAGCGGTACTCTGACTAACTTTAAGCCACTGATGTTTTCATCCTTTTATTATTCCACTTTTTTGTGAGTGCATCTGTTGTTTTAAGTGTGTACTTCAATGAAGCAGGGAGCTATACTATGTAGCGTCACCCAAGATGATTGTAGTAAAGAGGTCAGACAAATTGTGGTCCACTGGAGAAGGGACTGACAACCTACTGACAACCTACTCCAGTATCTTTGCTAAGTAAACCTTATGGATAAGGATGACCAGAAACATAATTGTGCCTGGCGTGCTGCAGTCCATCGGTTCACTGAAAGTCGAACTCGACTGAACAACAGCACTATATATATACTAGCGACTTGCCCGTCAAAAAATGACGGTCAATAAAAGAAAGTGCTGAAATGCTGTTTGTCACACAATGTGAGTGTACTGTGTGCCTCAAGTAACTAAATTCCTCAAAAAGCAGAAATCTACATTACATAAAATAAGAAAAACTAAAATCACCAAAAATTTAAAATGTACATTACAGAACAAAAAAAAAATCCTCTAAGTCGTGCGTGTGACGTGTTTAACGGCTCACCTCGCTACGTGAGGCACGCCAGCAATGAGCTCCTGCGGCGCTCATTGCCTCATTGCCTGCGGCGCTCATTGCCTAAGTGCTATGGTTTAACGGCTCGCCTCGCTGCGTACGCACCACGCAACACAGCGTGACAAAGAATCGTAGTTGGACAATTATAATATGTGATATACTGTATATATATATATATATATATATATATATATATATATATATGTATATATATATATATATATTGTGACAGGGAAGGCTCTTCAGAGTCCTCTGGTACAGTTCAAAGGCACAGGTAATGTTTCAAAAATATTTTTTAATAAAACTGAAAACAAGAGATGTACTAAAGAAAATAAACATCTACATATACCAGCAGTCTGATTTTAGGAACAGCCTCTCTGTACCTGTTCAGCTTGTCTGCCACATGGGGAAAAAGCAAATACAGTCTCTGTTCCTGTAGGAATCCTTTCTTGTGGTTCCATTCTCTGTTTTGTTCCAGATTTAGCAATAGCATCGGGTGAATCATTGGCCCATATTTCACGTCGAATGCTTCGCCCTAGAAACCCTTAATTAGGCAGTTTTTGTTTATTGCCCTCTACATACAGACTTTTACCAGGGGGTTTTAGGTAAGACAATTCTTTTCATTCAGGTATCTTTTACTTCTAGCACCTCTGTCAGTTATTGGTTCTCAGTCTGCCAATTCAGCCTCTCTCAGCTGTGCTGCTTGCAGGTTTACACACAAACTGCAAATATATCTGCAAATATATATGCTATTCTATGTGCTTTATAAAGGGATCTATGATTAAATTAAATAGCAAGTGAGCAACAATTCTTAGTTTCTACAGTGCCTTGCAAAAGTATTCACTCCCCTTGACGTTTTACCTATTTTGTTACATTACAGCCTTAAGTTCAATATTTTGTTAATCTGATTGTTATGGATGGATCAGAACACAATAGCCTAACACATAAAACTATTTTTTAGAAATAGAAAAAAAAATTGGCATGTGCGTATGTATTCACTCCCTTTGTTATGAAGCCCATAAAAAGCTCTGGTGCAACCAATGACCTTCAGAAGTCACATAATTAGTGATATGATGTCCACCTGTGTGCAATCTAAGTGTCACATGATCTGTCATTACATATACACACCTTTTTTGAAAGGCCCATAGAGGCTGCAACACCTAAGCAAGAGGCACCACTAACCAAGCACTAGCATGAAGACCAAGGAACTCTCCAAACAAGTAAGGGACAATGTTGTTGAGAAGTACAAGTCAGGGTTAGGTGATAAAATATATATCCAAATCTTTGATAATCCCCAGGAGCACCATCAAATCTATCATAACCAAATGGAATGAACATGGCACAACAGCAAACCTGCCAAGAGACTGCCGCCCACCAAAACTCACAGACCAGGCAAGGAGGGCATAATCAGAGAGGCAGCACAGAGACCTAAGGTAACCCTGGAGGAGCTGCAGAGTTCCACAGCAGAGACTGGAGTATCTGTACATAGTGCGACAATAAGCCATACACTCCATAGAGTTGGGCTTTATGGCAGAGTGGCCAGAAGAAAGCCATTACTTTCAGCAAAAAACATAATGTCAAGTTTTGAGTTTGCCAAAAAAAGGCATGTGGGAGACTTCCAAAATGTATGGAGGAAGGTGCTCTGGTCTGATGAGACTAAAATTGAACTTTTCAGCCATCAAAGAAAACTCTATAGGCACAAACCTAACACATCACATCACCCAAAGAACACCATCCCCACAGTGAAACATGGTGGTGGCAGCATCATGCTTTGGGGATGTTTTTTAGCAGCCGAGACTGGGAAACTGGTCAGAGTTCAGGAAAAGATGGATGGTGCTAAATATAGGGATATTTTTGAGCAAAACCTGTACCACTCTGTGTGTGATTTGAGGCTAGGACAGAGGTTCACCTTTTAGCAGGACAATGACCCCAAACACACTGCTAAAGCAACACTTGAGTGGTTTAAGGGGAAACATGTAAATGTTTTGGAATGGCCTAGTCAAAGCCCAGACCTCAATCCAATAGAAAATCTGTGGTCAGACTTAAAGATTGCTGTTCACAAGCGCAAACCATCCAACTTGAAGGAGCTGGAGCACTTTTGTAAGGAGGAATTGGCAAAAATGCAAGGGGTAAGATGTGGCAAGCTAATAGAGACCTATCCAAAGCGACTTGCAGTTGTGATTGCCGCAAAAGGTGGCTTGACTTTAGGGGGGTGAATAGTTATGCACATTGACTTTTTCTGTTATTTTGTCCTACCTGTTGTTTGCTTCACAATAAAAAAAAAAAAAGATCTTCAAAGTTGTGGGCATGTGTTTTTTTAATTAAATGAAGCAAATCCTCAAACAATCCATATTAATTCCAGCTTGTGACCCAACAAAACACGAAAGAAACCAAGGGGGTGAATACTTTTGCAAGGCACTGTACTTCTAAATAGAAGAATGATGGATTTACTGTGATGGTGGTTTTGAGCTGCTGGTGTATAACTTGGGATAGATTAAAAAAATTGGCACCAGAATGTTGGAATTTTGGGAGATAAATCAGATAAATACTGAGCCCTGAGGAACCGCAATTACCACATTAGCCCAATCGGAGTATGTTCCCTTTACAACCCTTTGCTTCCTGTCTTTTAGCCAGCTCTCAATCCATCCAATCCAAGCAAATATTTATGGCAATTCCTGTATCCCTTAGTTTGCTTAATAGTCTCCCATGTGGCACTATCAAATGCCTTTGCAAAATCCAAAAAGACTACAATCACTGAGTTGCCTTGATCCAGGTTCCTACTAACTTCCCCGTAGAAACCAATTAGATTTGTTTGACATGACCTATCCCTCATAAATCCATGATGACTCCTACTTATAATCGTGTTCAAATAGAGATATTCTTGTATATTATCCCTTATTAACACTTCTAAAAGATTCCCCACTAAAGAAGTGAGACTCACTGGTCTATAATTCCCCAGATTTGCATTTGCTCCCTTCTTAAATATAGGTATCACCTCTGCATTTCTCCAGTCATCTGATAGAGACCCTGTGTTGAGTGAATCTTGAAAAATTAGATACAATGGTTTTGCTATTACAGAGCCCAGTTCCCTCAGTACCCTCGGATGTATTCCATCAGGACCTGGGGCATTATTAACATTTATTTTTTCCAACCTCTTTTGGATTTCATCCTGCATTTACTAGTTATTTGGTTAAGGTAGTGTAGCCCCATTATGTTCCACTGGTACCTCCCTTGTGTATACCGAAAAAAAGAACCTATTTAGCTCATCTGCCTTTTCCTGGTCACTACTTATCAGACGGCCTGTGTCACATTGTAATGTTCCTATAGCTTTCTTCCTGGCATTCTTCTCATTAATATATTTAAAAACATATTTTAGGGTTAGTCTTACTCTCCTTTGCATCTAACTTTTCATTTTCAATTTTAGCCAGTCTAATAGCCGATTTGCAAGCCTTGTTGATTTCATTGTACTTGCGTAATCTAAAGCAGTCTATGTGCCCTCTTGTTTGTATAATTTAAATGCTTGTTTTTTACTCATCATCTTCATCTTTTATTCATTGCAAAGCCACGTGGGTTGTGATTTACTTCTTCTACTTGTATTTCCACATGGTATATGGCGATAAGTATGTTTATTCAGTAAGGAATTGAATGTTGTCCATTTATGTTCAGTATTGTTATCTGTCAGTTCTCTGTCCCAGTGTATACGTTGTATCACTGCCCTTAGACCATTAAAATCTGCTCTTTTAAAATTAAGAGTTTTCGTTAGCCCCTTACAGTTATGTTTTTTTTTATTCAATCTCAAATGACACTGTGTTGTGATCACTGTTTCCAAAAGGTTGCCCTATTTCAACATTTGATACTATATCAATATTATTTGTGATAACTAAATCCAAGATAGCCTCATGTCTAGTAGGTTCTTGTATAACCTGGGCCAGATAACGATCCCTGAGTGTACTCAAGAACCTGCTCCCCTTAGCTGAAATGCTTGCCTCAATCATCCAGTTTATTTCAGGGTAATTAAAATCTCCCATTATTAGAACTTTACCATGCTTAGCTGCATTTCCAATCTGTAACAATAATTGTATTTCCTTACTTTCAATTTAATTTCGAGTGTTTATAGCATACTCCTACTAATATTCTTTTAGAATTTGCTCCTCCACTATTTAACTTTACCCACAAACATTCAACATTACCGCTAGTTCCACCATAAATATCTTCTCTGACTATAGGCTTAAATTCAGGCTTAACATACAGACGAATCCCTCCTCCTCCTCTTTTACCATTGCCTCTATATTTCCTAAATAGGTTTTAAGCATCCAGATTAATTGTGCAGTCATGAGAATCACCCCACCATGTTTCAGTAATGCCTATTAAATGCCATTTCTCTTTAACTGCTAATAATTCTAACTCTCCCATTTTTCCTAGCAAGCTTCTGGCATTAGCAAGCATACACCTTATGTTATGAGTCTGTAGTTCTGAAGTGCCTGCCACTGTACTTGAGTTACTTAGCAATATCTCTATATTGACTGTACTAACCACCCCCCCATCTCCTCCCCCATGACTAGTTAATAAGTTCCTTACCCCCTCTACACTACCCCATTACTTCTATCTCATCCCTCCCCGCACCTACTAGTTTAAAAACTGCCCCAGCCTTTCAACCATCCTATCCCCTAGCACAAAAGCTCCCTCATCATTAAGGTGCAATCCATCCCTGCTATAGAGATTGTACCCAAGTGAGAAGTCAGCCCAGTGCTCTAAAAACCCAAAACCCCTCCTTAATGCACCTCATTTTTAGCTACACATTAACCTCCCTAAGTTCCTTCTTCCTCCCTGGGCTAGCACGTGGCCCTGGTAGTATCTCAGAAAATACTACCTTGGAGGTCCTTGCCTTCAGCTTATTACCGAGTTCTATAAAATTATTCTTGAGGACACTCCATCTTCCACTAACATTGTCATTGGTACCAATATGTACCAAGACCGCTGGTTCTTTTCCAGCCCCTCCCAATAATTTGTCTACCCGATCCACAACATGCCAAACCCGAGCACCCGGTTCGATTGCTGGGATCTGGGTGACGAATCGCCCTGTCTACCTTCCTATTATTAGAGTCCCTAACCACCAGAACCTGCCTGTTGCTCTGCCTATTCTGCCCTCCCACTCCTCCAGTAGAACTGTTCTTCCGGCTGTTAGAGGGAACACCTCTATTTGGCATTGCGATTCCTGAATGGACATCCCCAATATTTTCACTCAATCTGGCAAATCTGTTGGTGCTTGCCAATTCACAACTGGCCTCCCTCCTGCTCATGTTCCCCCTACTTCCCCATGTAACTGTAACTAAGCTACCTCCCTGGCCATCCTCACTAGCCCCAGCTCCACAATCCATGCTAGGCCCAGCAAAACTGTGCTCCGTGCGCACCAAACCCCTTTCCACTGGAGCAATAACACTAAGTGCTGCAATACTCCTCTCCAGTTCTCCAATTTGAGTTTCAAGATAGGCAACATGCTCACACCTGTCACAGAGGTATGGACCCTGGATCATCTGTTCCAGTAGTGCATAAATATGACAGGATGTACACTGAGTGAGGTTGCCACTGGACTAACGCATAATTACAGTAGGTAAAAAAAATGTATAAAGCACTGCAATGTTCTCCCCCTTTGCACTCCCTCCTTATATTTAAATGCCTAAACTTATACTAGAACTGCCCTTCTGCTAGAAGTGTTTGCACCTTTCCCTGTTTATATTAGGTTCTTACTACTCACCTGCCCACTACTTACTGCACAAGTACACAACACACTTACTGTTTAGGAGTAATTACAGAACAGATGCAAGCAGACCACAAAAGTCACACACTGATATAGCTGTACACAGGCAAAACCACAACCCCTCTTAGCTGCCCACTAATCACTGCACAAGTACACAACACACTTACTGTTCAGGAGAAATCACAGAACAGATGCAAGCAGATCACAAAAGTCGCACACTAATATAGCTTTACACAGGCAAAACCACACACCCTCTCAGCTGCCAATAATCACTGCACAAGTACACAACACACTTACTGTTCAGGAGTAATAACAGAATAGATGCAAGCAGACCACAAAAAGCTACACACTGATATAGCTTTACACAGGCAAAACCACACACGCTCTCAGCTGCCACAAATCACTGCACAAGTACACAACCCACTTACTGTTCAGGAGAAATCACAGAACAGATGCAAGCAGATCACAAAAGTCGCACACTAATATAGCTTTACACAGGCAAAACCACACACCCTCTCAGCTGCCAATAATCACTGCACAAGTACACAACACACTTACTGTTCAGGAGTAATAACAGAATAGATGCAAGCAGACCACAAAAAGCTACACACTGATATAGCTTTACACAGGCAAAACCACACACGCTCTCAGCTGCCACAAATCACTGCACAAGTACACAATCCACTTACTGTGAGGAATTGACTCTGCTGGGTTTTGAACCCTGGTCCCCAGGCTGCTATACCTCTTCCCTACCACTGCGCCAGCCTGCCTTTTGTGAATTTCATTGAGATCTGATAAGTTTGACTCTGCTAGCAATAGTATCAGTACCTAAGTCTCTTCAGCTGTGTCTGGTCAGGTGTCTGGTCCTTGGCCTATATAAGGCACTTCCTGTCAAATGTACCTTGCCAGATTATTCAATAAAGCTTGTTCCTGTTTCACCTACAAATTGCTGAACTGGATTATTGCTGACCTTGGCTGCTGGTCTCCACAACCTTGTGATTCCATATCATTACAGAATTATCTGGCCGCTTTCATGGAGACCGCCGGGTCAGATTCTGCATTGGCCCAGCAGGTTGCTTTATTTGCAAGAACTGTGCAGACCCAGGCACAGACCATTCAAGTGCTGCAGGACCAGGTAGCTGAACTGCAGGCCCAACAGGTTGCTTTTACTGCAAGAACTGTGCAGACCCAGGCACAGACCATTCAAGTGCTGCAGGACCAGGTAGCTGAACTTCAAAAAAAAGTTCAGTCAATGCACAGTGAGTATACCAGCTACAGGGCACGTGATGTTGCGGCTGCTACTGTTTCACCTGCACAAGATGCCTGCTTGCCCCTACCAGAAAAGTTTGGAGGAGATCGCAAAAAATGTAGGGGTTTCCTAAATCAATGCTGTTTGCACTTCATGATGTTACCTCACCGATTTCCATCTGAAAGAGAGAAGGTGCGATTTATTTTTTCCCTATTCAAAGATGAAGCCCTCGCTTGGGGCTCCCCTCTTCTGGAACAGGACAGTCCAGTCTTGGGTAATCTAAATGACTTTCTTGAGGCCATGTGCCTAGTTTTTGATGACCCAAATCGATGTGCTACAGCAGAAGCCACTCTCCTTCATTTGCATCAAGGGAGGCGCTCGGTGGCTGAATATGCTGCGGAATTCAGACAGTGGGTTGCTGATACTACCTAGAACCAATCAGCCCAGAGGTTCCACTTCAGAAAGGGTCTCTCAGAAGCTATAAAAGATGAGCTAGCTCGTGTTGATCTTCCTGCTGACTTTGATGCATTTGTGCGTTTGGCTATCCGTATTGATAGGAGACTGTCTGAAAGATGATTGGAAAGACAGGGCTCTTTTAGACCAAGTACTACTCCAATTTCCTATTCAAGAACTTCTACTCCGATCCCACAAACACCTACAGACTCTGAGCCAGAGGCTATGCAGGTAAATCTAATAAGAGGGCCATTATCCAACGAAGAAAAACAGTGGCAACGCACTCACAATTTATGCCTGTATTGTGGTAGTGCAGGGCACTATGCCATCAATTGCCCTAGCAAATCCAAAAGAACAATAGCTATGGCGGCTGAGGGTGCACAGATTCAACACCAATCCCAGATTTCAGATCAACTGGATTCTGTCACACAATCCTTGTTTTCTCTGGCTCATGGTGAAAAGGGTATGTTGACTCAACATCCTCATTTTGTGGTGCCTATCACGATGCAATGTGGTGATCGTAAAATTTAAACTACAGCTATGATAGATTCTGGAGCAGGCGGAAACTTTATGGACATTAAATTTGCAGCAGGAAATAGAATTCAGTCTATCCCTAATTCTTCACCTGTGTTAATGGAGACAGTTGACGGTTCTCCACTTACGTCAGGGCCGGTTACGCATGAGACTGTGCCCTTAATGTTGACTGTGGAAGTGAATCATCATGAGGCTATCTCTTTCCACCTAATTTCCTCAACAAAGTTTCCAGTGATTTTGGGGGTACCCTGGCTTGCTCTGCATAACCCACAGATTGATTGGAAGATCAGAACTTTGTCCTTTCCTTCAGAACACTGCTTAATGAATTGTCAACCCTCTAAGGTAACACCTGTTGCCACAACAATTAATGAAATGGTTGCTACAAACTTGACTAAGCTTCCTCTACAATATCGGGATTTTGCAGATGTCTGTGATAAGAAGAATGCTGATCAGCTTCCACCACACAGGCCTTATGATTGCCCAATAGAGCTGTTGCCTGGGGCTGCTATCCCATTTGGCCGTATATATTCCCTTTCTGAGCCTGAATTGAAAGCTCTTCGTGAATACCTACAAGAAAATCTTGCCAAAGGCTTTATTCGACCATCTACTTCTCCAGCAGGAGCTCCTACTTTCTTTGTAGAAAAGAAAGATGTCAGCCTACGGCCATGCGTTGATTACAGGGACATTAATAACATCACTGTTAAAAACCGCTACCCCTTACCTCTGATTCCTGAACTTTTGGAGAGACTTCGCTCTGCTAAAATATTTACGAAGCTTGATCTTCGGGGGGCATATAATCTGGTTCGCATAAGACCCAATGATGAATGGAAAACAGCTTTCAGAACCAGGTACGGGCATTACGAATATCTAGGAATGCTTTTTGGGCTGTGTAATGCCCCTGCAACTTTCCAGCATCTTATCAATGATGTACTACGAGATCTCCTGGATCAGTTTGTTGTGGCATATTTGGATGATATCCTAATATTCTCTGATAATCTTGAAAACCACAGAAAACAGGTCCGTATAGTTCTAGAGCGCCTTCGTACCCACCGCCTATACATTAAACTAGAAAAATGTGAGTTTGAACAAACAGAAATTCAATTCCTGGGGTATGTAATAACTCCCAAATGTTTAAGTATGGACACAAGTAAAATTAAAGCTGTGCTGGACTGGCCCATCCCCAAAAATGAAAAAGATGTTCAGAGATTTGTGGGGTTTGCCAATTTTTACAGGCGTTTCATTAAGAATTTCTTTGCCGTTATTACACCGATCACTGAACTCACACGTAAAGGGACTCCTTTTCAGTGGTCCGATAAGGCGGATACCGCATTTTCCCGATTGAAGACTCTGTTTACCTTTGCCCCTGTCCTGGTACATCCTCAGCCGGAATTACCATTTATTGTGGAAGTTGATGCTTCTGATTCAGCTGTTGGTGCTATACTGTCTCAAAGGACTGGACCTAAGATGTAGTTACATCTGTGTGCCTTCTATTCCCGCCAGATGGTGCCAGCAGAAAGAAACTATGACATAGGGAATAAAGAACTATTGGCTATAAAAGCTGCCTTCACCGAATGGAGACATCTCTTGGAGGGAGCTACCCATCCAATTACTGTCCTCAAAGATCACAAAAATCTGGAATGTATTCGATCAGCAAAGAGACTGTCAGCCAGACAAGCACGCTGGTCCCTATTCTTCTCGAGGTTTAATTTTTTGGTTACATACCGTCCTGGCTCCAAGAATGGTAAGGCGGATGCCTTGTCTAGAATATCTGACCCCCTCCATACTACCGTAACCAAGACCACCATCTTGCCGGAGGATATATTTATATGAGTTACATTTCCTTCTGATCTGATGTCTCACATTAAAAAGGGCTACGCTGAAGACCCAGTTCTTCGTGATCCTCCTCGTGACCTCCATATGACGATGCTTAATGGGTTTTGGATTTTTCAACAACGTCTGTTTGCTCCGGAGTCAGAGCGACTGGACCTTTTACGTCTCTACCATGACTCAAAACCAGCAGGTCATCCAGGAATCCGAAAGATACAAGAGCTACTTGCCAGATCCTTTTGGTGGCTGAAGTATCATGAGGATGTTAAGAAGTATGTGTCCTCTTGTGATGTATGTGCCAGACATAAGACTCCTCGCTCATCCCCTGTTGGCTTGCTTCAGCCTCTTCCGATTCCTCATTGTCCCTGGGGATCTATATCCATGGACTTTATTGTGGAACTACCTCCCTCTAAGGAACACACTACCATTCTTGTTGTTGTGGACAGGTTAACTAAGATGGGTCATTTCATACCAGCTCGTGGTCTCCCTTCAGCTAAACAGACGGCTGACCTGGTTATTCGGGAAATATTTTGCTTGCATGGAGTGCCTGAAGAAGTAGTTTCTGACAGGGGAGTGCAGTTTACATCTCATTTTTGGAAACATTTTTGTTCTAATCTAGGTATTAATGTAAATCTGTCGTCAGCTTTTCATCCTCAAAGTAATGGTCAGACTGAGCGAACCAACTAGACTTTGGAGCAATATTTGCGGTGCTATATTAGTTACCTGCAGGATGACTGGCTGGATTTTCTACCCATGGCGGAGTTTGCCTATAACAATGCCCAACACTGCTCCACTTCTTTGAGCCCATTTTTTGCCAACTATGGTTACCATCCAACCTTTCTAGTGAGTCTCCCAATTACTACTTCCATTCCTGCAGTCACTGATCGGCTAACCACCTTACGAGATTCCCAAGACCTGTTGAAGGAGACTCTTTCGAAGGCTCAGGAATGTTGCAAAAGAGCTGCTGATAGGCATAGAAAGGAGGCCCCAGTCTATCACGTTGGTGACAAGGTGTGGTTGTCAAACTTCGGATTCCTTCTCATAAATTGGGTCAAATGTTCATGGGACCTTTTGAGATCATTGCTCAGATCAATGCTGTCACTTTCCGTTTGCAACTCCCGAATTACATGAAAATACATCCAGTGTTTCACGTTTCACTGCTTAAACCTTTTCATGAAAATACTTTCCCTGGCCGAGCCCTGCCTGCCCCACCTCCAGTCCTCGTGGATGGTGAGGATGAGTACGAAGTGGAAAAAATTCTTGACTCCAGGATCTTCCGTAGCAAGCTTCAGTATCTGGTTCGCTGGAAAGGCTTTGGTGAGGAGGAGAGTTTGTGGGAACCAGTGGACAATATTCACGCTCCTGATCTCCTTCAGTCTTTTCATGTGCAGTACCCTGCTAAACCAGGTAATAGGGCATCCAGAGGCTGCACCTATAGAGGCGGGGGTAATGTGAGGAATTGACTCTGCTGGGTTTTGAACCCTGGTCCCCAGGCTGCTATACCTCTTACCTACCTCTGCGCCAGCCTGCCTTTTGTGAATTTCATTGAGATCTGATAAGCTTGACTCTGCTAGCAATAGTATCAGTACCTAAGTCTCTTCAGCTGTGTCTGGTCAGGTGTCTGGTCCTTGGCCTATATAAGGCACTTCCTGTCAAATGTACCTTGCCAGATTATTGTGTGGTTCCTGATCACTTCAATAAAGCTTGTTCCTGTTTCACCTACAAATTGCTGAACTGGATTATTGCTGACCTTGGCTGCTGGTCTCCACAACCTTGTGATTCCATATCATTACACTTACTGTTCAGGAGTAATCACAGAACAGATGCAAGTAGTTCCTCTTTAGTAGAAAATAGATACACCATGTATCTATTAAGGATAAGTGTGTAAATAAAAAGTGGTGAGTGTGGGTTGGAGTGTGTTTTTCATTAAGAAAAGTCTAATCTGTCCATATAGGGATTCATGTCACATCCTACAATTAAGTTTAATAGCCCAGGAGTGGATATGGTTTTGAAGAGTTGCAAAGGAAGATGAATTAAGAGAACACATATTAACATTTCTGAGTAGTGATGTCCCGAACAGTTCGCCGGTGGACTATTCGCGGCGATTTTGGCATGTTCGCGTTTGCAGCGGATGGCGAACACATGCGCTTTTGGGTTCCCCCCCTATTCTTTATCATTGAGGAAACTTTGACCCTGCACCTCACAGTCAGCAGACACATTACAGCCAATCAGCAGCATACACTCCCTTCCAGAGGATTCCATCTGAAGGACAGCATCCATTTTACAATCATTCTGAAGCTACATTCATTGAGAGAGGACAGATATTGTAGCTGCTGCTGATTTAATAGGGAAATAATAGCCAGGCTGTGTATTTAGCCTCCACTACAGACCTGCAGGACTGATCTGATATCTGCTGCAAGGACAGCAACCCAAAAAGCATCCTTTTTAGGGCTAGAACATCATTTATTTTATTTTATTATTTTTTTCTGTGTAATCTAATTGCATATGCCTGCCTGCCAGCGTGTGTGTTTGTGACAGGCTAACACCTAACAGCTTATATTGTGCTCAGTGAAATTAAACAACACTTTTTTGACTGTAATAGATTGAATAGCAATTGCCTGCCTACAGGCGTGTGTGTAAAGCCTATTGCATCTACTCTGCCAACTTTTGCTGGTGCACAGTGACACTTATATCTGGTGCAACCTAGTGTACAGTGACATAAAAGAACCCTTTTTTGACTGTAATCGATTGAATATCAGTTGCCTGCCTACAGGCGTGTGTGTGAGGCCTACAGCGCCTACTCTGCCAACTTTTGCCAGTGCACAGTGACACTCATATCTAGTGCAACCTAGTGTACAGTGACATAAAAGAACCCTTTTTTGACTGTAATCGATTGAATATCAGTTGCCTGCCTACAGGCGTGTGTGTGAGGCCTACAGCGCCTACTCTGCCAACTTTTGCCAGTGCACAGTGACACTCGATTGAATATCAGTTGCCTGCCTACAGGCGTGTGTGTGAAGCCTATTGTATCTACTCTGCCAACTTTTGCCAGTGCACAGTGATACGTCATATCTGGTGCAACCGTAGTGTACAGTGACATAAAAGAACCCTTTTTTGACTGTAATCGATTGAATATCAGTTTCCTGCCTACAGGCGTGTATGTGAAGCCTATTGCATCTACTCTGCCAACTTTTGCCAGTGCACAGTGATACGTCATATCTGGTGTAACCGTAGTGTACAGTGACATAAAAGAACCCTTTTTTGACTGTAATCGATTGAATATCAGTTGCCTGCCTACAGGCGTGTGTGTGAGGCCTACAGTGCCTACTCTGCCAACTTTTGCCAGTGCACAATGACACTCATATCTGGTGCAACCTAGTGTACAGTGAAATAAAAGAACCCTTTTTTTCTGTAATCGATTGAATACCAGTTGCCTGCCTACAGGCGTGTGTGTGAGGCCTACAGCGCCTACTCTGCCAACTTTTGCCAGTGCACAGTGACACTCGATTGAATATCAGTTGCCTGCCTACAGGCGTGTGTGTGAAGCCTATTGTATCTACTCTGCCAACTTTTGCCAGTGCACAGTGATACGTCATATCTGGTGCAACCGTAGTGTACAGTGACATAAAAGAACCCTTTTTTGACTGTAATCGATTGAATATCAGTTTCCTGCCTACAGGCGTGTTTGTGAGGCCTACAGCGCCTACTCTGCCAACTTTTGCCAGTGCACAGTGACACTCATATCTAGTGCAACCTAGTATACAGTGACATAAAAGAACCCTTTTTTGACTGTAATCGATTGAATATCAGTTGCCTGCCTACAGGCGTGTATGTGAAGCCTACAGCGCCTACTCTGCCAACTTTTGCCAGTGCACAGTGACACTCATATCTGGTGCAACCTAGTGTACAGTGACATAAAATAACCATTTTTTGACTGTAATCGATTGAATATCAGTTGCCTGCCTACAGGCGTGTGTGTGAGGCCTATTGCATCTACTCTGCCATCTTTAGCAAGTGCATAGTGATACGTCAAATCTGGTGCAACCGTAGTGTACAGTGACATAAAAGAACCCTTTTTTGACTGTAATCGATTGAATATCAGTTGCCTGCCTACAGGCGTGTGTGTGAGGCCTACAGCGCCTACTCTGCCAACTTTTACCAGTGCACAATGACACTCATATCTGGTGCAACCTAGTGTACAGTGAAATAAAAGAACCCTTTTTTTCTGTAATCGATTGAATATCAGTTGCCTGCCTACAGGCGTGTGTGTGAGGCCTACAGCGCCTACTCTGCCAACTTTTGCCAGTATTTGGTGTCACAGTAGCTTGCACACATAGTACCACTAACCGCAGGGGCCGTCGTGGTCGTGGTGCTGTGATTCCCTTTGGCCCTAGAATAATGCCCAGTTTTTAGAGGCAAGGTACACTGAACTTGAAAAGTTCTGAGGACATGGTTGACTGGCTAACACAGGACACCCAATCTTCTACAGCTTCCGCTCGGAACCTAGATGCACCATCCTCCTCCATCTTAGCTTCGGGCACCTCTCCAGTTACCACTCACCGCCTGCCGCCACCACCAACACTAGCATCACAGCTGCTTCACTTGATCCGTCAGCAGAGTTATTTACACATACGTTGGAAGAAATGAGTGATGCACAAACATTAGTGCCAGAGGATGTAGATAACAGGGATATGTCCCAGTCAGGCAGCATTACACACATGAACGTACGGTCTGATGATGATGATGATGTTGTACCCGGTGCTGCTTCCTTTGTTGAGTTGTCAGATACAAGTGAAGCGGTTGATGATGATGATGCATCCGTGGATGTCACGTGGGTGCCCGCTATAAGAGAAGAAGAACAGGAGGAAAGTTCAGATGGGGAGACAGAGAGGAGGAGGAGACGAGTTGGAAGCAGGGGGAGGTCGTCGAAAGTAGCTAGTGGCACAGTCAGACGGCATGCATCGGCACCCGGGGTCAGCCAGACAGCACGCCAGTCAACGCATGCTGTAGCCACCACCAGAATGCCGTCATTGCAGAGCTCAGCAGTGTGGCAATTTTTTCGTGTGTCTGCCTGTGACAAGAGTGATGCCATTTGCAACCTGTTCGAAAAGAAACTGAGTTGTGGGAAGTCCAACACCCACCTAGGTACAACTTCTTTGCGAAGGCACATGATGTCACATCACAAACGCCTATGGGATCAACACATGAGTACAAGCAGCACACAAAGTCAAAGCCATCATCCTCCTCCTGGTCCAGCATCTTCAGCCACGTCAACCACTGCTGCCCTGCTTGCCCCCTCTCAACCATCCGCCACTCCGTGTCTCGCCCTGAGCAGTCCCTGCTCATCTGCCCACAGTCAGGTGTCTGTCAAGGACATGTTTGAGCGTAAGAAGCCAATGTCACAAAGTCACCCCCTTGCCCGGCAACGGACAGCTGGCTTGTCTGAACTCTTAGCCCGCCAGCTTTTACCATACAAGCTGGTGGAGTCTGAGGCGTTCAAAAAATTTGTAGCTATTGGGACACCGCAGTGGAAGGTACCCAGCCGAAATTTATTTGCACAAAAGGCAATCCCCAACCTGTACTCGATTGTGCAAAAGGAAGTAATGGCATCTCTGGCACACAGTGTTGGGGCAAGGGTCCATCTGACCACTGATACCTGGTCTGCAAAGCATGGTCAGGGCAGGTATATCACCTACACTGCGCATTGGGTAAACCTGGTGATGGCTGCCAAGCATGGAATACGTGGCTCTGCAGAGGAGTTGGTGACACCGCCACGACTTGCAGGCAGGCCTGCTGCCACCTCCTCTACTCCTCCTACTCCATCCTCTTCCATAACCTCCTCGGCTGAGTCCTCTTCTGCTGCTGCTATGTCTTGCTCCACATCAACGGCACCCCCCCCCCCAGCTCCACAGGTACTATTCCACATCCCGAATACGGCAGTGTCACGCCGTCTTGGGGTTGACTTCCCTGAAAGCAGAGAGTCACACTGGACCAGCACTCCTGTCCACCCTGAATGCACAGGTGGATCAGTGGCTGACTCCGCACCAACTGGAGATCGGCAAAGTGGTTTGTGACCATGGAAGAAATTTGTTGGCGGCATTGAATTTGGGCAAGTTGACACATGTGCCGTGCATGGCACATGTGAGTAATCTGATTGTACAACGCTTTGTGCATAAGCACCCAGGCTTACAGGACGTCCTGAAGCAGGCCAGGAAGGTGTGTGGCCATTTCAGGCGTTCCTTCATGGCCATGGCGCACTTTACAGATATCCAGCGATGAAACAACATGCTAGCGAGGCGCTTGATTGTAGACAGCCCGACACATTGGAATTCAACACTCCTAATGTTCGACCGCCTTCTGCAACAAGAAAAGGCCGTTAACGAGTATTTGTATGACTGGGGTGCTAGGACAGCCTCTGCAGAGCTGGGGATTTTTTTTGCCACGTTACTGGACGCTCATGCGCAATGCCTGTAGGCTTACGCGTCCTTTTGAGGAGGTGACAAACCTGGTCAGTCGCACCGAGGGCACCATCAGCGACATCATACCATTTGTTTTCTTCCTGGAGCGTGCCCTGCGAAGAGTGCTGGATCAGGCCGTAGATGAGCGTGAAGAGGACGAGTTGTGGTCACCATCACCGCCAGATACAGCCTTATCAGCATCGCTTGCTGGACCTGCGGCAACGCTGGAAGAGGATTGTGAGGAAGAGGAGTCAGAGGAGGAATGTGGCTTTGAGGAGGATGAGGAAGACCAACCACAACAGGCATCCCAGGAGGCTCGTTGTCACCTATCTGGTACCCGTGGTGTTGTACGTGGCTGGGGGGAAGAACATACATTCAGTGAGATCACTGAGGACGAGGAATGGGACATGACTAGCTCGGCATCCAACCTTGTGCAAATGGGGTGTTTCATGCTGTCGTGCCTGTTGAGGGACCCTTGTATAAAAAGGATGAAGGAGAATGTTACCGAATTACCACAAGTCGGAAAGGATACAGCACTTCCAAAATAAATTAAAAAGTATGCTTTACAGAGCGTTTAAGGGTGATGTCACAGCACAACGGCAATCTAACAGCGGAAGAGGTGAACATAATCCTCCTCCCACGACCTCGCCGGCAAGGAGAGGACGCTTTACAGATGTGTTGTTGATGGAGGACATGCAGAGCTTTTTAAGTCCTATGCATTGCCACAGCCCTTCGGGGTCCACCCTCAGAGAACGACTCGACCGTCAGGTAACAGACTACCTCGCCTTAACTGCAGATATCAACACTATGAGGAGCGATGAACCCCTTGACTACTGGGTGTGCACGCTTGCCCTGTGGCCTGAGCTATTCCAATCTGCCATAGAACTTCTGTCCTGCCCCGCTTCAAGTGTCCTGTCAGAAAGGACCTTCAGTGCAGCAGGAGGTTTTGTCACTGATAAGAGAAGTTGCCTACGTCAAAAAAGTCTACATTACCTCATCTTTATTAAGATGAATGAGGGATGGATCCCGAAGGGACTGACAGTGGGCGATACATTCGATTAAAAAAGGCCTGATAGATGAGCTGCCTTGAGCTAATAATGGTCCACACGCTGCTGTATTTTATCTCTGAATGCCGGATGACTTGCGTGACTTATCCGCCACCAACTAGGGTTCAAGAAGACGCAATGTTTTAGGGCACTTTCTGCCTGGCAAACTAACATCAATTTTTCTGTTCGCTGAACAATACCTAATTTTTGCATTTAAATTCTTTTATTGTCAGAAGGCGTACAGCATGTAATGAAAAATAAAGCATTTTTGAACAGTCTTGCATAACAGTTGTGCAAAAATACATATTTACAATAAAGACATTTTGTGAAAGTTAGCTGGCTATTCCTTCTTATTTTTACTTTTTAGGTTAATAATTTTTCTTATTTTTTACTGTGATTACAATTTTAGAAATACCTAAAACATGGTAAAACAGACAATAGTAAAGAGTATATCTGCAGGAAACACCAAAGTCCTATTAGCTATCATCCCTCCAGCAGTATTAGCTTATTATTTACAATATCTAACCTGGGCTCCCCCACTCCGGGCCTTCCCCCAGTGTCGCTTCAACCAGTAACAAATGTTTTATATTTGTAAAGCGACCCAATGATCCCCCTTGATAGAGGTTTATCTTTACAAATTTTGGAGAACCAATTTAAGACTGGTGTCCCCTGTTTCTGGGTCAGGGAGTGTGTGAAATGCCTCAGCCTACAGTAATTGTAATGTTCTGACAGCGGTAGCTCATGCTTGTCCCTCAGTTCCTCATAAGGGGGGAATCTGGCCCTTTACTAACCAGTCTCCCAATCTATCTAGTTTCCTTGACCTCCACCAGTGTTGTTATGTTGTGCTCATGTGTTTCGTGGCCTGAGGGTGGTCAAGAATTGGGGTCATTTGGGTGGATCCAGCGAACAATCCTATGTGTTTCTTGGCCCATTTCCAGTATGATAGTGAGTGTCTGATTAGAGGGTTTGGCGGGTTTTTAAGGCTCTGAGGCAATTCTGATAGCCAAGCCACCTTGTCCCAGGTTAAGGGCCTTAAAGTGTGGTTCTCTAAATACACCCAGGCCGGTTGATGCCCTATAGAATGTGCTATTAGGAGGAAAGATAACTTAGCTGTCTTGTGGTAATATTTTACGTTTGGACACGATAGTCTCCCCTCTGACTTATGAAGGTACATCATTTTCTTTGTGATGCGTGAGGGAGAGTGGTTCCAGATAAACAGAAATATTTTCCTTTGAATATTTTCTAATTCTTTTTATTTAATCGGGATCGGGAGTGTTTAAAATATGTAGAGCAACCTAGGAAGGACATTCATTTTTATCGTATTTATTCTCCCTAGCCATGATAACCTATACTTTGTCCATTTACTCAGGTCATTAATTATTGTTTTATAAAGTTTGGAGTGGTTGGCTTTGTACAAGTCCTCTAGCTTAGGGGTTAATCGGATTCCCAGGTAGTTTATGTGGTTCCTTTCCCACTTAATATTAAACTTCTCTTGGAGACCCTGCTTCTCTACTGCTGTTAAGTCAATCGTTAGTGCATCTGTCTTCTCTATGTTCAGTTTAAGGCCAGAAAACTGACCAAACTTCTCCATAGTTCGAATCAACTCTGGGACCGATTGGGTAGGGTTTGAGAGCATACACAGCAGGTCGTCTGCAAATAGACAAGTTTTGAGATGGTGATGGCCTAGTTTTATGCCTGTGATCCCAGCGTTGGCCCTAATGGTCTGAGCCAGGGGTTCTATTGCTATTGCGAATATAAGGGGAGAAAGGGGGCACCCCTGTCTTGTTCCTCTTTCTATTTTATTTAAGGATCTCTCATCTCACGGAATCTGTAACCTTGCCCTGGATGATTTGTATAATGAGTGTATGAGATTTATGAAATGGCCTTTAATACCAAATTTTTCAAGCGTGGCGTATAGGTAAGTCCACTCCAGGGAATCAAACGCCTTTTCAATGTCAAAGGCCATAAGACAGGCTTTAATTTTTAGAGGCTTTGGTGTGGTACAGTAGGTTCATGACTTTTCTAATGTTGTCTCCCGCTTGCCTGTGGGAGACAAAGCCTACATGGTCATTATGTATTAACTTAGGCAAAAAGGATGACATTCTATCCGCTATTATTTTTGACAGGATCTTTGTATCACAGTTTAGTAATGATATTGGCCTGTAGTGTTTTGGTTCTAGGGCATCTCGACCCTACTTAGGGAATAGAGCGATATCTGCCCTGTTCAGCTTGCCTTCTAGAACTCTGTTAGAGTGACCAAGTGCAGGCCTAATATGTCTATAAATTTTTTATAATATAAATTGGTGTACCGTCTGGGCCTGGTGACTTACCAGGTTTGAGGTTCTGGACTGCTTTTCTCACTTCCTCTAGGGTCACTTTGGCATTTAAAGTCTCTAAGTCATTTTCTTCTATTAAGGGGAGATCACAGGAATTAAGAAATCCCCTCATTTTGTGTAGATCTAAGTGTTTTGTTGCCGTCTAAAGGGTATTGTAAAATTTTGTAAAAATCTTCTGGATCTTATTTGGGTTTGTTGTTTTTTCTCCCTTCGAGGTCTTAATTTGAAGTATCCTATTTTGTGTTGTTTTAGTTTGTAGTTTCCTGGCTAGTAACGTGCCAGGTTTATTGGCTTTATTGAATCCTATAGGAATAAATAGTACAACTGAACACACCACTCCTATCTGGTGGCACCTTAGATTGCACGCCAGTGCCCCAAATTTGAAGTGGGAGGACCGACCAAGCATCTTTTTCCATCTCCCTGTTCCAAAAATCCATGCCATATACACGTCCCCTGATAGGTGACGTAACAGGTATTAAACTGATAGGAATAAATAGTACAACTGAACACACCACTCCTATCTGGTGGCACCTTAATTTGCACGCGCAGTGCCCCAAATTTGTAGTGGGAGGACCGACCAAGCATCTTTTTCCATCTCCCTGTTCCAAAAATCCATGCCATATACACGTCCCCTGATAGGTGACGTAACAGGTATTAAACTGATAGGAATAAATAGTACAACTGAACACACCACTCCTATCTGGTGGCACCTAGATTTGCACGCGCATTGCCCCAAATTTGTAGTGGGAGGACCGACCAAGTATCTTTTTCGATCTCCCTGTTCCAAAAATCCATGCCATATACACGTCCCCTGATAGATGACGTAACAGGTATTAAACTGATAGGAAAAAATAGTACAACTGAACACACCACTCCTATCTGGTGGCACCTTAGATTGCACGCGCAGTGCCCCAAATTTGTAGTGGGAGGACCGACCAAGCATCTTTTTCGATCTCCCTGTTCCAAAAATCAATGCCATATACACGTCCCCTAATAGTGGACGTAACAGGGATTAAAACGATAGGAATAGTACTACTTAACAGTCCACACCTTATAATAACGCAGACAGAGGCAACGCAGAGAGAGGAGTCTGAAGAAGAGGATTCAGAGGAGGAAGGTGGCTTTGAGGAGGTGGAAGACCAAACACAGCAGTCGTCCCAGGGGGCTTGGTGTCACCTTTCGGGGACCCTTGGTGACTGGGTGGAGGAAGAGACCTTCAATGACATCAGTGAGGACAAGGAACGGGACATGGCTAGCTTGGTATCCAACCCTGTGCAAATGGGGAGTTTGCGGTTGTGCAAAGGGACTGTTTGCGGTTTTGAAATTCGCCTGCCCATTGAAGTCTATGGCGGTTCGCCGATGTTTGCTCGTTCGCGAACATTTGATGAAGTTCGCGTCTGCTGTTCGCGAACCCAAAATTTGATGTTCGCGACATCACTTGTTGTGAGTAGCAATGCTGAATATAGCTAAGGGAGTATTTAAAAGCAAATTTGCTGAGCTATTCCACCAAAAAAGAATCCCTTAAAAATGTACTAATTAGTACCAAGGGGTTGTGGCCATAGCTCGCTAGTTCTAAAGTATATGTGCCTAAAGTATATGAATAGAAGACTCCTAGTCTGAATCTCAGCAGTTCCATTGCAACATTTCTTCTAAATAATGTGAACACTACACTAGCCATAACTATCTCCTGTATCCCTATATATCTATATAAACCCCTTACAATGGCATAGAAGGGGTTACATATAGAAAATACAGGGGATTTATGATATCTCCATATAAAAATATCATGTTTTATCTATTTTTATTACAATGTATAATGAAGAATGTAAAAAATGTTGAGTGAGAGAGTAGCAAAATATTAAGATGGCTTTTAAACAATAGGTATTTCTCTGCTATTAACTTTCCTTTAAGTGATATCATTTTAAACTTTTTGTTTAGGAAGTTTGTGTTTCTGGATGTATAATGGAAAAATGATTAAACATTTAAATTTAGAAACTATCATGACGTTAGCGCACGTTCAATAGATGTTACAAAGGAGGACCGTTCTGTATTATTAAATAATAAACAGTCAGACCTGAAGTCAGCCAAAATGTTCTGTTATGGAAGGAATGCACATTTTATGTGTAACTAAATCAGCTGCATCACAATTAAATTAGGCACTTTTCCCATGATGCACTTTCTCCACCACATTTTCTTTTGATAATCCTAGATGTAGTTAACTAAAAGCAATTTTTATTGTAGTAATGTTTAATAGATCAACAAAGGCATTTGTATTCAATCCATGTTCTACAGTTTGTGTAGTTTTGGAATGAAAAAAATCAATCTGTGGTATACAATATCCATCACAATTGAACTATGCCATTAAATTGCTATGTGGTGGTTGTTTGTATTTTGTAATATAAGAGATTGTTGGAGAAGCAAACACCAATCATTCTGTATTAATTGAGCCTCTTTATGAAGTCATTTATTATCTCAATACAGACCCTTCATCAACTAAAACCTAAAATATGTGGGGTCAGTCCTAAAAGATAGAATAATTAAAACAACTATATGTTTTCTGGTTTCAGACATAAACTCTGAAGGTAAAGCATGAATCAGCTTTAATTAACTTACATTTTTTTAAAGCTGTTTCCAAATTAAGTTATTGTTTGTGGCTACACAGAAAAGCCTAGAAAAGTTGCAATTTGTTACTGGCTTCAGACTCTTCTCACATGGGCTCCAGGCTTCAATGCGGGAACATATTTACAGAATGCCTTCAAAATAATCGGATCATATCACACCTAATGCATTTGACACACTGTAGGACATTGTTTATGGATGTGAGCTATGATGAAGCTATTATTGAGTATAGTTTACTATTTTGTTTATGCATTGGATCCATAGTCTTGATATTCTCCTTCAAGTTACTTTTTCCCTGCTCTGCTCTGGTGAGACAGATCCCATGTGAACTACAGAAGAGAGGGCTATAGAATGCAAAAATGATAAATACAGTACCCTTCTTTGGAGCTTTATATTAATGCCTAGATAAAAGCATACATTTAAAATGTAAACATATCAACGGTTTCCACATAATTTTCTCTCAATGTTCACAATAGTTGAAAAGTAAATCAAGTATTTTATGAAAATATTATGAACTTTTGCTGACAATAGAACACCTAAATATGTGAGAGTTCACACAAAAAGATAAAGAGTGAGTTCAACTGTGAGCTTCCTACGTGTTTCATCTTTTCTAGTATGAGATTTCCTGAGGGAAAATGTAATCCTTTATTTCAGCACAGGTGGCTCAATGTAAGTCATTTTCATAGAGCCAGCTGTACCACATAAGCAGATATATACTTACATTTCTGCCTTT
Organism: Discoglossus pictus; assembly: GCA_027410445.1. Classification (NCBI taxonomy): domain Eukaryota; kingdom Metazoa; phylum Chordata; class Amphibia; order Anura; family Alytidae; genus Discoglossus; species Discoglossus pictus. The sequence continues at coordinate 215,845,574 of CM050166.1, read as the reverse complement.
TTTTCAGCCCTTGACACATGAAGTTTGATGGCAATTATGATCATGGAACACATATAATAATGTGAGATGCCTTGGTGGACGCTTGTGTTTTATGTTTTTAATTCCGCCCATAGGACAATAAATGTATATATTATGCAATATGAGATGATTCAATTGAGCTTTCGCAAGTTACTGGAGCCTGTAAGTGAGGTTGCAAGTTAATTTGCTATTCAATTGGCGTCTTTTTGCGGGCTCCAAACGGGTTACAGGTTGCGGCCTTGAAAACTTTAAGATCGTTAAACCGGTAACTTACAGCCTCCCAAACCCTTTGATTGTTCACTTTTGCAAGAGTTACAATGGCTAAAATCCTATTCCCCAAGCCTGCAAATGTTTTCACCGTCGCAAATGGCAAATGAAAGTGAAAATCTTATGAGTGCTAGAGAGGACCCACAAGGAGGTTTAACCCATCTGCAGCACTGTAAATGCAAATAAAAAATCAATACTGCACTGTAAATAACGGGGTAAGCAATGAAAAACATTAGAATTAATTGCACAACAGTCTCAAGCTCGCAAATCGCCAGTGAATCAAATTTATTTTTATGTTTCATTTCGGGGCTAAATCTATCTTGGGAATCCATGAGTTAATACATATCAGGCCACCCATATGGACTAGAACAGTATTGGCATTTATTTTCATAATTCTGTATTTTCCGTTTTTGAGAGTCTGATCACATATAGGACCCCCAAACCTAATTGATTGACATGTTACCTCCATGTTTTACTGCTGTAATAATGACGATCCCGTTTTCTATTGGCTGATGCGAAATGGGAGGTTACAGTCTTGCTTAATTGATCATGTTTCCGCCCTGAACTGCTACAAACCAGTGCATGGTTTACTGAGTTGGCTTTGGGCCAGTAACTTGCAGCCATACGGCCAGGAATCCGCAAGATGTGGCCTTGCAATTGAATGGGCCCTATGTTTCCAAGTCGCTTAGCATAGTACACCTGTAGTTTTCCTCTCATTTTAATTCAGTGTTATAAATGCAATATTATTTGTCATCAACCAGCTTTTCCAACCATCGTTCAATCAGTGGGGCAACTTTCTAAATGATGTTGTCTGTTTGGTTTGGCTCTGCCCATTTTTATTTGCTTACCAATTTCTTTGATTTTGTTTATTAACCATGGTTTACCTAGTTGTAATGTAGTGCACATAAGCATTCTAGTAAAATTAACATTACATAAATAAATCCAAATAAAAGTTACTGGGTGCAATTCAAATCTTTAAACTAGTGATATTCAGAACACATATAAAGTACATATTTTAATATAGATTTAAAATATCATTAAAGATTAAGTTGGCAACTGCTTCATATTTTCACTATTTTGTTAATTGTAGCCATTCTTATAAATGTTATTTGTTTATGCTATATTGCAGTTTTCACCATGAATACAATGTGACACTTAAAAACACTTAGTAATACATTTCAAGACATGAGCTCATTTGTTATTTTGGTTTCAGACTATGCATATGTGATCATTTTTGATAAGTGTGATATGTATTCCTTATTGTTCTCTGCTACTTCAACACTTTCTTTTAAAAGATTATTTATTTTCTTATAAAGAACTGCTTTTAATATAGTAAGCTGATATTTCCCATAGTTTGTCTTCTGATTTAAGATATACAAGTCTCTCTCAATATCCTGTTTCTTATTCCTTGTCCACCGAACCAAATAAACATTCTCTTGCCAACAAAAAGGTATTATTAGATCTTGTTTTAAAGGTCAACTTGATATTAAAGTGTAGAGTTTTCGATGTGGTGACATTTTGCTACACAAAAATCTGTTGTCTCATTTTTTCTGTGCAGATATGTGCACTAGCAATGAAACAAAAATGACTACAGAAAACCTACTTATCAGATTTTTCTTCACTAAGACTGAATATATCAGCTAACTGCTTAACATGAAATAGATGGAGCGCAGTTACAAGAACTCTCCGAAGTCACCTGCCTAGTAGGCTGTGAAGATGTGAACCTCATGCTGAGAAAATTGTCCTGATCAAAATTCTTCCATGATGTTTATAATTTACTAGCGACTTGCCTGTCAAAAATGACGGGGCAATAAAAAAGTGTTGAAATGCTGTTTGTCACCAAATGTGAGTGTACTGTGTGCCTCAACTATATAGACCACTATAACACACTAATGAACGCATGTAATAACGCTATAAGTGCCATGAGGTCATGAGTGCCAGGGTTATTTATTGGCTTATGGGGGTCTGTATTCACCCCGATGAGTGACAGGGTTAAATATGGTTTTATGGGGGTCTGTATTGACCCCCATGAGTGACCGGGTTAATTAAGTGCTTATGGGGCTCTGTATTGACCCACATGAGTGACGGGGTTAATGAAGTGCTTATGGGGGTCTGTTTTGACCCCCATGAGTGACAGGGTTAATTATAGGTCTATGGAAGTCTGTATTGACCCTCATGAGTGATAGGGTTAATTAAGTGCTTATCGGGGTCTGTATTGACCCCCATGAGTGACATGGTTAATTATAGGTTTATGGGGGTCTGTATTGACCGCCATGAGTGACAGGGTTAATGAAGGGCTTATGGGGGTCTGTATTGACTCACATGAGTGACAAGGTTAATTAAGGGCTTATGGGGGTTTGTATTGACCCCCATGAGTGACAGGGTTAATTAAGGGTTTATGGGGGGCTGGATTGACCCCCTTGCATTTTTTTAGGGGTTGATGGGCTCTGTTTAGAGCCCCATGAGTGATAGGGTTAATTTTTTTTATTACGGGTCCTTTAAGGACCTTTATGGTCTTGTAAGGACCCGTAAGGTGGGAATTTTGAATTTTCATAGCAGCGGGTGATCGGGGACCCCCACTTCAAGGGTTAATGTGGGGTTAATGCGGGTTTCCAAGGTTATCTCGGATCCCTTCAAGGGATAATTAAGGGTTTATGGGGGTCTGGATTAACCCCCATGAGTGACAGGGTTATTTAGGTGGGAAATTAGAATTTTCATTGCAGCGGAGGTCCACGATCGCGTGCGATTGGGACCCACACTGCAAGGGTTAATGTGGGGTCAATTGGGGACCCCCAGTGCGATGGTTAATGTGGGGTTAATGCGGGTTTCCGAGCTTATCATGGATCCCTTCTTGGGTAAGTTGTATGTGGGTGGGAGGTCCGGCCATTTTTTTCCTTTTTTAGCCGTTTTTCGAGTGCCGAAACGGTGGAATTTGGGGTTAAATTCGAGTTTAACCTCACTTCCAGATGTCTTGGCTGTACCTCAGTGGTGTGGGTGAGTGTTTTTTTTTCATTTTGGGGTTTTTTAGTGTGTTTTTAGTGATTTTGTGCTTGCGCGGTTTGGGTGGTTAGTGCAGTGTTTTGCGAGACACAGTGGAGGGAGAGGAGGTGGAGAAGGAGAGGACTAAGTCCTGAGAGTTAACAGTTGTGTTGGGTGGTTTGGGGCGCCGTAGAACTAGGTCCTGCGAGTTTAGAGGTGTGTGGGGTTGTGTTGTTTGCAACTCATGCGCCTTAAAGCCTCCACCTTCTGCAAATGCGGCCCCTCGCTTCGCAGGGGGTCTTGCAGTTTGACAACTATTATATGTGATAATGTGGCTGAATAGTATTGTAAATATGGAAATGTGCTGGTATTTTCAATTAATTTAAAACTGAATATCAATACAATTATAAATGTATTATTTGAAGTTTTTTAAAGTAATATTGCAAACTTTTTGTTTTCCGTTGGAAGTAAATTGATAGCTTACAAATGGTATCTAGGTGCGAAGTATATTTTGGAAAATTAAGATAAAGAAAAGTCAGTGCTATATTTAAATCCAATATTTCCTGTTAAAAATAAACATATTTATATTTATACTATATAGAAGGTATATCATGTTTACTGTACTGATTAGTTAGATAAATATTTGTAGTTTCTAATTTGTTATATTAAACTATTTTAACTATATAGGTAATTGGTTGCTCTCTTACCAAATTATATATTCATCTCTTACTTCATCTATTTTGTAATATATCCACAACAATAGAAAAAATGCGCACAATTTCTGGTATTTCTTACAAGATCAATATAGACTGCATATTATTTTACATGCCAAGGTCAATATTCTGTACACTATAATAATATTTAAAGAGAATAATGAAAGGATCAATTATTACCTTCTTTTGATAAAGAACTGGGATACTGTGTAAATTAAATGCTTTGTTGATATAAATAAATAGTAAAGTATGAGGTGTACATCATATTGTAATTGTCATCAAAAAGATTAAAGGTCATTGTGATTGAAATAAACAAATATTTGTTTAAATTATTTTTCATTGATCTCTTAATTTAACATATCCATTATGGGTTAACATGTTAAGTGTGAATCTCAAAAATCAAAGATGTTTAATTTAAAAGTAACAGTAAGTAAATCTAACATTAGTACTATATATATATATATATATATATATATATATATATATATATACACACATAAAATAAATAGTACATCTGTTTTTATATTTGAATATCTAAAGCAAGTTAAAAAAACTGCTTCCGAGAAAAACTGTTATTACACTGCATTCTGGGAAGCTGAGCTGGGACATGCAAATGTGCCCACAAATTCCTTGCTCTTCAATCCATAGCCATTTTCAAACATGGCTTCCTTTAAGCTTATGCCTGCTGTATTACACAGCTTTAATGCAAAGCCAAGGCTGGATTTTACACAAGACGAAAATCCTATCCATGTACAGCTGTTTCAAGCTTACTGGCTATCATCATCCTGTGTTGTGGATCTTATAAGTAGGTAGTTCACCACAACAATCATTTAATATATGGTGGGCAAAGGAGTGATAGAAGCCCTCCATCATACAGTAGTACAGTAAATAAATAGTACATCTGTGTTCACATTTGAATGTCTAAAGCAAGTTAAAAAACACAGTCACTCTCTAATAAATAAGATTCTCTCAAATGTTTCATGAGCTTATAACTTTTCATTGGTTTGACATATCTGTTTGAAATTTTATATTTTAGAAGGGTTTGGGGTCTGTTTTTTTGCCTACTTTCATGAAATTCTGTCTAGCCAAAAAGAAGTTGAATTGTTGGGGTGTTTTCCCATAGGAATTTCTTAATCTTTTTGCTCACTTGTAAGAAAAAAAACATGCCTTTTTTGGAATTGTGTAGGTAGCTTAAGCTGTTTTTGGAATTGTGTTTTTAAGGTATAATACTTAAATATCATTCACAAAAAAGAGGTATATAGAAGTCTTTATTTCAATTTTGGAAGCTGCAACATAGGGTGCTAATGTGGCAAAGTATTACTTTATAATACTGTAGTACACAACTGCCATAGCTTTCCAGTGCTTGTTGTAGAGTCAAACAGGCTAAATTAACCCAACCTGCCCACACCAGATAGCCATTTTGATTTTGATATATATCTATATTTCTATGTTAAACAAAATATACATATTCATTAAGCAGCAGTCGCCAACAATCAATTTTGGGGAAAAAAAACAGTTCAACAGATTTGTGTAATTAAACAGCATGTTTCACTTGTGTAACAATGCATATTACTTCATGCATACATTGACACAATAAGACTGCAATTTGTTACAATTAAATTGTCAAATACTGGTTAGTTTTTGAACCTTACAAAGACATTTTAAAGCTTCAAAAAGATTTGTTGCCTCTCATTTTGAAAAAGTCAGCTTTTAATAAATAAAACCACCCGAACAGTTTAAAAAAATACCAAAGGATGCACTGAAGGTTTATAAAATAAAACATACAAACGAAACTTACTTTGTTCATGTTTATCCTCATAAGATTTTGCAATAGCTTGTACAATTGTCCCAGTTGTCCTAAGTATTGTTATGTGTATGGAGTTATCTCTATGTTTTTAAGACCATATAGGACCATCAAAGGCGTTGGTTTATATGTGTAAGCATGTACATTAATTTGTCAGTTTGTTTAGGAAATAGGTTGTTTAGGTAAAAAACATTTATATTTTCTTTCGACTTTAAATAATATAATAATGCTTTGATAAAAATGTATTGCATAATTTCTTATATTAGAAACATAGAGAATAAGGCATCCATTTAATTGCAAGCCCGCAATGGCTCCTGTTCGTCTCCGATTGCAATGCTATTCAATGAAGCAAGGGCATGAGTTACGGGCCGAAGCCCGTAAATCCCTCCTTCGGCCTGCAAACTGTTAAGGGGCTGGCCGAGATGCGATAGGCCCTTACAATCCAATCTTGGTATTAAGTAGTGCGACACAGCCTCTCAGCCAATAGAAACGGTCTAGCCGCAGATGATTGACATAGAGAGAGTATACATTTCTGTTCCACCCGCCCATGTGTTGACTATGTTGTATTTTCTGACGAAGTAACACTCAGATCCCAGAGTTGGTGGTTGGTTCGAATTGGAGAGAGAGTAGGAGTGTTTGGAGAGAATAATTTGTGGTTTTGTTCATTTATATTATACCATTTACTATTTTACACTTAATCCTTGCTTACACATATTTACAGATTACACATAATTGCAATATGCAAAATTTAAACAACACACATAGAGACATATAGAGCTAGATCACTCCATACACCCCCCATCCCATTGCCCACACCACATCTCCCAACAGCTATTACACTGCCTTGCAAAATAATTCACCCCCCCCCCCCCCTTGGCATTTTTCGTGTTTAACATGGATTGACATGGATCGTTTGAGTATTTTCATAATTTAATTTACAGAACATGCCCACAACTTTAAAGATTGTTTTTTGCTTCACATAAAAAAAAACAATAGGACAAAATAACAGAATAAGTCAATGTGCATAACTATTCACCCTCCTAAAGTCAATACTTTGTAGAGCCATCTTTTGCAGCAATCACAGCTCCACGTCGCTTTGAATAAGTCTCTATGAGCTTGCCACATCTTACCACTGGGATTATTGCCCATTCCGCCTTGCAAAACTGCTCAGCTTCTTCAAGTTGGATGTTTTGAACTTGTAAATAGCAATCTTTAAGTCTGACCACAGATTTTCTATTGGATTAAGGTCTGGGCTTTGACTAGGCCATTCCAACACATTTACATGCTTCCCCTCAAACCACTCAAGTGTTGCTTTAGCAGTGTGTTTGGGGTCATTGTCCTGCTGGAAGGTGAACCTCCGTCCTAGCCTCAAATCACACACAGTGGTACAGGTTTTGCTCAAGAATATCCCTGTATTTGGCACCATCCATTTTTCCCTCAACTCTGACCAGTTTCCCAGTCCTGGCTGCTGAAAAACATCCCCACAGCATGATGCTGCCACCACCATGTTTCACTGTGGGGATAGTGTTCTTTGGGTGATGTGATGTGTTGGGTTTGCGCCTGACATAGCGTTTTCTTTGATGGTTGAAAAGTTACATTTTAGTCTCATCTTACCAGAGCACCTTCCTTCATACATTTTGGGAGTCTCCCACATGCCTTTTCGCAAACTCTAAACGTGCCATTTTGTTTTTTGCTGAAAGTAATGGCTTTCTTCTGGCCACTCTGCCATTAAGCCCAACTCTATGGAGCGTATGGCTTATTGTCATCCTATGTACAGACACTCCAGTCTCTGCTGTGGAACTCTGGAGCTCCTTGAGGGTTACCTCAGGTCTCTGTGCTGCCTCTCTGATTAATGCCCTCCTTGCCCGGTCCGTGAGTTTTGGTGGGCGGCCGTCTCTTGGCAGGTTTGCTGTTGTGCCATGTTCTTTCTATTTGGTTATAATAGATTTGATAGTGCTCCTGGGGATCATCAAAGATTTGGATATTTTTTTCAGAACATAACCCCGACTTGTACTTCTCAACAATATTGTCCCTTACTTGTTTGGAGAGTTTATTGGTCTTCATGGCAGTGTTTGTTTAATGGTACCTCTTGCTTAGGTGTTTCAGCTTCTGGGGCCTTTAAAAAAGATGTGTATATGTCATGACAGATCATGTGACACTTCGATTGCACACAGGCGGACATCATTTCACTAATTATTTGACTTCTGAAGGCAATTGGTTGCAACAGAGCTTTTTATGGGCTTTATAACAAAAAGGGTGAATACATACACACATGCCAATTTTCTGTTTTCTATTTGTAAAAAATGGTTTTATGTATATATATTTCTCATTTCACTTCACCAAGTTAGACTATTGTGTTCTGATCCATCACATACAATTCAGATGAACAAAACATTGAACTTAAGGCTGTAATGTAACACAAAAGGTAAAAAGTCAAGGGGGTGAATACTTTTGCATGGCACTATAATTACACATAATAAACACATTTTTTTCCCCATCATACATATATAGCCAAACTTTATCTTTTTGGGATTATTATGGAGTTAGGAGAGAGGAGGGGAGAGGAGTGGAAATGTGAGGAGGAGGAGAAGAGGTGAGGAGGAGAGAGAGGTGGCCCTGGGGAGTAGTGGTGGAGAGGAGGAGGAGGTGAGGAGTGGGAGGAGGTGAGGAGTGGTGGAGGAGAGGTGGAGGTGGCAGAGATGGTTGAGGAGGAGGAGATGGCAGAGGTGGTGGAGGAGAGGAGGGGTGGCGGTGGAGGAGGATGTGGCAGAGGAGTAGGAGAAGGAGGGGAGTGTAGATTATGAGGTGGGTGGTGGCAGGGTGGCCCTAGCACTAGGCACATTTAGGAGAGGTACAGAAGGGAAGGGGCCTGATCTCAGGGGGCGTGGTAGTTCGGGGGAGGGACAGGCATCATTGACAGGTCAGGGAGGCAAGGATCCCCACCCACAGTCAGGAGGGTAAGATGCTAAGGGCAAGCACAGGGGACACAATTACATGCACCAGGAGAATGTTGTCTACCTCTGTGCTATTCGTGGCCGAAGCGTGATTCAGGCAGGGAGAAGGAAAATTAGGCCAGGGCCTGGAGCTCAGGCATGGTAGGAGGTAGCGGCTGGGGTGACAGCAGTAGGCACAGCACCAAAGGATTTGAGGTCTGTCAAGGACTGGTTTGAAGACATCAGGGCCAAGGTGAGGAAGATGATGGCTAAGGAGGTCAAGGACCAGACCGTGACATATAATGAGCGGGAAAGGAGGGACCTTCTGAGACAGGTGCCCGCTACTGGCGCTTCAGGCCTGGTAGCTCAGCAGGACCCAGTCTCCATGTCAGGTGAATATCACATACACCAACATGCTACCACGTGTACATCAAACACACTAAACATGCACATATTAATCAACAAGGACACGTACATGTCAGCTCCATGGAATTAACAAGGCATAGATGGATGCATCATTAAATGCATGAAGCTGACAAATCAGTCATACCTGGGCACAACACATGTCAACCCATAGATAGTAAATGTATTGTTGTGCCCACTGCAGCCAATGCAGTTACAGACCGCAGCCGGAGTCAAGATAGCAGTAGGAGCCAAGAACGATCAAGACCAAGAGCCAAAGAGTAGATCACATCTAGCAAATGTTTGCTAATCTGAGCAATCAGGAGTATCATCCAGATTCAAGCCTATATGTCAGATAAATAGGAATGCACACAAAACAATATATTATGCATCCTTCTAATGACATATACCTTTCTTTTCTCTCTTTCAGCATCAAGGAGGTCTGGGTCCAGTGGCGAGCCAGAGACAGGGGCGTCGGCTCCATTGGAGCAGTGAGTGGAGGAGCAAGCCTGCGCCCACCAGGAACCGGCTCAGGGGGAGGAGGAGACAAGCGGAGCCGAGGGCCCTGGTTTGGAGGAGGATGTAATATGGCTGGTTGTCACTATACGGCCCTCCAGCCAAACCACCGGTATTCGACCATACTATCCCCCTCATCCAGGCACAAGCCCCCCACTTCCCCCCCACAGCAGTGCGCTGGACTGGCAGCCAGCACCACCACCGGGCCCAACCACACCACCTCCATATCTGCAACACCCTCCAGCCGGTCTCCAGACCCTCCCCACTCCGCCACCTCCTCACCACGCCACAGGGACCTCCATCCCACACATCAGGCCAGGCTGCACAGGCGGAGATGCTGGCCCTCATGAGTCAGCAGGTGGACTTTCTTTGGGGGATCCAGGCCAGCATCTCCGCCAATCATGCAAGGCGCAATAGGTAGGAGAGGAGGCATCATCTAATGACTGAGTCCTACCAGGCCGGTCTACTCAGTATTGGGGTGGACCAGGGGGCATTCACGGGGGTAGCAGCAGAACCCATTCATCATGCTCTAGTTCCCTGCCCCGCCTTCTCCACCCTGGGGGCATCCCCCAGCCACCCGAAGCCCATCCCCTCCTCTCCTTCCACCATGCCTCCGCCACTGCATGTGCCACTGCCTCCCGGGGGTTTGCCTGTTCCTGCCCCCTGCCCCGCACCACCCTGTACCTAGGCAGAGGAGTAACTAGGGGCTGCACATATGTTTGTGTCTTCTCAACAGCACTCCTCAGTGACCATCTATTGGTCACAATGTTAACCTAATCTAGCCTGGCTACAGAGTCTTGGATCTTGGCCTATGTGATGGTGATATTTTGTATGCAGATGGCTACCTCATATCACATGGTCCATGAACCTCTTCTCTGTGGACACGTAGGGTTCTTTTTAACATTTCACCAATTGATGGTCACTGAGGAATGCCGTTGAGAAGAGATGCTGCAGTCCCTTATTTTGTAGGTTTTTTGTTTTTTTTTCCCTTTTTTTTTGTTTTAGGTACAATTCAGGTCCATGAAGGCATCTTCTGAAGCTGCAAGCATTGTTGAGAAAAGATATGAGGTGTAAGGCTTTCACCCCTTCTGGATCACTACCTTGTTGTGGTGAAGGGGCTTGTGTACTTCAATTAAGCTATGAGCTATACCATGTAGGGTCAGCCAAGATGGGCAGGTCATGGCAGAGAGGTCAGACAAATTGCAGTCCACTTGAGAAGGAACTGGCAATCTACTCCAGTAACTTTGCTAAGAAAACTGTATGGACAGGCACAGCCAGAGACAAAACGATATGGCACCGGAAGATGAGTACAAAATGAAGCAGGTCAGAGATTAGTAGAATTTTGTGAAGATAATTCTCTGGTCTTAGCAATCACCCTCTTCCAACAGCCTCCGAGACTACTCTACACATGGACATCACCAGATGGAAAACATAGAAATCAGATTGACTATATACAGTACTTTTCAGCCAAAGATGGAGGAGCGCTATACAGTTAGCAAAAACAAGACCTGGAGCTGACTGCGGCTCAGACCACCATGAGCTTCTTATTGCAAAGTTGAAAATTAAACTGAAGAAAAGAGGGAAAATTATCACACTAAATAGATACAAAATAAATATTATCCCTTGTGAGGATGCAGTGGAACTAATGAATAGATTTAAGGAACTAGACATGGAAGATAGAATGCATAAAGAACTTTGGACCAAAGTTTGCAACTTAATCCAAGAAACAGCAAACAAGAATCTCCCTAAAAGAAAGAAAAGTAAGAAGTCAAACTGACTGTCTGATGAGGCTTTAAAAGTAGCCCAGGAAAGAAGGAAAGCAAAAGGCAGCGGAGATAAGAAAATATTTGTCCAACTGAATGCAGAATTCCAGAGTATAGCAAAAAGAGACAAGGAGACATTCTACAATGAGCGATGTAAATATATTGAAGAAGACAACCAAAAGGGTAAATCAAGAGATCTCTTGAAAACTGGGAACCTAAAAAGCATGTTTCATGCAAAAGTGGGAGTGATAAAAGACAAAAAATGGTAGGGACTTAACAGAAGAAGATCAGATAAAGAAGAGGTGGGAGGAATACACTGAAGATCTATACAGGAAGGATCCTAACAGCAGTGATGACCTCAATAACTTGTCCAATAAGTTGGAGCCAGACATCTTGGAGAGTGAAGTGAGATGGGCCCTAGGATGTCTTGCTGATAATAAGGATGCATGAGGTGATGGAATCCCAATTGAACTATTCAACATTCTACAGGATGATGCTGTGAAAGTGTTACTTGCCTTATGCCAACACATTTGGAAAACTCAACAATGGCCAATAGACTGGAAAAGGTCACTCTACATCCCAATCCCAAAAAAAGAGTGCTCCAGTTATTGAACAATTGCACTCATTTCACATGCCAGCAAGGTAATGCTTGAGATTCTAAAAGCACGACTCCAACAATATGTTGGCCAGTAACTACCAGTTGTGCCAGCTGGGTTCCGCAGAGGAAGAGGCACAAGAGATCAAATTGCCAATGGCAGCTGGATAATAGAGAAAGCAAAAGAGTTCCAGAAAAGCATTTACTTCTGCTTCATAGACTATTACTAAAGCCTTTGACTGTGTGGATCACAACAAAATGTGGCATGTCCTTAAAGAGATGGGAGTACCAGATCATCTCATCCTCTTCCTAAAGAATCTGTATGTCGACCGAGAAGCCACAGTCAGAACCGAACATGGGACAACAGAATGGTTCAAGATCGGAAAAGGAGTGAGACAAGGTTGTATATTGTCACCTTATTTATTCAACTTATATGCAGAATACATCATGCATAAGGCTGGACTGGATGAATCCAAAGCCGGAATCTATATTGCTGGAAGGAATACCAACAACCACAGATACGCCAATAATACTACGCTGATGGCTGAAAGTGAGGTGGAACCAAAGGACTTATTTATGAGGGTAAAAGAAGAGAGTGCAAAAGTTAAAAAGACGCAGATCATGGCAAATAGCAATCTCTCTTCCTGGCAAATAGACCGGGAAGAAGTGGAGGTAGGGACAGATTTAATTTTGCTTGGATCCAAGATCTCTGCAGATGGTGACTGTAGTCATGAAATTAAAAGACGTTTGCTTCTGGGGAGGAAAGCTATGGCAAGCTTGGACAAGCTAGTAAAAAGTAAAGATATTAAACTGTCAACAAAGGTTTGCATAGTTCGAACTATGGTATTCCCAGTAGTAACATACGGATGTGAGAGCTAGACCATAAAGAATTGACGCCTTTGAATTGTGGTGTTGGAGAAGACTGCTTAGAGTTCCTTGGACTGCAAGAGGATTCAATAAATCAATACTTCAGAAAATCAAGACAAACCCCACCAAGGAAGAGCATCATGCTGTGATAGACGGGGCAGATAGCCCGCCATGAACACTGAGCGTTCTCAGAGCAGCGCTGCTGGGAGATCCTGTGGGAGAAGCTCCAGACCCAGAGCGGCGAGGTGCAGCAGATGAGCGGTGGAGCTGATTTAGATGCAGGAAATGGATGTCGGAGAGCAGGCTGGCAGCACACTTTCCAGATGGTGGACATAGTCCACGGAGCAGCACTTTAACATTATCTGGCAGATTCTGAAGGGGAAAATGGCTGCGAATGCCTAGCCAGAGTGGCTGACTGGAGAGCTGTGAGTGGTCTCTGGATACAGATTACTACATAAGGGAGACAGTGGATGCTCAGGTTGTGAGTAATAAACAGCCCACAGTAATTTATATTTCTAAAAAGAGATGATATGATATATACTGAGGAAAGTTTGTCATTTACATATTTCTCTGGCTGAATGCCAAATTGTCCATATTAAGATACCTGAAAATGGAGGATTGTAAAGGACATTTAAGCTTTTTACTCATACTGTTGATTTGCACCTGACATGCACCTTTCTGAGGTAACTTGTTTCAGTAACCTTCTTTCCTGACACTTTAGCTCTTTAGAGCATTATATGAAGATGGGCCTGAGTTTGAATCATTTGGATTGCAAAGGACATTTAAGCTATTTATTCATACTGCAGATATGCACCTTTCTGAGGTAACTTGTTTCAGTAACCTTCTTTCCTGACACTTTAGCTCTATAAGAGCATTATATGAAGATGGGCTTGAGTTTGAATCGTTTGGCTCATTGCCAGAAAGTTTGAAAATAAAGTTTGTCAGACAAGTAAGAACACCCGATTGGAAGGTTGGGAGGAGGGGATAAACATTTATATACTTTTCTGGCTGGACTCTAATTTGCCCATAATAAGTTCCTGGAGAAGTGTAAAAGATATTTAAGTTACTTATTTATACCGCTGACTGGCACCTGATTTGCACTTCTCTTTGAAGGCTCAAGACATTTATAATTCACTAGAAGTATTTTTTTCCCCAGGGAATTATCAGGCAATATGAAGGATAAAGATTCCAATGCCACTAAACCCAAATCTAAAATTAAGAAAATACTGGGAATGCTCCAAAAGCACCACCGGCAACTTTTTTCTCCCCAAAGGGGAATTTAGGAGCTATGAGTTCCTCACAAAGAGAATCCCCTACACATACTTACTCATCACTGGGACTAGATCAAACAAAACTGTCTACAAATGATGAATCAGTTGAATCAGCTGATACAACGGAAGATGAATTACTAACCACTTCTATTATGAAAGAACTACTTAATGAATTCCAATCTACTTTAAGATCTGACCTTTCACAGGAAATCCACCTAAATAAATCAGGAATTAATGGAGGAATTAGAAAAAACTCACACAATTTTAATTGAAGAATTTCAAAAAGTAGATAATTATTCAGCAGATTTGGAATGTAAAGTGGAACGTATGGAAATTAAAGCAACACAACAAGATGACTTTTCCAGACGGAATAACTTGAAGCATCCCGGAAACCCTCAATTTTGATAAACTTAAGGCTTTTGTAACTGCATTTTTTCCTATCTAGTAAAGCCAATTAAACCCTGGATCAATATGATAGACCGGATACATAGGATCCCGTTACCTAAAGAGCTTAAGGGTGCTAATACTAGAGATGTTATAGTCAGATTACACGTATTTGAATATAAAGAAGCAGTGTTAAAAGCATCATGGGCGAAAACTAAATTTGATCCTCCGTTTGAAAATCTTATTATTTTTACAGATCTTTCTGGAGAAACTTTAACAAAACGTAGAAAGTTTCAAGAAATTACTAAAGCTTTACATAAGGAAAATATTTCATATAAATGTGCTTTTCCTACTAAATTGATCATTTTTAAAGATAATCAGAAAAAAATTGCTAATTCGGTGGGAGAGGGGGAAACTATGTTGAGGGAATGGAACATACCCTTTGTGGAATCTGTTAAGGAAACTGTTGCTAATTTTCAAAATCTTCAACTTTTAGAGTGGAGAAGGAAATAGGGAAAGGTGTAGGGGGCATGGTGGAAGGGGGGGGGGGGTGGAGGGGGGCAAGGAAGGGAGGAAAGGAATAAAACACTATGTCTGATTAGTAAGAAGACACTTCACAAATGTTATTATTGAGCAATCACTCACAAAGGAGTGGAGGAGAGCAAAATAATGGCGTAGCTGATGGGGATAAAGGTAAAAAAGTAAGATAATAGTGAAAATAAGATATTGTTAGTAAAGGAAGGTATACATTTTACACTATAAATTCACACTATAAATTCACAGAAAAAATCACTGATTGATAATAGAAAAGTTGGATACTTTTTGTTCCAACTTACAAATAGTAGGAATTAGATAGAGATTCAGTTGATGAGAAGTTAATGAAGGGAGGGTAGATGGAAGAATAAGAAGCATTAAATATGTCCTCCCCCCATCATCCATTCCTCTCTTCCCCTTTTGCTCCCCATGTTTTTCCCTTTCTGTTTCGCTACTTGTTAAAGGGGTTCCTTCTCTGCTTTCTCCTGATAATATATACAAAAGAGAGTGAATGGTGTTCTGGGATGGGCTACCATGTGGGGCTGCTAGATGTAGATTGGTATAGCCAAATTAACCATTAGACTTATAATGGTTAATCTGTCTTTTGGTAGGGTACATCATGTCTCGGTTTTGTATGAAAATGTGTATGTTTTTATGTGGAATAGTTGTAAAACTTTCAATGTTCAGGTATTCAATTTTAAGGTATGTCGAATTCTGGGTGGTTTAGAATGTTTTTTTTTTTTAAAGTGGTACCCTAAGGAGTCCCTTTGTTTTTTTGGATGGGATTTAAGATAGTGTCACAGAATGTACAAGGATGGAACTGTATTTAAGAGGCGAGTGTTAATAGATCATTTTCGGAAAATTAAAGCTGATGTTGTTTGTGTACAGGAAACGCATTGGCAAATAGATAAAGTCCCTTTCTGGAATGATAGTTTTTTTTTACTATCGATTCAACATATAAAAAGAAATCGCGTGGAGTATCGATCTTGGTTAGTAAAAATATTAACGTTAGTGAGCAATATAGAGAAGTAGACTTGGAAGGGAGATTTGTTATATGGGCCGGAAAAATCAACCAGCTAAACTACACTATAGTAAATATTTATGCACCCAATGAGAGACAAAACGGGTTCTTAAACAAATTACTTAAACGGGTTAAAAATATTAAAGTAGGCAAACTAATTGTTTGCGGCGATTTTAATATGGTACTGAATGATAGGAAAAGTAATAATCAAGAATATTTACACGGGCATACAAAAAGGAAAGCTAATCTTTTCTATGAATCCTTAGTGAGATTTGAGTTATATGATGTTTGGTGGTTAAGATATGGTAATGCAAGAGACTATGGGCCTCATTCAATTGCGATTTGGCCAATTGAATAGTGCTCTAAATAAGCACATAACATATTTTTTTTAAATAAGTTTTTAGTTAGTGAAAACCTTGCTTTTGGATAGATGTTTACTAACTAAAAACTTCTTTAAAAAAATATGTTATGTGCTTTTTTAGACCCCTATTCAATTGGCCAAATTGCAATTGAATGAGGGCCTATACGTTTTATTCTCACCGCCGTAAGTCTTATTCTAGAATAGACTACTTTTTGGTTGACTCGGAAACCTTGGCAGTTACAGACTCTACCAAGATTAATAAAATTAAATGGTCAGATCATGCCTAGATCATCATAGAACTCCAGATTAAAGATCATTTGTCTCAAAATACGTATTCTAGAAATAGAATGGATATTTCATTATTTAATAATTCAGATAAACAAATATTATTACGGGAAGAAATAGAAAACTTTTTCCAAGTTAATGAGAATTCAGTTCCTGAGCCCTCAATGATTTGGAATGCCCATAAAGCATATATAAAAGGAATGTTACTCTCATAGGCCCTCATTCAATTGCAATTTGACCAATTGAATAGGGCTCTAAATAAGCACATAGCATATTTTTTTTAAATAAGTTTTTAGTTAGTAAGCATCTATTTAAAATAAAGGTTTTCACTAACTGAAAACTTATTTAAAAAAATATGTTATGTGCTTATTTAGACCCCTATTCAATTGGCCAAATCGCAATTGAATGAGGGCCATGGGGTGCACATAGAAAGAAACAGAGAGGTCTATCACTCCGAGACTTATATGCACAATTAGCAATCCTTGTAAGACAAAATAAATTATCCCCTTCAGCTGATAGGAGTATAGAGATTGGAAAAGTAAAAAACGGAATGAACAAAATTGTCCCAAAAAATATTGATAATAGCCTGTGGAAACTTCAACAGAGAAAATATTTTTTTGATAATAAAGTTGGGAAACTATTAGCTCGGAAATTAAAAAATAATAAACCAATTAATAGAATAGATGAATTAATAATTGAAAACAAAAAGAAGGACTCAATTACATTAACAAATCCTAGTGATATTGAAAAGGCCTTTTTTGACTTTTATGAAAATCTTTACAATTTAGAAAGTAACGATGCAGTTATAAAACCAAAAACAGACGATATTACTACATTTTTGGATATACTTTTGCTTCCCAAAATCACTAAGGAGGACTTAGATTATCTAAACAGTGAAATAAAAACATTAGAAATTGAAGAAGTGATTGATAACTTAAAGTTAAATTCAGCCCCTGGTCCAGATGGCTTTGTAAATTATTATTACAAAACCTTTAAGATGGTATTTATGAAACATCTAGCTGAAGTGTTCAATGAAATTAAAAGAAAGGGGAGTGCGACTAAAGAAATGTTAGAGGCAGTTATAATTAATATTCCAAAGCAAAATAAAGATATAAGGTGGTGTAAGAATTATAGACCGATATCTTTAATGAACACGGATATAAAATTATATGCAAAAATTTTAGCTAAAAAATTGAGCTTGTGCCTTGGTAAACTAATAAATATGGATCAATCGGGTTTTTTACAAGATAGGCAGGAAGCTGATAATACAAGGAGATTAATTGACGTAATTTATTTTTGTAAGGATAACCATAAACCTTCTATAGTTATCACATTAGATGCAGAAAAGGCCTTTGACAGTCTAAACTGGGATTTTATGAATCAAGTATTACTAGTAGAGATGTCGCGAATAGTTCGCCGGCGGACTGTTCCCGGCGAACATAGCATGTTCGCGTTCGCGGCAAACTGCGAACATATGCGATATTCGACCCGCCCCCAATACTTTATCATTGAGCAAACTTTGACCCTGCATGTAGGTGATACTGCAACAAAAGGGAAAACCATAGCTAGGCAAGTTTATTCAGTGTCCAGTGCAGTGCTGAAGGACTCTTGTGCATTATTATTATTATTATTATTATTATTATTATTATTATTACTACTATATAATGTGTAGATATACCAGCTGGGCATGCTCTTGTGCATTATTATAATAATAATAATAATAATAATAATAATAATAATAATTATTATTATTATTATTATTATTATATAATGTGTAGATGTACCAGCTGGGCATGCTCTTGTGCATTATTATTAATATTATTATTAGTAAAATACTACTAATAATAATAATGCACAAGAGCATGCCCAGCCAGTACATCTACACATTATATAGTAATAATAATAATAATACACAAGAGCATGCCCAGCCGTTACATCTACACATTATATAGTAATAATAATAATAATAATAATGTAGAAGAGCATGCCCAGCCGGTACATCTACACATTATATAGTAATAATAATAATAATAATAATAATAATGCACAAGAGCATGCCCAGCTGATACATGTACACATTATATAGTAATAATAATAATAATAATAATAATGCACAAGATCATGCCCAGCGGTACATCTACACATTATATAGTAACTAGCGACTTGCCCGTCAAAAAATGACGGCAATGTGATGTATATGTTTGTCAAGTTGTTTAGTTATTTAAATATATTTTTTACCCTTGTAAGTATTGTGATATGAACATGTATTTTTGTAAAATGTTGATGTAATGGTTTTTTAACATGAAATTTGTATCTTAAGAATTGTTCACTTTAATATACATTGAATCCAGAGGAAAGTAAAAATTAAAAAGCCTTGTTGAAACGTCCCGAATTTTAACATGAAGTTTAAAATATATGGGCCTCATTCTATTATAGGCCGCAACCGTTGCGGGGCCGCAAGGACCGGCCGCAAGCTATTCTGCTATTCTATTCGCCTCCGGCCAGGGATTCCGGCAGGCTTGCGGCCGGTGCCTTGCTATCTCTTGCGGCCGCTCGCGCCGGAGGAAATCCTTTGATCTAAAACGGCCGCAAGGAAATCGGCCGTAAGAAATTCCTATTTGCAATTCAATTGCTCCGGGAACCCTCTCTGCAAGGCTAAAAGCGAGCCGCAGCTTACTTGCAGGAAAGATGTCCCGCTAGCACCAATTAAGCACGAAATATAGCCCAAATAAAGCCATCCTGCACTTTGTGAAGACTATAAAGGGATTTTCGGTGTTAGCAAAAATAGCACAAAATTCCCCTATACTCAAATCCGTAAAATATATATTTTTTAATATATGTCAAATATCCATGTAAAAAGTCCAGAGTGCTTGGAGCACCTCAGACCCGCCCACGCCGCAGCCGGAAAATAAACAGTTAATTTGAACTCGGGTTTGGGCTGATGTGCAAGCTTGAGAGTGGGTTACTTTTAATCCTCATGTCCCCCAATATGATCCCTAGCATTTACAGAGCTGTACAGTGCAGGCTTGAATTTATTTTTGCGTTTTTATATTTCTGAGCTTACGGCCGGTTCCAAGATATGCGGCCGGCCGTAAGAGGAGATCCTTGCGGGGCCGTATAATAGAATCGCGAGTTAACAGAACCCCCGCAAGGAATCGCAGCCTTACGGCCGATTTACGGCCGGTAATAAAATGAGGCCCATAGTCATTATTTTTTTTTCAGTTGACACGGATGCAGATGAAACATGTTTCTTTAGTTTTCTCCTTTTGTACTTATTATACTGTACCTTGGTTTAAGTGTGATTTAAATTCGAATGTTTGTTGGTCCTTGGTTGAAAATCTTTGTCCAATGGTCTGGTCCTCTGTTGTAAGTCCTCGTCCGCTGGTGTGGTTCTCTGTGTAAAATCCTGGTCCTATGGTCTGGTCCTCTGTTGAAAGTCGTGGTCCAATGGTGTGGTCCTCTGGCGATAGCCCTCGTCCGATGGTGTGGTCCTCTGGCGATAGCCCTCGTCCGATGTTGTGGTCCTCTGGCGATAGCCCTCGTCCGATGTTGTGGTCCTCTGGCGATAGCCCTCGTCCGATGTTGTTGTCCTTTGTTGAAAGTGCTCGTCCGATGGTCTGGTCCTGTGTTGAAAGTCCTCGTCCGATGGTATGGTCCTGTGTTAAAAGTCCTCGTCCGATTGTCTTCACGCAGTATCTGTTGTAACATAAAATTGAAAATTTTGTTTGAGTGAAATGTCTTTTAAATTCAAACAAAATGTCTTAATTTTGGTGTATTGTATCTGTTATGGTTATTTTTTTCTATGTGTTTGTCTAACTTTATCTACAATCCTGATTTGTTTGCACGACTTTTGTTATCCTTACTTAAGCTTCTTAGTAAGGCTTGTAGGTTGTGATATATTAAAGAAGAATATTAATGTAGTTTGCTATGTGTTTTTTTGTACAATCCTGTTTTGTGCACACCACTTGTGGTATACTTATTTAAGCTTAATTGTAATGGTTCTAGGTTGTTAAACATTAAAGAAGAATCTTAATTTAGTTTCCTATGTGTTTGTGTGAGTTTAAGTACAATCCTGTTTTGTGCGTACTACTTCTGGTCTACTTATGTAGGCTTGTTTGTAAGGCTTATAGGTTGTTAAACATTAACTAAGAATATGAATTTAGTTTGCTATGTGTTTGTGTGAGGTTTTGTACAATCCTGTTTTGTGCGCACCACTTGTGGTATACTTATTTAGCCTTTATTGGGATGGTTATATTTTTTTAAAAATGAAATAAGAATATTAATGTACTTTGCTATGTGTTTGTGTGAGTTTGTTACCATGCTGTTTTGTGCGCACCACTTGTACTAAAGTTATTTCGTCTTCATTGTACTTGTTATAGGTTGTTAAATATTAGAGAAGAATGTTAATGTAGTTTCCTATGTGTTTGTGTGAGTTGTACAATCCTATTAGGTGCGCACCACTTTTATTATTGTTATTTAGGCTTCTTTGTAAGGCTTATAGGTTGTTAAACGTTGAATAATAAAGTGAATTTAGTTTACTATGGGCCTCATTTAATTGCATCTTTGCCAATTGAATAGTGCTCTAAATAAGCACATAGCATTATTTTTTTAAAGAAGTTTTTAGTTAGTAAAAACCTTGCTTTTGGATAGATGTTTACTAACTAAAAACTTATTTAAAAAAAATATGTTATGTGCTTATTTAGAGCCCAATTCAATTGGCCAAACTGCAATTGAATGAGGGCCTATGTGTTTGTGTGAGTTTGTTATAATCCTGTTTTGTGTGTACCACTTTGTGTGTACCATATGTTGCATACTTTGGCCCTTATTCAATTGCATTTTGGCCAATTCAATAGGAGCCTCATTCAATTGTGAGTTGGCCAATTGAATAGGGCTCTATATAAGCACATAACATATTTTTTATACAGAACTTTTTAGTTACTGAACTTCTATCCAAAATTAAGGTCTTCACTAACTAAAAACTTACGTCAAAAAATATGTTATGTGCTTATATAGAGCCCTATTCAATTGGCAAAATTGCAATTGAATGAGGACCTAGGACTCTAAGGCCCTCATTAAATTGCAATGTTGCCAATTGAATAGGGGTCTAAATAAGCACATCACATATATTTTTTAAAGACGTTTTTAGTTATTAAGGCCCTCATTCAATTGCGATTTGGCCAATTGAATAGGGCTCTAAATAAGCACATAACTTAATTTTTTTATAGAAGTTTTTAGTTAGTGAAAACCTTGCTTTTGGATAGATGTTTACTAACTAAAAACTACTTAAAAAAAATATGTTATGTGCTTATTTAGAACCCTATTCAATTGGCCAAATTGCAATTGAATGAGACCCTAAGCATCTATCCAAAAGCACGGTTTTCATTAACTAAAAACTTCTTTAAAAAATATATATTATGTGCTTATTTAGAGCCGTATTCAATTAGCAAAATCGCAATTGAATGAGGGCCTAAAAGTGCTTATTTATAGCCATATTCAATTGCCCCAAATAGCAATTGAATGAGGGCCTTTGGTTGCTGCATTTGTTATATTGTCGGGGCCTCATTCAATTGCGTTTTGGGCAATCAAATAGGGCTCAATATGACCACAGAGCATCTTTTTTTACAGAAGTGTTTAGTTAGTGAACTTGTCTCTAAAAGCAAGGTCTTCACTAACTAAAAAGTTCATTAAAAAAATATCCTCTCTGCTTATATAGAGCCCTATTGAAATGGGCAAATAACATTTAAATGAGGCCCTCGGCCATTAAAGATATATAGGTCCTCATTCAATTGCAATTTTGCCAATTGAAGAGGGCTCTATATAAGCACATAACATATTTTTTGACCGAAGTTTTTAGTTAGTGAAAACCTTGATTTTGTATCAAAGTTCATTAACTAAAAATTTCTGTATAAAAAATATGTTATGTGCTTATATAGAGCCCTATTCAATTGGCCAACTCACAATTGAATGAGGCTCATGGTTCGTTTCTTTTTTATACTTAATACTTTACCTTGATTGAAGTGTCGAATGACAGAGGGTCCCCTCCTGCAAATCTTAATCCGCCGGTCTTCTTGTAGTGTCTGTTTGAAAAAGAAAGTGAAATAGTTAATTGTATATTTTTTATTTTTTATTTAGCAAACCATGGTCTTTTCAGCATGTAATGTATTTTTATATGTTACCTGTTCTTCTTTGTTGGTGTTGTTTAAAAGGGATTGTGCTTCACAATGCACGGTGCAAATTGTTGAGTGACGCTGTTGATGCAGAGTCTGTTTCAATATTAAAAGAAGTAGAAAGATTCAGCTTTAGGTGATCTATTGAATTGCAGTAAATTAATGTCATGTAAATATACTTCTGTAATTATTTTCAATTAACATGATTTTTTTGGGGGGGCTACACACATATGTCACATACATGAAGCACATTTCCAGAGTTCAATGTAATTTTTTTATATGCGTGTGACATATCACTATACATGAATCATATTTTAATTGTTAAATGAACCTTATTTTTTGTTTTTTCCAACACACATAAATGTGTGTGTGTGAGATGTAAGTATAGATGATACATATATGTGCGTGTCTCATGACTCATATTTTAATATTACAATGTTTATTTTCTAATGTCATTTAAATTTAGTTCTTTAATTATTTTGTTTGAAGATCATTTTGTTGGAGGGGCAATACACATAAATGTGCGTGTCACATGTCAGTATACATAAACCTCTTTTTCATATTGAAATTATTTTGTTATTTTTTGTGTGAAATTAACCTTATTTTTTTGTGTGCCTACACACATAAATATGTGTGTGACATGTCACTACATAAATCAAATTTTTCTAGTTCATATTTTTTTGTTTTGTCCTGTCTTGATAATAAAATGTAATATTTTATAGCTTACCTCTCAGTTGTAATTTGCACAGTGTAAAGTAGTAAATTATGAAAGAATTGTCTTCTCAAGTAAAAGCAGCAGTTATCTATGAAGTCACTCTGTTCATCACCTGAGGAGAAATGTATTTTTTTGTGTAAAATAGGCAGTATTTATAAACTTGCGCTATTTGCGTTCCAGCTTACAATTTGCGTTCCATCCGCCATTTTGTGGTAGTAGTGGTCAAAATGGTGTTTAATATGATTGTGATACGTTCCGCATAGTATGGCCCTCATTCAATTGCGATTTGGCCAATTGAATAGGGGTCTAAATAAGCACTGAGCATATTTTTTTTAAAGAAGTTTTTAGTTAGTAAAAACCTTGATTTTGGATAGATGCTTGCTAACTAAAAACTTATTTAAAAAAAATATGTTATGTGCTTATTTAGACCCCTATTCAATTGGCCAAATTGCAATTGAATGAGGGCCTATGTGTTTCATTATTGCGAGTAAGTGTAGTATAGTTACGTCTTAAGCCTCGTTTTCGTTTTGTTCGTCGGCCATTTTTTCTGTCGCTTAGCGATTGTATTAGTGTCTAAAGTGTTTTATTTTTATTTAAATGAAGGTGTAACTTGTTTTTTGGAAGTGCTGGATGGTTCCTCTTGCTGTAGGTAATCTTTTTATGTATGTGTTGTGTGTTTTTTATTGTGTTTTAAATGTTTGTATGTCGGCGTGTTGCGTCCGATGTTTGCGAGGTCGTAATGTGTGGTAACGTGTCTCGTATGGTGTTTGCGTGTGTAGCCTCGTTTTAGTTTTGTTCGTCGGCCATTTTTTGTATCGCTTAGCAAATTGTTTACTGTCTAAACTCTTATTTCGAGTAAAATGAAGGTGTAAGTTACATTTTTTTTAAGGTCCTGGGTGCTCCCTCTTGGTGTAGGTAAGGTTTTTATGTATGTGCTGTGTGTATGTATTGTGTTTTAAATTTTGTAATGTTCGAGAGTTGCGTCCGAGTGTTGCGAGGCCGTAATGTGTGTGAACGTGTGTCGTATGTTGTTTGCGAGTGTCGTAATGTGTGTGTCGTGCTCTTTGGGTTGCGACGTGAACTTTGCGAGGGTCGCAGTTGCTGGCATGGAGCGCCTTGGCTCGCTTTGCGAGTGCCGCGGGCTCGCTACGCGAGCCCGCAGCGTTAGCAACAGCTCGTACGCTCACAACTATATATGTGATAATAATAATAATGCACAAGAGCATGCCCAGCCGGTACATCTACACATTATATAGTAATAATAATAATAATAAAGCACAAGACCTCCCCTGTGTCTCTCTCCCCCCCTCTCCCTTGTGTCTCCCCCCCACTCCCTCCCATGTGTCTCTCTCCCCCCCTCTCCCCTGTGTCTCTCCCACCCTTCCCTGTGTCTCTACCCCCTCTCCCTTCCCCAGTGTTTCTTTCCCCCCTCTCCTGTGTCTTTTCCCCCTTCCCTCTTCCCTGTGTCACTCCCCCCTCCCCTGTGTCTCTTCCCCCTCTCTCTTCCCGTGTTTCTTTCCCCCCTCCCCTGTGTCTTTCCCCCCTTCCCTCTCCCCTGTGTCTCTCCCCCCTCATCTGTGTCTCTTCCCCCTTCTCCCCTGTGTCTCTACCCCCTCTCCCCTGTGTCTCTACCCCCTCTCCCTTCCCCTGTGTTTCTTCCCCCCTCCTCTGTGTCTTTACCCCCTTTCCTCTCCCCGGTGTCTCCTCACCACTCCCTCCCATTAGTCTCTTCCCCCTTCTCCCCTGTGTCTCTACCCCCAACTCTCTCCTGTGTCTCTTCCCCCTCCCATGTGTCTCTTCCCCTTACCTCTCCCCTACCCTGTTTCTCTTCCCCCCTCTGCCCTGTGTCTTCCTTCTCCTCTCCACTGTGTCTTCCTCCCCCTCTCCCCTCTCCTGTGTCTTCTTCTCCCTCTCCCCTGTGTTTCCTCCCCCTCTCCCCTCCCCTGTTAGCTTCTATACGCATACATACATACGATAAGAAATCAGGGGGAGGGGGGGGGGGGGTTACCCCTTACCCCCCCCCCCCAGTTCCAACACCCATGTGTACTGTATAATATTGTATTGCATTATGTTATATTATATCATTAGCGACTTGCCTGGCACAAATGACGGGGCAATAAAGTTTGAAGCCATGGCAATGCTGTTTGCCACACAATGTGATGCTTTTTGTACTCTGAGGACCTTCGGCGCTCATTGTGAGCCTCTTCCCTCGTGTCCTTCATGTTTCGTGCTTTGCAACGATCAATCTTCGGCGCTCATCGCAAAGACAGATATATAAGTACAGTGTTAAATATATAATTTTTTTTGTGCAGTGTAAATTAAAAAATGTATTCAGGTCTCAGAGCATAATAAAGTGATTTAGATTTGTAACTGGTTTGAGAGTGCTATTGCTGGCAGCCAATGAGCAGTAATCCAGATATATAACTGCAGAGTAAAAAGTAAAACATTTTAGTGTAGTGTAAAGTCTACATTTTTATTTTCCATTACTAATTAATACTTATTAAATGAATGCACGATAATAACTATTGTGAATGAACAAATGTATTAGGAAGTGCGAAGCGTTAATGTATGTAAAGTAACGGCAGTGTAAAATATGCTATTAAGCGTATTTTTTTAATATATATATTTTTTAATAATAATTAATTAATTAATTACTAAAATACTTTACCTATTTGTAATTAATATATCCAATGATCAATATCCTGAAGAGCTAACAATCAGTTTTGATTTTCCTGCAGCTTACAGTGTACATTTGGACTGTTGGTGACCTGAGGTGTAAGTGTCAGCAATGTGCGCAGTGCACGAGGGGAAACCGCTTGTATAGTCGTGTAACGCGCCATTTTAGATTTGTAATGTTATTAGTTGCAAGTTAGTGTTGTAAAATGACGGCGATTGTGTATGTGTTACGCGGCTCGCCAGCAGTTTCCATTATTTCTATTCTATTTCTAGTGTATTTTGTACCTCGTCTGTTCCTAGGTAAAAGTCGTACATGGCTGGCAATGTTTTGCGCGGTTTGGGGTCGTGTAGCCTCGTTTTCATTTTTTCCGGACGCCATTTTTTTTGTCGCTTAGCCGATTTACAAGTGCCAACTGGGGAAGACGTTGCAGATATCACATATATAGTTGTGAGCAGGCGGGTTGTTGCTAACGCTGCGGGCTTGCGAAGCGAGGGCCAGAGTTGCTGACAAGGAGCGCCGAAGGCTCCCACGTCGGCTGCAATGAGCCGCAGGCGGGACTTACACCATCACATTTACGGACTTATCATCCAAAAATACGGGACTTAGAAAAAAAAACATTACAAGCTCACAAAAATACAACCTTAACGCCCGAACCGCGCGCACTTAAAAACATTAAAAACACAATAAATACACACAACAAACACATAAAAAGCTTACCCACAGCAAGGCGGGCACCGAGGACCTCTGCAAGTGAAGTTACACCTCCATTTAAGTCCAAATTCATGAGTTTAGACCCCCGAAAATCACCTAAGTGAGAGAAAAAATGTCCGTTGAAAAAAAGAAAACGAGGCTACAGGACCCTAAACACGCAAAACACCTACGGATTTTCCTAAAAAGCCGTACGAGGTAAAGATACACTATTAACAAGGACGCTAAATCATCCACACCCGCATACCACATACACATTCCCCGCCATTTTACAACACTAACTTACACAATGCGGAAGTACCCAGCTACCCTAACGGCTTCCCCTCGCGCACGCAGCCTATTTACACTACACACTGCACACATTGCTGACACTTACACAGCAGCTCCACAGCACTGAAAACCTACATTGTATGCTGCAGGAACATGAAAACAGATTGTCAGCTCTTCAGCACAATGCTTCCTGCATATATTACTTACAAATAGGTAAAGTATATTCATTTAGTAATTATTTCATTAGCATACAAAAATACATATACACAAAAAAAACATTATCACATTAAACATAAAAAACATTCACTGCGCGCCTCACAACGAGCGCCAACGCTGCTCATAGCACACAAAGCATTGCAATAAGCGCAAAAAACACATCACCGCCGACCAAAGAATAACAGCAAAAGCGCCTATCAGAAAAAAAATACATCCAACAGCCTCGCAATGAGCGCCGAAGGATCTCCGACCGCCAACAAAATGAATGTCTCGTCCAAACACCATTACCTGCCTTACAATCTTATTGCCGCCATTTTTTGACGGGCAAGTCGCTAGTAAATATATAAAGATCAAGATAATAAAAGTATCAGGAAATGTAACACAAAGATGCACGCGCGTCTGAATAATACGACAAATACGGATTTTTCTCATAAATGATATGATCGCAGTATTGGGTCATAAACCCTAAACACTGGAATCTGTTACATACAATTTACTGATGATGTTATTAATGGGCTTCAAGGGGGGGGATCTCTTTTCATACTTTTTGAGCGGTGCAAATCCAACATACGCAGAGCAGAAATGCCACATCTGTGGGACACACACAAAGGGGTTCACTTTGGGAGAAAAAAACAAACAAATATGAAATATTTAATAATCATATGTTGATGTTACCAACAGATAAGGAAACGAAACTGAGGTTATTATATCTAATAGTAGCAAGCCTGGGAGTACTGGGAGTAATAATACTGCAGCAGGAGGTCAGGACTAATGTCACCTATAGACCCCCAGACAGATAAAGGTCAGTACTAATGTCACTCTATACACACCCAGTCAGATAAAGGTCAGTACTAATGTCCCTCTATAGACACCCAGTCAGATAAAGGTCATTACTAATGTCCCTCTATAGACACCCAGTCAGATAAAGGTCAGTACTTATGTCCCTCTATAGACCCCCAGTCATATAAAGGTCAGTACTAATGTCACTCTATAGACCCCCAGTCAGATAAAGTTTTGAAATGTTTCTTGGATAGCATTGGGGCTAAAGGAGGTTTGGCCATCAGGTAGTCTAAAGATACCGTATATTATGTCCTCTCTTGGGGGGTAAAGACACTAATAATTCCTCCAATAAAATTCTGTTTTTTTATGTGGGCAAGGTCCCTGGTTAGCCCATTGGGTTATCTGTTAAAAAGAGTGGTGCAGAGACGAGGGGGCTGTTAGCCTCCTTGTCCCTGTGTGGCCGTTTAGAATCCCTGCTGCTGCATGTTTCAGCTTTATTAATGTGTAATTGTACAGCGTTTGACTCAAGTAGCTGCCTGTGCTGGGTCAGTTTGGCTTAATTGCTGGGCCCTTTTCCTGCCAAGATAGCGACCGTCAGTCCATGGGCCTCTATGTCCCCTTCACTACCTTTGTCCCCGCTTGTGTGCTTATTTGGGATGGCCCCCCTTTATATCTCCAGGGCGTTGAATCAGGCCTACCTTCTTCTTTGGTCGCTGCAAGATCAACAATACCTATTTTTTCAGGCATGTGTACATGCCTAATTTTTCTGGCCTCTAGTGCTGCGCTGTGCCTTCAACAACCCCCCAAAAAAGGCACATAACAGGGATTAAACTGTTAGAAGTAGTACTACTTAACACACCACTCATATCTGGTGTAACAGTAGTGTTACATTTAAAACAAAAAAACATTTTTTCTACTGTAATAGATTGCATAGCAGTTAGTTGTCTGCAAGCGTGTGTGTCAGACCTACAGTGTCTACTCTGCCAACTTCTGCAAGTGCACAGTGCCACTCATATCTGTTGTCACAGTAGCTTGGACGCATAGTACCAATCTGTCAAAACCGGTAATGATGAATGAGGTTTAGAGTAGCCTGGTTCCCTTATCCTCTACAGGTTGAGACCTAATGTTTGGGTGACTCCAGACCAACACATGAGTACAAGCAGCACACAAACTCAAAGCCGCCATCCTCCTCCTGGTCCAGCATCATCAGCCACATCAACCACTGCTGTCCTCCTTGCCCCCTCTCAACGATCCGCCACTGCGTCTCTCGCCTTGAGCAGTTCCTGCTCATCTGCCCATAGTCAGGTGCCTGTAAAGAACATGTTTGAGCGTAAGAAGCTAATTTCTCAAAGTGCCCCAAAATTGAAGTGATACGACCAACAAAGCATCTTTTTCCATCTCCCGGTTCTAAAAATCCAGGCCTTATACACGCCCCCTGATATGTGCTGTAACAGGTTTTAAACTGATAAGAGTAGTACTACTTAACGCACCTTATAATAATGCAGAGAGAGGCAACGTAGTGAGAGGAGTCTGAAGAAGAGGAGTCAGAGGAGGAAGGTGGCTTTGAGGAGGTGGAAGACCAAACACAGCAGGCATCCCAGGGGGCTTGTTGTCACCTTTCGGGGACCCTTGGCGTTGTACGTGGCTGGGTGGAGGAAGAGACCTTCAATGACATCAGTGAGGACAAGGAACGGGACATGGCGCTTGGTATCCAACCTTGTGCAAATGGGGAGTTTGCGGTTGTGCAAATGGACTGTTTGTGGTTGTTTGCGGTGCTTTAAACGGGGAGTCTGTCACTGTGAAGCGGGCCTAACCCTTACACTACCTGATCGATACAACATCATACCTGATGTTTTAAAGCACGTTATTCCAAACAATTTAGGAATGTTAGGTAATTTATGCCCTTTATGGCTTAAAACCAGACTCTGCATCAACTATGTAATTTTCCGTGGGAGTTTTGCCATGGATCCCCCTCCGGCATGCCACAGTCCAGGTGTTAGTCCCGTTGAAAGAACTTTCCCATCACTATTGTGGCCAGAAAGAGTCCCTGTGGGTTTTAAAATTCGCCTGCCCATTGAAGTCTATGGCGGTTCGCCGATGTTCGCCGGTTCGCGACATCACTAATTACTAGAATTCGGTTTTGAAGATTTTGGAGTGAAATCTATAGGGGCTTTATATTCAAGCCCCACCGCCTGTGTTGTAGGAAATGGCCTAAAAACAAACACTTTCTCTATTACAAATGGGACCCGTCAGGGTTGTCCATTATCTCCTTTAATTTTTGACATGGTGATGGAGCTTTGGCAGAAGCCATTAGAATGAATAAGAAAATTAATGGAATTAGAATTGGTGATTCTGAGCATAAAATCATGCTTTATGCTGGTGATGTGATATTAACTATAGCCGAACCTAGAAAGTCTTTATTACAGATTCAGGATTTAATAAATACATTTTGTTTAATTTCCAACTACAAAATAAATTGGTCAAAGACGCAGGTATTAACGATAAATATAGACGAAGATGAAATAACTTCTCTGAAAAACATTTGGGAAATTGATTGGGAGTTAAATAAAATCATTTACTTGGGAATAGAATTTTCTGAAAAATTGGAAAATCTAATTAAAATACATTTTTCGGAATTATATGACAAAATTAAAAACCAACTAATAAATTGGAAATCAAAAAGATTATCCTGGTTCGGTAGAATAGCAGCCGTAAAGATGTCTATATTACCGCAAATAAACTACGGTATTTATTTAGATGTTTGCCTTTATCCGTTCCTGAAACTATAATTAAAAAATACCAAACCTTGTTCGATTCATTTATATATAATGGTAAAAAATCTAGAATTAATTCAAGGATTGTTAGGAAGAGCTTTTTAAAAGGAGGCATTGCGTACCCTTGTGTTGAAGAATATTATATTGCTGCAATGCTATCTCATTTTATACTCTGCTCCGCTAAAACAAAACAAAATAAGTGGATAACTATAGAACAATGTTTAGCTAAGGGCTTATCATTAAGGGATTGGCTTTGGTATGATAAATTTCCCAATAATAATATTATGTCAATAATAATTAAAACAGGGTTTAAATTTTGGTTTAAATGGAACAAAAACCTAAACCTAAACCTTTCGACAATTCTGTGTTCGGAAATGTCATTGTTAGGTCTAAGTAATGTTCTTAACTTGGCCTGTCTTCGTAATTGGGGTAATTGGAATATACAGACATTGGGAGATCTGTTTGATAAAGGGGAAATGAAGTCGTTTTCCAAGTTATGTGCTGATTTTAGTTTTCCATCGTCTAAATGGTTGGAATATGAGAGAGTTAAAAAAGTTATTTTAAAATCAAAATATTTAATTCCCTCTAACAGATCCTTAACCAATTTCGAAAAGTTAGTACTTTATAATGACAGGAAACATATAATTTCCAAATGCTATGAAATATTAAGAAAACAGGATAAGACTAAAAAATCTCCAGGTATCCTCACTCTCGCTATAAAAAAAAATCGATAAGCAAAACTTTCAAAAAATTGAAGACGACCTGCGGGACTTAGAAAAAAAAAAAAAACATGAGCCGCGGGACTTGCAAAAAAAAAAAAAAACGAGGTCGCAAAAATACCAAAGGAAATCGGAACTTAGAAAAAAAATAAATACGAGCCGCAGGACTTAGAAAAAAAAATACAAGGTCGCAAAAAAACGAAGTTAACGGCCAAAACGCGTACATCCAAAAATAACAAAAAAACAGCAAAATAAGAATAAAACATTAAACAAAATAACACACCGAGCCAGGACGTATGGGAGTGAGGTTGCACGCAAATTTAAGCCAAATTTAAGCATTTTCACCACTTAAAAATCCTCTAAGCGAGAAAATAATGTCTGCCAAAAAAATTAAATGAGGCTACACGACCCCTAACTATGCAAAACAACTCCAAGCACATAAGACTTATACCCAGGAATGTACGAGGTACAAAATACACTATTAGGAAGGAAGCAAAATGATCCACAACTACGTAACACATAGACAATCGCCGCCATTTTACAACACTAACTTGCAACTAATGACATTACCATTCTAAAATGGCGATTTACACAACTAAACAAATGGTTTGGCCTCTCGCACGCAGCCTATTTACACTGCACACTTGACACATTGCTGACACTTACACCTCAGGTCAGCAACAGTCCAAATGTACATTGTAAGCTGCAGGAAAATCAAAACCGATTGTTAGCTCTTCAGGATATTGATTGCTGGATAAATTAATTACAAATAGGTAAAATATATTCATTTCTTATTTTATTAATTAATTTATTATCATAAAAAAAATATATATATAAAGAAAAAAAAAGCAGGAGAGAGGATCACATGAGGGCCGAGGGTGCTCAGAAGAGCAAAAGTACACAAGGGGAGAGGATTGTGATGAGGGGCTTCCAATGAGCACCAAAGGTGCTCAGATGGCCAAAAGTACTCAACGGCGCTCATTGCAAGCTACGCAATGAGCACCGAAGGTGCTCATCGCGAGGCTTGCAATGAGTGCTGAAGGTATTCAGAGGACCAAAAGCCTTACTTTGTGTGGCAAACAGCATTACCTGCCTTACAATTTTATTGCCGTCATTTTTGACGGGCAAGTTGCTAGTTATATAATACTATATATCATATATAATCAAAATAAAGGGTTGATACATATGCAAAGTCCAATTAGTGATACTGTGAAGTATCAACATTCCCCTGAGGGCCTGCTAACAATATGACGGGTGATACTGGAGTGGGTTGTCAGTTCATTCTCCAGTGGACTGTGATTTGTCTGACCTCTCTGCTATGACGTGCCACCTACAGTGGCCCCACATGGTATAGCGCACAGCTTCATTCCAGTGCACAAGCCAGATGGGGACCAGGGGAACATACACCACTAATGTAAATTGATGAATAGCAAAACATAATGGGAGGTCATCAAATGGGAATGGGTATACATCTTGACACATATCCACCAGCAATGGCGTGGGACTTTCCAGGATAGGTATAGCGGAAATGGAGGTGAGTTGGCTGTTGATCCCCATGTCTCTGCACAGCCTTCATGTGTTTTTGCTGCCCTTCCTGATGTGTTAGAGTAGATTAGTGTGGTGTATGTTCCTCTGGTCCCCTTGTGGATTGCTAAGTGGTGGTGGTGAAGGGGCTTGTGTACCTGAATGAAGCTGTGAACTACAGTATATCATGTATGGCCACTGTAGGTGGGCAGGTCATATCAGGGAGATCAGGCAAATCACAGTCCAATAGAGGAGGAACTGGCAACCCACTCCAGGTCCTTTGGCAGGCAAACCTTGTGGATACGCACAGACAGACATTAGTAGGTGTGCTGAGGTCCATATGGTCACAGAGAGTTGGATACAACTGCGGCCTTGAAAGATCAAAGGCTTTGGGAGACTGTAAGTTACGGGTTTAAGCATCAACATTTTTTCAAGGTGGTAACTCGTAACCCGTTTGGAGCCCGCAAAAAGAAGTCAATTGAATAGCATATTAACTTGCGACCTCATTTACAGGCTACTGGATCGGCTGAAAGCTCAATTGAATGAGGCTCTGAGTTAATTAAAAAGATTTCATTCCAATGAAACTGATAAAAACAGTGAAAATGTATTGGCAAAAACGGCATTGCAGTATAGTTAAGCAACAATTGCAATTATGGATTAGTAAATGTCTTTATTAATCAGTCTAAAGTGTTTAACAATTTAATGTTGAACAATCAAAATAGTAAGATATCAAGAAAACATCTCACAAATATTTTTTTTTATTATTAAGACTTTTATTAGGTATCCTTTAAAACATATTCATTTTAAACTAAAAAGTTGTAAAAATGTGGTCCACATACCATTAAATTTTTTTAACCACAAATGAGCATTTATTTTGCTTAGATAACTTCACATTTTCATTAACAGCTTATTATTGTCCCCTTAATATGTTATGCCCCTTATGTACTGCTACCTTGACATGGTGAAGGGTCTTGTGTACTTCAAGTAATTTTATTTATATATGTCTGCTTGTCTAGAACCCATTAATATTTAACAGGCTGTGGACCCTGTATTTACTCAGTGTAAAACCTAACTCATGTTGTGCTGGTGGACCGTGAGGAGAAGGTTGTGAATTACTGCTCTATAGTTAGAAAGTTTATTTTTTTCTATATTTTATGAGATAGAATAATTTTTTTTTAAACTTCTTATCCTTGAATATGAGCAACTTATGGGTTAAGCAATCATTTGTTTTGTTATTAAATATGGTTTTTAATTGATGTCTAAGTGAAAGGAAACAGTTAGTCATTAATATGCATCACCTTCATCAAATTAATTTATTTTGTTCCATGGCTAACACAGTACCACACCTTTACTAAGACAAAGCAATATTATATTTATTTTTAAAACTGCTTTTTAGTCATGTACACTAGTTTAAAATATAAATGTATTTTGTGCCTCATCAATTAATTAACATTTGTAATATTACATTATATCATAGGGGGTCTAGGTTGATGTCAGCAGTAATATCATGATATTATCAGTAATATCATATGTCAAAGCACTATTATATTTATTTTTTATAACTGCTTTTTAGTTAATGTCACGGACCCCTTTCCAGGGCCTGGATCCTGGTGCATTGAGCCAAAATTGAGAACATACTGTCCCTTTGGAAAATGTGTGGGGAATTATATTGCCACATGGGAAATGTGGGCAGGTGGGTTGTGGGGTGAACAGCCCCAAAACATTGGGCCATAGTGTAACACCATGCTTCAAATGGTCTTATGGCATATGTTTCGGCCTTATTCTGTATACCATGATATATTTCTGTGTTCTGTGTTATGTTTAAACTGTAACTAAATGGTCACAAAACAGTTAAACAAAATAGGTCTACAATGAGATATTGTAGACAGACAGTAAACATTGATTGTATTGTAATCTGATTTGTCCCAGTGTTTGCCAAATAAGCTAATTACTTCTCTGATGTGCTAGACATCTAGAGATGACGTGTGTATTGGAGGTTGCATATTGTTCACAGGTGCCAGACAGGATGTCAGAATATTAGTCACCATGTGGAGTCAATCTCCTGTGTTTGTCTGCCACTCCCTGTCATTATTGTGTTGTTTACACCCCCCTCTGTGTCTATCCCCTATAAATATTGTTTGTCTTTTGGAAAAAAAGACGGTTCACTGCTGGGACATAGAGAAATGGTATGTTCTCTTATTTGCTCATGGTGGCTGTGATACTGATTTTATCTCCACCCTGCAAGTAACTTGTTGTGGTCACTACCACAGGAAGGTTACAGAGACTCCTGGAAGTGCTGATTCCTGATGGAGGGACCCTGACTGATACAGATGTCAGATATCAGGGTGCTGGTGCTGAGATTTCAAAGAACTCAACAGTCCTTGTGGGTAGTTAACATGTAGTCTATAGCAGGTGGCCCTGGGCAGTTATAGTCCCTACCCCTCAATTGTCATAGTTGATATATAATAAGACCATTTGCACAGAAACATAAAGTTATATTTTTTAATTTAGAATAGGCTTCCGCGACCTAAGGTTAGGGAAAAAGGTTTAGCTCTGCAATGCATTTTATGTGGAAGTTTCCTTGAATACGCAGACAATGTATTTACAGAAGAAATCTTCAAAACACAAGATATCATCTCTTT
This sequence comes from Discoglossus pictus, assembly GCA_027410445.1. Classification (NCBI taxonomy): domain Eukaryota; kingdom Metazoa; phylum Chordata; class Amphibia; order Anura; family Alytidae; genus Discoglossus; species Discoglossus pictus. The sequence goes on along the minus strand of CM050166.1, from coordinate 215,809,669 downwards.
CTCTTCATATGGATTAATAATAATATTTTTTCTGTTTTTATAATTGAGCACATTGAATCTTTTTTGTAAATTTTGTGAATTTCCTGCTAATTCCTGATTTATGGTCCTTATCTAAGCTAAGAATCTTATGCTGTATTTTTATTTCTCATTCTATCCACCCTGTCCCCACCCGTAAATTACATTTTTGTTAGTTTTACAGCAGCATTTAAAAGTATGACAATGCAAGATGCTAACAATACAACAGAACACCTGAATTAATCCACTCCCTTCTTGTTCCTCTCCCACCCATCCCTGGTAATTATTAATTTACCAGCGACTTGCCCGTCAAAAAATGACGACAATGAGATGTGTATGTTTGGAAAGTTGTTTATTTATTAATATACTTATTTGACACTTCTAAGATTTTAGTTATGATGAAATAAGTAGTATTGTGATATTAAACATGTTTATTTTTGTAAAATGTTCTCATGGTGAACAGTAACTGTTAAAGCATTTAGTATTAAAAGTATTAACATTTGAATGTAAGAACAGTTGAACTTTAAATTAATAAGTATTGTAACCTTAAAGGAAATGTTTTTTTAACTCAAGAATTGTTAACTTAAATATACATTGAATCCAGAGGAAGGCAAACAGTAAAAACCCTCCTTGAAACGTAGCGAATTGTATCAGAGAGGGAAACAAAATAATTCCTTCATGACTACATGAACTGGCGATCAGATTACTCCCTGGATTAATGTTTAACATAAAAGACAATATTTACATTGCGACTTAAAACGTGGTTGAGCTCTTAACATGAACTTTGTAATATGTTGAAGTAAAGAACTTGAATGTATATTTTTTGAAACTTGAACTTTCTTATCTGTCTAAGTAATGAACTTGAAAATATTGTTTTCAAACTTGTAACATTAGAAACAGTAACATAGTTAATTAACATTTTAACATAATTTGTAAAAATAATGCAAGGCAAGTGTTTTGTGAGGCTAATAATCCATAAACAGTACTTCCATTAATTATGACTGAAATGTTTGTTGTTTTGTATTTTTGAATGGTTGACCTTTGTTTATTGCTGTGACTTAAAACGTGGTTGACCTCTTAACATGAACTTTGTAATATATGTAAGTAAGAAACTTGAAAGTATATTTTTTTAAACTTGAACTCTCTTATCTGTGTAACTAAGGAACTTGAAAAAACATTTTTCCAACTTGGAACATTATAAACAGTAACATAGTGAATTAAGATTTTAACATAATTTTGTATTAAAAGTATTAACATTTGAGTGTAAAAACAGTTGAACTTTAAATTAATCAGTATTGTAAACTTGAGGTAATGTTTTTTTAACATGCAAGTTCTATCTCAAGAATTGTTAACTTAAATATACATTGAATCCAGAGGAAGGCAAACAGTAAAAACCCTCCTTGAAACGTACCCAATTGTATCAGAGAGGGAATTTTTTTTATTCCTTCCTGACCGCATGAACTGGCGATCAAGTTACTCCCTAGATTAATGTTTAACATAAAAGACAATATTTACATTGTGACTTAAAATGTGGCTGAGCTCTTAACATGAACTTTGTAATATGTTGAAGTAAAGAGCTTGAAAGTATATTTTTTAAAACTTGAACTTTCTTATCTGTGTAGCTAAGGAACTTGAAAAAACATTTTTCCAACTTGGAACATTATAAACAGTAACATAGTGAATTAAGATTTTAACATAATTTTGTATTAAAAGTATAAACATTTGAATGTAAAAACAGTTGAACTTTAAATTAATGAGTATTGTAAACTTGAGGTAAAGTTTTTTTTAACTCAAGAATTGTTAACTTAAATATACATTGAATCCAGAGGAAGGCAAACAGTAAAAACCCTCCTTGAAACGCACCCAATTAAATTAGTTCCTTCCTAACCCCATGAACTGGCGATAAGATTACTCCCTGCATTAATGTTTAACATAACAGACAATATTTACATTGTGACTTAAAACGTGGTTGAGCTCTTAACATGAACTTTGAAATATGTTGAAATAAAGAACTTGAAAGTATATTTTTTGAAACTTGTAACATTAGAAACAGTAACAAAGTTGATTAACATTTTAACATAATTTGTAAAAATAATGCAAGGCAAGTGTTTTGTGAAACTAATCATCCATAAACAGTACTTCCATTAATTATGACTGAATTGTTTATTGTTTGGTATTTTTCAATGCTTTTAAATTTGTTTTGCATGGGTTTTATTTCTTTAATGAAAAGTTATAGTACTTAATAGTAGACAATGTTTTTAGTAAAAATACGTCCATCTTCTAATAAATCACCTTGACTTTCATTCTTTTCAATGTAAACTTTAATAGCCTGTAGATTTTTGCACCGTGATAACGCAACGTACAATTGGCCATGTGCAAATACTGGTTCTTGTAAGAAAATACCCACAGATTTGAACATTTGTCCTTGTGATTTATTAATGGTCATGGCAAATGCCATAATGATGGGAAATTGTCTTCTTTGAATTATAAAAGGGAGACTACTTTCACTTGGTGCTAAATCTATTCTTGGAATGAAAACTCTCTCTCCTTTATGGGTACCAGTTAAAATTTCAGCATCTATAAAATGGTCCTTTAATTGTTGAAAATTTAATCTTGTCCCATTGCATAGGCCTTTTTTGGGGTTCATATTTCGCAGTAACATGACAATTGCACCTTTCTTTAGCTGCAAAATATGTGGTGGCATTCCAGAAGGAGTTAGTGAGTTTATGAATTCAGTGGAAAAGTTAGCCTGACTTTCATTGTCATCAGCAAGTACAGAATCAGCACTGTGATAATTTCTGTGTGGTGCATTAATTTTTTTTAAAGATTTCATTATTGAGGATTAATGCATCCTTATTTTTACACGTTAGTATGACTTGGTTGGCAAGCTCTGAATATTACTGGTTATTTATGCTACCTTCAAATATAGCCGATATAATATCTTGGTGACAAATCATATGAGGGGGGATCTCCACAGTGTCCTCAGGAAAATGTGTTATTTTTTCTGTTCTGCCTTCTCCAATTTTAATAAGCCAATCATTGAAATCAGTTTGGCCTTCTGATCTCATGTTTTGTTGTAGTTGAAGATGGGTAAAATGTTTCCATAGTGTGCTTGACTTTATACAGGTTTCAATAATGTCAGTTCGATTTCCATGTACAACGACAGGTATTGTTTGTCTAAAATCGCCACCTAACAACATTACCTTTCCACCAAATGGAAAAGTATTATCCATGACTTCACGAAGAAAACGGTCAATACATTGGAGGGCATAGCATAACATCATTGTGTCGTCATCTATTATAATTAATTTACTTTTTTTCAATTTCTTTGCTTGTAATGATGTCATGCGAATATCTGACACAGAAGTTTCTAAAATAGGCACTGGCAGTTTAAAGCCACTATGTACAGTTCTTCCACCTTCTAACAAAAGTGCAGCAATTCCAGTAGTGGCAAACGGCAGTGCTATTTGACCTTGCACTATTAAATTATATAGATACGTTTTTCCTGATCCGCCAGGTCCATCAAGATAGAACTAACGCTCTGTCACCATGTCATCATTTATTGCATTTTTTAATGTCATTAAATACTTGCAATTGTAACGTATTTAAAGTTGCAAGCCTTTCTTCTGTTCTTTCTACTTGTAATTGAATGTCATAGTCTTCAAAGTTTATGTCATCTATAAGACCTGGATCAGGCAAATTAAAACTTGCACAACTTAATCCATGAGTTAAAAATACTTCTTGGATTTCCATTAACGCTTTTAAGTGTGCAATCGGTTTATTGTATCGTTGCATAAAGACTTCAGCCATATTACTTTTAAATGTCTCCCACAAAGCTAATGCATTTGGAGCATTTGAGAAGATACAGATAAATGCAAATTGTACTCTCATCTGCCGTGGCATTTGACATTGTGCTGCTTCTTCTAAACATCTTTCCCACTCTGTATCATCAGCTAGTAAGTTTCTATGTCTTGCAGCTAAATGGAAGGATTCATATACTATGTCATTAACAGTTCTTAATTAATCAAAACTTTGTGCTCCAGGAACATTTAAAAGTAATATCTGTAAGCAAAAAAGTTCAATGTCTCTTGGACTGACTGTGTAAATTCTTGGGATTATTTTATTTCCTCTGCTTTTTCTATGTCTCCATAATCCATTCACAAAAACACAGTAATATGGAATTTCAATATATAAGAATTGTGTTGCTTCTGAATCTGTGGAATGTAATTCAAACCATGCAGTTAGTGTAGTGTGACAAAGTTCACTTTGGGCCAATGCATTACTTTCATTTCCAGAATGGAAATACACTAAATGTCTTTGTGGCAAATGTACTGCTAATCTATATACTGCATGTGATCTATCGTGCATTTCAAATTTTAAAAGCCGCCACATAGCTTCTGGCGCACTGACATAGTGAGCATCTACATGAGATGCAAGTTCATCATGTACTAACTCACTACTTTCAGGGTTGTCTGCACTTTTGACGACTACAGTAGCTGCATCATAGCCTTTGTAAATATATTTGTAGACATATTTAATGGATTTGATGGAAGTGCAGGCTTCTACATTTATGTGGGCGTTATACTTCATGAGTAAATGTGGATTGTAGGGTAGTACATATCTATTGTCAACTTTTTTGCCACGAATAATGTCACTATCTCCTTCTCTTCTTTTATAAAGTGGATAGCCATCACAATTGGCATAGGTTTTGTCTCTATAATCTTTTGGAAAATCTTTGGAACATTTATTATTTTCCATACATGGTGATTGTGGATTAAGCTCACCACAGGGTCCATGAATCATGCGATGAGTAACAATCTCATATAGTCTACCATATAGTTCTGGATCTAGTAGTTCAGCAACAATGACGGCATCCACTTTATCTAAGTATCTAATTTATCTTTTTCTTGAAGTATTATGAGAAGATGTGCATGTGGAAGGCCTCTTTTTTTAAATTCAATGGTATATACATAAGCAAGACATTTGCCAAATAAGTGACTTATAGTGATGTCACGTATTAATTAATTTAATTTAATCTTAAAAACTCTGGCTACTAAATCTGGTCTATCGGAAGCACTTTGGCCAAGAAGTACATTTTGTGTAATTTCTGGCCATTGGGGATTACATGTAAATGTAAGAAATAAATTGGGTTTGCCAAATTTGGTGACAATAGCCATAGCATCATTGTATCTTTCTCTCATATTTCGAGGAGATCCTTGAAAGGAAGATGGTAAAATAATGGCTTTGCCAGCTGTCATGTCTCTGCTTGTAGCCACCTCAGCAACATAGTCCATTAGTCCAGAATATTGTTCTACACATAGTTTATCTTGTTGATATTTTATAAAATTTAAAATTATTGGCCTCAACTTTTCCACCACATAAAACTGGATTAAATGTATTTCGAATGGCAATTTGAGCTACTTTAAATTCAGGCATAGAAACATTATTTTCGATTCTGGCTTTAGCATTTGGGTAACTAGGAAGTGTTAATTTTGCTTGCCAACTTGCAAAAAAATGGGATATGCCATTGGATCTAAATTTGGACTTAAGATACTCATAATAATGAATGGTTGCTCCTCATTTCTGGGATATATTCTAATGTCTCTTTGAAATGGTGGTTCTCCTTCATCTTTTTGAAACACCATTTCAACCTAATTTGTTGTTGGCAAGTTATAACGACGTTTATCAGTATGTCTGTCTCTTTTAAGCACCATATTGACCTTTGGCATTGGTAATTGATGTCTTTGTGCATTAAGTTGTTGTTCATTTTCTACTTCTGCCATTTTTTTATAAGCTTTAGTGTAGGGGTTATTGTCCATAATGTTATTTAGCTCTATAAAAACACTGGGTAAGCATTTTTTATTTTCTTCCAGCTGCATACGTTGGTCAACAGCTTCTTGGACATATAGTTGAGAGAATTTTCTTTGCTCTCCTTCCTCTGGATGTAAATGTGAAGTACGATGATAAATTTGGCCTTGGACTTTAAAACAGTAAGGACCATGTCCTGGTACATTAGCAGCTAATGTTGCCCCCATAGATGCAAAGGATATGGCACTATTGTAGGATCTTATGTTTGTCTTAAGATTTTTGTAGTTTGGAAAAGTAGGTTCAGTCATAATGTTTTGTAAATAGATTGGAAATTCTTTTTTTTCTGGAAGTTTGAACTTGCCTTTTTGACAGCAACTAATAAATTGGCCATCTCTGGGTCTCTCCTGTTTAAAATGATAAGCCTCACAAAACTGACATTGAGTATTCATGTCCCCTCAACTATGAACCTCTACTGCTAAAGACTTGAGTAAAGGACAATTTGCAAAGCATATAGCAGTTTGACTTTCATATTCATCAGGTGAAATGTCATGTGATATTTCAACAACAGGTTCTAAATGCTTTGTTTTTTTCGTTGCTATTCTTGGTATATCTTTTCTTGGTTTAGGTAAAATGTCATGTAATGTTTCAGGAACAGGTTCTAATTGCTTTGTTTTTTTGGTGGCTTTTTTGGTATCTCTTTTATTTTTTCAGGTAAAATGTCATCTGATGTTTGAGGAACAGGTTCTAAATGCTTTATCTGCTTAGTAGTTTTTTTTTGGCGTATCTTTAATTTTTCAGCTGATAGTCTTTTGCTTGCAAGTCTTTTGCATTCTTTTTCTCGTTGAATTTCTTTCTTCTCTGGTGTCTGCTGGTTGGCCCATCTCTCTTCTCTTTCTCTAGTTTGACGTCTTTTCTTTTCTTGTTTGCTGTCGTTAGTAGCCATGTTAATCTGTAAAAGAAAATAATTTATAATTTGAGATGTTAAGTTTTTTCATTGTAGTGGTACTTTCTTTGTATTGTTAAATAAGTGTTTTTTATTTTTTTGGTCTTACTTTCTGTAGTACGTTGTAATGTTTGCCTTACATGAATAGCACACTGAAGGAACTGACACTATACCTTCTTCTACATGTAGTAGGTGTCTAGTGTTAATTCAAATTTATATTTTAGTTGTTTTGTCAATTTATTATTTTGTTGTACTTTTAACTTACATGCATAGTAGAGGGCAAAAATTAGTCTTTGTAATTTTTACTACAGGGGATTGTCATAATAGTATTTTGATATATTTTTTAAAGGCTTATATGTTTGGTCAATGAATTTTTTTTATTTTTTATTGTGTGTTAGTACTATTTGTTGTAGTATTCTATTTTATGTGTGTGTTTAGGTTTTATGCTTAATATTGTACATTACGACTGGTAATTTAGAATGCCAAATTTTATTTAATCTTTATTTAGACTTTTGTGGACTATGCTGTTTTCTTTTTTTTTTAGCTAGATTGAAGTTTGGATTTACTGTTAAACATTATTGTCCATAACAGACAAATAAGAGGTAAATAATAAATGTGTCAGTTATATTTTGGTAAAAGTTATAGGCCCTCATTCAATTGCGATTTGGCCAATTCAATAGTGCTCTAAATAAGCACATAACATATTTTTTTTAAATACGTTTTTAGTTAGTGAAAACCTTGCTTTTGGATAGATGTTTACTAACTAAAAACTTCTTTAAAAAAATATGTTATGTGCTTATTTAGACCCCTATTCAATTGGCCAAATTGCAATTGAATGAGGGCCATTATAGTTAGTGATTGTTATTCTTCTTTTTTTCTTCTGTTGACATGGATGCAGAGCAAACATGTTTATTTAGTTTTCTCTTTTTTTACTTGTTATACTGTACCTTGGTTGAAGTGTTATTTCAAGCAAAATCTTTGTTGGTCCTCGGTTGAAAGTCTTCGTCTGATGGTCTTCATGCAGTGTCTGTTGGAAAAGAAAAATGAAAATGTTATTTGATTTGAATGTATTTGTAATTAATAACATATTTCATTATTTTGGTCTATTGTATCTGTTATGGTGAATTTTTCTGCCATGGTGTTTTTTGTGCAACCTTTTAAAAATACTGTAATTGTATTTGTATATTCCAGTTATCCTTTTTTTATACTGTAATTATTAATGTTTTTCTTATTTTGGACATGATTGCAATGTTTTTAGCATTATCCTGTTTTGTGTCCACCACTTTTGCTATGCTAATTTAGACTTTTTTGTAAGGCTTATAGCTTCTTAAACAGTAAATAAGAATATTAATTTACTTTGCTATGTGTTTGTGTGATTTTTGGTACAATCCTATTTGTGTCTACCATATGTTGCATACTTTATTTGCTTAATTAATCTTTTTTATGAAGGTTAAATGTTTTTCCTATTTTGGATATGATGGCTATGTTTTTAGCATTATCCTATTTTGTGTCCACCACTTTTGGTATGCTTATTTTGGCTTCTCTGTAAGGCTTATAGGTTCTTAAACATTAAAAAATAATATTAATTTACTTTGCTATGTTTTTGTGTGATTTTTGGTCCAATCCTTTTTGTGTCCACCACTTTTGGTATGCTTATTTAGGCTTCTTTGTAAGGCTTATAGATTCTTAAACATTAAAGAAGAATATTAATTTACTTTTCTATGTGTTTGTGTGATTTTTGGTACAATCCTATTTGTGTCTACCATATGTTGCATACTTTATTTGCTTAATTAGTATCTTTTATGAAGGTTAAATGATTTTCTACAGTGAAAATGAATGTTTTTTCTATTTTGGATATTATGGCAATGTTTTTAGCATTATCCTATTTTGTGTTCACCACTTTTCGGTTGCTGCATTTGTTATATTCGCGGCCATTAAACATATATAGTTCCTTTATTTTTTCTACTTGTTATACTTTATCTTGATTAAAGAGTTGTTCTTGTCCGAATGACAGAGGGTCACCTCTTGCCAATCTTAATCCGCCAGTCTTTTTGTAGTGTCTGTTTGAAAAAGAACGTGAAATGGTTAATTGTATATTTCTTCTTTTTCATTTTTCAGCATGCAATGTATTTTTCTATCTTACCTCTTCTTTTTTCTTTGTGTTCTTTAAAAGGGATTCTGGTTCACAGTGCACGGTGCAAATTCTTGAGTGACGCTGTTGATGCAGAGTCTGTGTGAATAGTGAAAAAATGGGGAAAGATTCAGCTTTAGGTTACATATTGAATTGCAGTAAATTAATGTCATTTAAATATACTTGTTTAATTAGTTTCAATTAACATTAGTTTGTTTAAGGGCCTACACACATAAATGTGCTTGTCAGATGTCACTATACATGATACAGATATATGTGCGTGTCACATATCACTATACATTAATCACATTTTCATAGTTAAAGTTTTTTTTTAATGTCATTTAAATATACTTGTTTAATTAGTTTGGGTTAAGATTAGTTTGTTGTAGGGGCTATACACATAAATGTGCGTGTCACATGTCACTATACATGAATCACATTTTCATAGTTAAAGTTTTTTTTTTTTTGTCCTGTCTTGATAATAAAATGTAATATATTATAGCTTACCTCTCAGTTGTAATTTGCACAATGTAAAGTAGGAAATTAGGAAACAATTCTCTTCTCAAGTAACAGTAGCAGTTAACTATCCAGTTACTCCGTTCATCACCTGAGTAGAAATGTAGAATTTTCTGGAAAGTAGGCAGTATTTATAAACTTTCAAGTGCCTCAGACCGTTAGAACGCAAAACGCATGCGCGATTTGCGTTCCAGCTTACAATTTGTGTTCCATCCGCCATTTTATGCGTAGTAGTTTTCAAAATGGTGGTTAATATCAGTGTGGTACGTGCCGCATAGTATGTGGTTCAGTTTTGCGAGTCACTGTATTATAGTTACGTCTGAAGCCTCGTTTTCGTTTTGTTCGGCAGCCATTTTTTCTCTCGCTTAGGTGATTTTCGGCAGTTTAAACTCGTTTTTTTGGACTTAAATAAACGTGTAAATTAACTTTTCAAGGTGCCGGATGTCCCCCCTTGCTGTAAGTAAGCTTTTTATGTGTTTGTTGTGTTTCTTTCTTGTGTTTCTGATGTTTTCATGCGCGCCGTTTTTGGACGGTTTTGCGTGTTGGGAATTAGTCGTTTCACGGCCGTATTTTTTTGCGAGGGGGCCGTATTTTTTTTGCGAGGGACTCAGTTGGTTTTTACGTGAACGACGCAGTTGATTTTTTTCTAAGTCGTGCGTGTGTTAACAACACAGCCGACGTTGGATCTTCCACCACCGCAAATGCGGCCCCTCGCGCATTTGAGGGGAACTGCGTCCCTCGCTTTGCGAGGGACGCAGTTCTTGCGGGCTCGCTGCGCGAGCCCACAAACGTTAGCAACAACTCGTATGCTCACAACTATATATGTGACTAGCGACTTGCCCGTCAAAAAATGACGGCAATGAAATTGTAAGGTAGCTAATGCTGTTTGGTGTATAATAATGAAATATATAATACATTAATAAATGAATCGATTTTACGTATTTTGAAGCATTGTGTTGAAGAGCTGACAATCTGTGTTGATGTTGCTGCAGCATCAGTGCTGTGGAGCTGCTGTGTAAGCGTGATGAACGTGTGCAGTGTAATAGTGTGCGTGCGCGAGCCGAAACCGTTAGCGTAGTTGGGTACTTCCGCATTAGCGTAAAATGGCGGGTAATGTGTGGTATGCGTCTTAGCGGAATATCCGTAGGTCGCCGTCTGGAAGTTTTATTAACAGGTGCCTGGTGCTGCGGCTCCGCCCTCTCATTCATTTGTGTGGCTGCCAGGGAGACGTGTGTGAGGTGCAGGCCGTGTGCTGGTGGGACCCCCGGGAAGAGGATTAGGGGGGAGCATATAGCCAGGAGGACCCGGGATATGTGATAGAGCAGCGCCCGAGCATCATGGCTGAGGAGCTCTTCTGTAAAGTTGTGTCTATGCAAATCAAGTGTCGGGAACCTAGGCCCGCGAGGGCCGCGGCTCCTTCGGCGCTCCATCCCAGCAACTGACTGCGGGCAGCGAGGGCTGCGGGCAAGGGCTATGCGAGGCCGCAAGCGTGAGCAACGGCCCGTACGCTCACAACTATATATGTGTTATATGTATACACTCTGCACATTACACACACACAATACATCATTATATATATATATATATATATATATATATATATATATATATATATATATATGTATACACTCTGCACATTTCACACACACACAATACATCATTTTATATATATATATATATATATATATATATATATATGTATACACTCTGCACATTACACACACACCTCACACAAACAATACATCATTTTATATATATATATGTGTACACTCTGCACATTACACACACACCTCACACACACACAATACATCATTATATATATATATATATATATATATATATATATGTATACACTCTGCACATTACACACACACCTCACACACACACAATACATCACTATATATATATATATGTATACACACTGCACATTACACACACAATACATCATTATATATATATATATATATATATATATATGTATACACTCTGCACATTACACACACACCTCACACACACAATACATCATTATATATATATATGTATACACACTGCACATTACACACACACCTCACACACACACAATACAACATTATATATATATACTAGCGACTTGCCCGTCAAAAAATGACAGCAATGTGATGTATATGTTTGTCAAGTTGTTTAGTTATTAATATAGATATTTGACACTTGTAAGTATTGTGATATGAACGTGTATTTTTGTAAAATGTTGATGTAATGTTTTTTTAACATGAAATTTGTATCTGAAGAATTGTTAACTTCAATATACATTGAATCCAGAGGAAAGCAAAGAGTAAAAAGCCTTGTTGAAACGTCCACAATTTTAACATGAAGTTTAAAATATATGTAAGCAATAAACTTGAAAGTATATATTTTGAAACTTGAACTTTATTTTTTATGTAACTTTGGAACTTGAAAAAACATTTTTACAACTTGTAACATTATAAACGGTAACATAGTGAATTAATATTTAAACATAATTTTGTATTAAAAGTATTAACATTTGAATGTAAAAACAGTTGAACTTTAAATTAATCAGTATTAACATGCAATTTCTATCAGAATAATTGTTAACTTCAATATACATTGAATGGAGAGGAAGGCATACAGTAAAAACTCTCCTTAAAACGTACCCAATGAAAGTAATTCCTTCCTGACCACATAAACTGGCGATAAACATTAATGCAGGTAGTAATCTTAAGATAACAGACAATATTTACATTGTGACTTAAAAGGTGCTTGAGCTCTTAACATGAACTTTGTAATATGTTGAATGAAATAACTTGAAAATATTGTTTTTAAACTTGTAACATTAGAAACATAAACATAGTGACTTAACATTTTAACATAATTTTTCATAAAAATGCAAGGCAAGTATTTTGTGAGGCGAATTATCCATAAACATTACTTCCATTAATTATGACGGAATGAAACAACTAATTGTTATGTATTTTTTAATGCTTTTAAGAAATGTTTGCATGGCTTTAATTTGTATCCTGCAAAGTTATAGTACTTCATAGTAGACAATGTTTTTAGTAAAAATACGTCCATCTTCTAATAAATCACCTTGACTTTCATTGTTTTCAATGTAAACTTTAATAGCCTGTGGATTTTTGCACCGTGACAACGCAACGTACAATTGACCATGTGCAAATACTGGTTCTTCCAAGAAAATACCCACAGATTTGAAAGTTTGACCTTGTGATTTATTAATGGTCATGGCAAATGCCATAATAATGGGAAATTGTCTTCTTTGAAGTATAAAAGGGAGACTAATTTCACTTGGTGCTAAATCTATTCTTGGTATGAAAACTCTTTCTTCTTTATGGGTCCCAGTTAAAATTTCAGCATCTATAAAATGGTCCTTTAATTGTTGAACAATTAATCTTGTCCCATTACATAGGCCTTTTTTGGGGTTCATATTTCGCAGTAACATGATAATTGCACCTTTCTTTAGCTGCAAAATATGTGGTGGCATTCCAGAAGGAGTTTTTATGAATTCAGTCGAAAAGTTAGCCTGACTTTCATTGTCATCAGCAAGTACAGAATCACTGTGATAATTTCTTTGTGGTGCATTAATTTTTTTAGCCAATCATTGAAATCAGTTTGGCCTTCTGATCTCATATTTTGTTGCAGTTGAAGATGGGTAAAATGTTTCCATACTGTGCTTGACTTGATACAGGTTTCGATAATGTCAGTTCGATTTCTATGTACAACGACAGGTAATGTTTGTCTAAAATCGCCACCCAACAACATTACCTTTCCACCAAATGGAAAAATATTATCCATGACTTCACGAAGCAAACGGTCAATACATTGGAGGGCATAGCATGACATCATTGTGGCCTCATCTATTATAATTAATTTACATTTCTTCAATTTCTTTGCTTGTAATGATGTCATGCGAATATCTGACACAGAAGTTTCTAAAATAGGCACTGGCAGTTTAAATCCACTATGAACAGTTCTTCCACCTTCTAATAAAAGTGCAGCAATTCCAGTAGTGGCAAACGCCATTGCTATTTGACCTTGTGCTCGTACTGAACTCATTAATAAATTGTACAAATAGGTTTTTCCTGATCCGCCAGGTCCATCAAGATAGAAATAACGCTCTGTTACCATGTCATCATCTATTGCATTTTTAATGGCATGAAATGCTTGCAATTGTAGTGTATTTAAAGTTGCAAGTCTTTCTTCTGTTCTTTCTGCTTGTAGTTGAATGTCATAGTCTTCAAAGTTTATGTCATCTATAAGACCTGGATCAGGCAAATTAAAACTTGCACAACTTAATCCATGAGTTAAAAATACTTCTTGGATTTCCATTAACGCTTTTAAGTGTGCAATGGGTTCATTGTATCGTCGCATAAAGTCTTCAGCCATATTACTTTTAAAAGCCTCCCACAAAGCTAATGCATTTGGAGCATTTGAGAAGATACAAATAAAAGCAAATTGTTCTCTCATCTGTCGTGGCATTTGACATTGTGCTGCTTCTTCTAAACATCTTTCCCACTCTGTATCATCAGCGAGTAAGTTTCTATGTCTTGCAGCTAAATAGAAGGATTCATATACAAAGTCATTAACAGTTCTTAAGTGTTCAAAACGTTGTGCTCCTGGAACATTTAAAAGTAATATCCGTAAGCAAAAACGTTCAACATCTCTTGGACTGACTGTGTAAATTCTTGGAATTATTTTATTGCCTCTGGTTTTTCTTGGTCTCCATAATCCATTCACAAAAACATAGTGATATGGAATTTCAATATATAAGTATTGTGTTGCTTGAGCATCAGTGGAATTTAATTCAAACCATGCAGTTAGTGTAGTGTGACGATCTTCACTTTGGGCCAATGCATTCATTTCATTTCCAGCATGGAAATAGACTAAATGTCGTTGTGGCAAATGTACTGCTAATCTATATACTGCATGTGATCTATCATGCATTTCAGATTTTAAAAGCCGCCACATAGCTTCTGGGGCACTGACATAGTGAGCATCTACATGAGATGCAAGTTCATCATGTACTAACTCACTACATTCAGGGTTGTCTGCACTTTTGACGACTACAGTAGTCGCATCATAGCCTTTGTAAATATATTTGTAGACATATTTAATGGATTTGATGGAAGTACAGGCTTCTACGTTGATGTGGGCGTTGTACTTCATGAGTAAATGTGGATTGTAGGGTACTACATATCTATTGGCCACTTTTTTTTCACGAATAATGGCACTATCTCCTTCTCTTCTTTTATAAAGTGGATATCTATCACAATTTGCATATGATTTGTCTCTATAATCTTTTGGAAAATCTTTGGAACATTTATTATTTTTCATACATGGTGATTGTGGATTAAGGTCTACACAGGGTCCATGAATCATGCGATGAGTAACAATCTCATATAGTCTACCATATAGTTCTGGATCTGGTAGTTCAGCAACTATGACTGCATCCACTTTGTCCGAAGTATCTAATTTATCTTTCTCTTGAAGTATTATGAGAAGATGTGCATGTGGAAGGCCTCTTTTTTGAAATTCAATGGTATATACATAAGCAAGACATTTGCCAAATAACTGATTCATAGTGATGTCACGTATAAATTCATTTAATTTGATCTTAAAAACTCTGGCTACTAAATCTGGTCGATCGGAAGCAGTTTGTCCAAGAAGTAGATTTTGTGTAATTTCTGGCCATTGTGGATTACATGTAAATGTCAGAAATAAATCGGGTTTGCGAAATTTGGTGACAATAGCCATAGCATCATTGTATCTTTCTCTCATATTTCGAGGAGATCCTTGAAAGGAAGATGGTAAAATGATGGCTTTGCCAGCTGTCATGTCTCTGCTTGTAGCCACGTCAGCAACATAGTCCATGAGTCCAGAATATTGTTCTACACGTAGTTTATCTTGTTGATATTTTATAAAGTTTTCATATTTGCAAGTTTATTTGCCTCAACTTGCAAATATGAATCAATAATCCATTATTGGGTTAGTTTTCCACCACATAAAATCGGATTAAATCCATGTCGAATGGCAATTTGAGCTACTTTAAATTCAAGCATAGAAACATTATTTCGGATTCTGGCTTTAGCATTTGGGTAACTGGGAAGGGTTCATTTTGGTTGCCAACCTGCTTCTCCATGTGGGAAAAAGATGGGATATGTCATTGGATCTAAATTTGGACTCAAGATATTCATATTAATAAATGGTTGCTCCTCATTTCTGGGATATATTCTAATGTCTCTTTGAAATGGTGGTTCTCCTTCATCATTTTGAAACACCATTGCAACCTCATTTGATGTTGGCAAGTTATAACGACGTTTATCAGTATGTCTGTCTCTTTTAAGCACCATATTAACCTTTGCCATTGGTAATTGATGTCTTTGTGCATAAAGTTGTTGTTCATTTTCTACTTCTGTCAATTTTTTGTAAGCTTTACTGTAGGTATTGTTGTCCATAATGTTATTTAGCTCTATAAAAACACTGGGTAAGCATTTTTTATTTTCTTCCATCTGCATACGTTGGTCAACAGCTTCCATTGTATCTAGGACATAAAGTTGAGCGAATTTTCTTTGCTCTCCTTCCTCTGGATGTAAATGGGAAATACGATGATAAATGTGGCCTTGGACTTTAAAACATTAAGGACCATGTCCTGGTACATTAGCAGCTAATGTTGCCCCCATAGATGCAAAGGATATGGCACTATTGTAGGATCTTATTTTTGTGTTAAAATTTTTGTAGTTTGGAAAAGTAGGTTCAGTCATAATATTTTGTAAATAGATTGGAAATTCTTTCCTTTCTTGAAGTTTGAACTTGCCTTTTTAACAGCAACTAATACATTGCCCATCTCTGGGTCTCTCTTGTTTAAAATAATAAGCCTCACAAAACTGACATTGAGTAGTCCTGTCCCCACAACTATGAACCTCTACTGCTAAAGACTTGAGTAAAGGACAATTTGCAAAGCATATAGGAGTTTGACGTGCATATTCATCAGGTGAAAAGTGATGGAATGTTTGAACAACAGGTTCTAAATGCTTAGTTTTTTTCGTGGCTTTTCTTGGTATATGTTGTCCTGGTTTTGGTGAAATGTCCTGTAAGGTTTCAGTAACAGGTTGTAAATGCTTTGTTTTTTCAGTTGCTTTTTTTGGTCTGTCTTTAATTGTATGTTGTAAAATGTCATCTGATGTTTGAGGAACAGGTTGTAAATGCTTTATTTGCTTTGTAGTTTTTTTGGGCATATCTTTCATTTTTGCAGCTGATAGTCTTTTGCTTGCAAGTCTTTTGCGTTCTTTTTCTCGTCGAATTTCTTTCTCCTCTGGTGTATGCTGGGCGGCCCATTCCTCTTGTCTTTCTCTAGTTTGACGTCTTTTCTTCTCTTGTTTGCTCTCGTTATCAGCCATATTAATCTGTAAAGGCAAAAAAAGAAATGTAATTGGGTACATTTAAATTTGTAATTACTGTTAAAGATTATTGTGAATAATTGAGAAATAAAAGGTAAATCATTAATGTATCAGTTATATTTTGTAAAAAGTTATAATTCATTGCCTCATTGAATAACAATTTGGCCAATTGAATACTGCTGTAAATAAGCAGTTAATACCTTTTTTTAAGTAAGTTTTTAGTTATTGAAAACCTTGTTTGTGGATAGATGTTTACCAATTAAAAACTTCTTTGCAAAAAAAACATTGATGTGGTTATTGAAACATGTATTGCATAGTGGCAATTTAATTACAATAAGGCACATAGTTCTTAATTTTTTATTTATTTTTCTGTTGACACGGATGCAGATGAAACATGTTTCTTTAGTTTTCTCCTTTTGTACTTATTATACTGTACCTTGGTTGAAGTGTGATTTCAATCAGAATGTTTTTTGGTCCTCGGTTGAAAATCTTTGTCCAATGGTCTGGTCCTCTGTTGGAAGTCCTCGTCCGATGGTGTGGTCCTCTGTTTAAAATCTTGGTCCTATGGTCTGGTCCTCTGTTGAAAGTTGTGGTCCGAGGGTGCGGTCCTCTGGCGATAGCCCTCGTCTGATGTTGTGGTCCTCTGGCGATAGCCCTCGTCCGATGTTGTGGTCCTTTGGTGAAAGTCCTCGTCCGATGGTCTGGTCCTGTGTTGAAAGTCCTCGTCCGCTGGTCTGGTCCTGTGTTGAAAGTCCTCGTCCGATGGTCTGGTCCTGTGCTGAAAGTCCTCGTCCGATTGTCTTCACGCAGTATCTGTTGTAACATAAAATTGAAAATGTTGTTTGAGTGAAATGTCTTTTAAATAAAGCAAAAATGTCTTAATTTTGGTGTATTTTATCTGTTATGGTTATTTTTTTCTATGTGTTTGTCTAACTTTATCTACAATCCTGATTTGTTCGCACAACTTTTGTTATGCTTATTTAAGCTTCTCAGTAAGGCTTGTAGGTTGTGATACATTAAAGAAGAATATTAATTAAGTTTGCTATATGTTTGTGTGTTTTTTTCTACAATCTTGTTTTGTGCGCACCACTTGTGGTATACTTATTTAGGCTTCATTGTAATATTTATAGGTTGTTAAACATTAAAGAAGAATCTTAATGTAGTTTCCTATGTGTTTGTGTGAGTTTTAGTACAATCCTATTTGTGCGCACCACTTCTGGTGTACTTATTTAGGCTTCTTTGTAAGGCTTATAGGTTGTTAAACATTAACTAAGAATATGAATTTAGTTTGCTATGTGTTTGTGTGATTTTTTCTACAATCCTGTTTTGTGCCCACCACTTGTGGTATACTTATTTAGGCTTTATTGTGATGGTTACAGTTTTTTAAACATGAAATAAGAATATTAATGTAGTTTACTATGTGTTTGTGTGACTTTGTTACAATCCTGTTTTGTGTGCACCACTTGTGCTCAAGTTATTTAGTCTTCATTGTAATGGTTATAGGTTGTTAAACATTAAAGAATAATGTTAATGTAGTTTCCTATGTGTTTGTGTGAGTTTTATTACAATCCTGTTTTGTGCACACCACTTCTGGTATACTTATTTAGGCTTCTTTGTAAGGCTTATAGGTTGTTAAAAATGAAAGAAGAATCTTAACGTAGTTTCCTATGTGTTTGTGTGAGTTTTAGTACAATCCTATTTGTGCGCACCACTTGTGGTATACTTATTTAGGCTTCTTTGTAAGGCTTATAGGTTGTTAAACATTAACAAAGAATATGAATTTACTTTGCTATGTGTTTGTGGGAATTTTTCTACAATCCTTTTTTGTGCGCACCACTTGTGGTATACTTATTTAGGGCGTCATTCAAATGCGATTTGGCAAAATGAATAGGGCTCTATATTAGCACAGAGCATATTTTTTTACAGAAGTTTTTGGTTAGTGAAGACCTTGCTTTTGGAAAGAAGTTCACTAACTAAAAAGTTGTTTAAAGAAAATATGCTCTGTGCTAATATAGAGCCCTATTCAATTGGCCAAATCACAATTGAATGAGGCTCTTAGGCCCTCATTCAATTGCGATTTGGCCAATTGAATAGGGCCCTAAATAAGCACATAGCATATATTTTTTAAAGAAGTTTTTAGTTAGTGAAGACCTTGCTTTTGGATAGATGCTTACTAACTAAAAACTTATTTAAAAAATATATGTAATGTGGTTATTTAGGGCACTATTCAATTGTTCAAATTGCAATTGAATGAGGGCCTTGATTCACTTAATGAGACCGTCATTTAGAGGCCTATTAAATTTTGGAAAAAAGCAATTAAATGAGGGGCTTTGATTGCTGTATTTGTTAAATTGTCACCATTAAACATATATAGGTCCTCATTGAATGTGAAAGTTGTCAATTGAATAGGGCTCTATATAAGCACATAAGATATTTTTTTGACAGAAGTTTTTAGTTAGTGAAAACCTTTGTTTTGGATAGAGGTTCAGTAACTAAAAAGTTTGTTTAGAATTTTTTGTATGTGCTTATATAGAGGCCTATTCAATTGGGCAACTCAGAATTGAATGAGGCTCATAGTTGTTTTCTTTTTTTATACTTAATACTTTACCTTGATTGAAGTGTCGAATGACAGAGGGTCCCCTCCTGCCAATCTTAATCCGCCGGTCTTCTTGTAATGTCTGTTTTAAAAAGAATGTGAAATGGTTAATTGTATATTTGTTCTTTTTGATTTAGCAAAGCATGGTCTTTTTCAGCATGTAATGTATTTTTGTATCTTACCTCTTGTTCTTTCTTGGAGTTGTTTAAAAGGGATTGTGGTTCACAGTGCACGGTGCAAATTCTTGAGTGACGCTGTTGATGCAGAGTCTGTTATAAAAAAAAAGGAGAAAGATTGATGTTTAGGTTATATAGTAAATTCCAATAAATTAATGTTATGTAAAGATCTACTTCTGTAATTACTTTCAATGAACATGACTCTTTTTTGGGGGCTCCACAATAAATGTGCGTGTGACATGTGACTATACATGAGACACATATATGTGCGTGTCACATATCAGTATACCCAAAACATTTTGTTACTGTCATTACAATATAGTTGTTTAATTATTTGTGATTAATATTAGTTATTTACAGGGACTATACACAGAAATCTGCGTGTGACATGTCACATACATAAAGCACATTTTCATAGTTATATGTATTTATCTTTTGTGCGTGTCACATAT
The DNA here is from genome assembly GCA_027410445.1 of Discoglossus pictus. Classification (NCBI taxonomy): domain Eukaryota; kingdom Metazoa; phylum Chordata; class Amphibia; order Anura; family Alytidae; genus Discoglossus; species Discoglossus pictus. The sequence continues at coordinate 215,789,623 of CM050166.1, read as the reverse complement.
CACTATACATAAATCCGATTTTAATATAAAAGTATTAATTTTTGGTAATGTCATTTAAAGATTAGTTTGTTGCAGGGCCTATACACATAAATGTGTCACATGTCACTATACAGAAATCAAATTTCATACTTATAATTTTTTTTTTTTGTCCTGTCTTGATAATAAAATGTAATTTATTATAGCTTACCTCTCAGTTGTAATTTGCACAATGTAAAGTAGTAAATTAGGAAAGAATTGTCTTCTCAAGTAAAAGCAGCAGTTATCTATGAAGTCACTCCGTTCATCACCTGAGGAGAAATGAAGTTTTTTGTGGAAAGTAGGCAGTATTTATAAACTTGTAGAAATTTCTGGAAAGTTAGACCGTTAGAACGCAATACGCATGCGCTATTTGCGTTCCAGCTTACAATTTGCGTTCCATCCGCCATTTTGTGCGTAGTAGTGGTCAAAATGGTGTTTAATATGAGTGTGATACGTTCCGCATAGTATGTATTTCATTATTGCGAGTAAGTGTAGTATAGTTACGTCTGAAGCCTCGTTTTCGTTTTGTTCGTCGGCCATTTTTTCTTTCGCTTAGCGATTGTATTAGTGTCTAAAGTGTTTTATTTTTATTTAAATGAAGGTGTAACTTGTTTTTTTGAGGTGCTGGATGGTTCCTCTTGCTGTAGGTAAGCTTTTTATGTGTGTATTGTGTGTATTTAGTGTGTTTTAAATGTTTGTATGTCGGCGTGTTGCGTCCGATGTTTGCGAGGTCGTAATATCTGTTAACGTGTGTCGTATGGTGTTTGCGTGTGTAGCCTCGTTTTCGTTTTTTTCGGCGGCCATTTTTTTCTCGCTTAGCACATTTTTTTGTGTCTAAACTCTTTTATTTCGAGTGAAATGAAGGTGTAAGTTGCATTTTTGAGGTCCTGGATGCTCCCTCTTGCTGTAGGTAAGCTTTTTATGTATGTGCTGTGTGTATGTATTGTGTTTTTAATTTTCTAATGTTTGCAAGTTGCATCCGAGTTTTGCGAGGCCGTAATGTGTGTTAACGTGTGTCATATGTTGTTTGCGTTGCTCGTAAAGTTTAGCGAGTGTCGTAATTGGTGTGTCATGTAGTTTGCGTTGCGAGGTGAAGTTTTGCGTTGCGAGGTGAAGTTTGCAGGGGCGCAGTTGCTGGCATGGAGCGCCTTTGGCGCTCCATGCCAGCAACTGCGACCCTCGCAAACTTCACATCGCAACCCAAACAGCACGACACACACATTACGACACTCGCAAACAACATACGACACACGTTCACACACATTACGGCCTCGCAACACTCGGACGCAACTCGCGAACATTACAAAATGTAAAACACAATACATACACACAGCACATACATAAAAACATTACCTACACCAAGAGGGAGCACCCAGGACCTCAAAAATGCAACTTAGACCTCGATTTTACTCCAAATAAAAGAGTTTAGAGACTAAAAAAAAATCTAAGCGAGAGAAAAAATGGCCGCCGAACAAAACGAAAACGAGGCTACAACACTCTAAACTCGCAAAACACCACAAGAAACTCGCAAAACACCACAAGAAACTCGCAAAACGCCACAAACGACATACGGATATTCATACCACACAGTGCACACATTCAGCATGCTTACACAGCAGCTCCACACCACTAATGCTGCAGCAACATCAACACACATTGCCAGCTCTTCATCACAATGCTTCATAATAGGTACAGTATATTCATTTAGTAATGTATTACATATTTATTATACACCAAACAGCATTAGCTACCTTACAATTTCATTGCCGTCATTTTTTGACGGGCAATTCGCTAGTATATATATATATCACATATATAGTTGTGAGCGTACTAGTTGTTGCTAACGCTGCGGGCTTGCGTAGCGAGCCCGCGGCCCTCGCGTAGCAAGGGCCGCGGCTCACGTAGCGAGGGCGCTGCCCGAGGGTCTCAGTTGCTGGCATGGAGCGCCAAAGGCGCTCCTTGCCAGCAACTGAGGAGCCTCGCAAAGCGAGGGCCTCAGTTGCTGGCATGGAGCGCCGTAGGCAACTGCGACCCTCGCAAACTTCACGTCGCAACGCAAACAGCACGACACACACATTACGACACTCGCAAACAACATACGACACACGTTCACACACATTACGGCCTCGCAACACTCGGACGCAACTCGCGAACATTACAAAATGTAAAACACAATACATACACACAGCACATACATAAAAACATTACCTACACCAAGAGGGAGCACCCAGGACCTCAAAAATGCAACTTAGACCTCGATTTTGCTCCAAATAAAAGAGTTTAGAGACTAAAAAAAAATCTAAGCGAGAGAAAAAATGGCCGCCGAACAAAACGAAAACGAGGCTACAGCACTCTAAACTCGCAAAACACCACAAGAAACTCGCAAAACACCACAAGAAACTCGCAAAACGCCACAAACGACATACGGATATTCATACCACACAGTGCACACATTCAGCATGCTTACACAGCAGCTCCACACCACTAATGCTGCAGCAACATCAACACACATTGCCAGCTCTTCATCACAATGCTTCAAAATAGGTACAGTATATTCATTTAGTAATGTATTACATATTTATTATACACCAAACAGCATTAGCTACCTTACAATTTCATTGTCGTCATTTTGTGACGGGCAATTCGCTAGTATAAATATATCTCTCTATATATATGTGTATATATATATATATATATATATATATATATATATATATAATGTCCCAGTGCACATTTTGTTATATATTTTTTTTATTTTTTATTAGTTTATGGCCTCCAGCCCATGATGCCATGTCCCCCCAGGCTAAGCCTTCATGTCCCCCAAGGCCAGGCTTCCATGGGCCCGATCAGTCAGATCTATCACTATCAGTCAGACCCATCAGACTACTTACATTCATCGAAGCTGTTCAATTATCCACCACTATGCATCTCCTGCCTGTTCCTGAATGACTTTGCATGCATGTGACGTAATTCTGAAACTCCCTGCCTCTGCAGAAAATGTGCAGGCAGGGGAGACATGGCGGAGGTGAATTGAAATGCTCCAATGAATGTAAGTAGTCTGATGGGTCTAATGGGGCATGGAGTTCTGCTCCCTCTCTCCAGTGGCGTGCACGCACAGCTCCCTCTCTCCAGGGGCGTGCACGCACAGCTCCCTCTCTTCGCAAAGGCAGCAAATGCTGGCAAGGAGCGCGCTCCTTGCCAGCAACTTCGACCCTCGCTTCGCGAGGGCCGCAGGCTTGTTATGCGAGGCCGCAAGCGTGAATAACAGCTCCCTCTCTTCGCGAGGGCCGCAGTTGCTGGCAATGAGCGCCTGCGGCGCTCCTTGTCAGCAACTGCGACCCTCGCTTCGCGAGCGCCGCAGGCTCGCTACGAGTCCACTAGCGTGAGCAACTGCTTAAGCAAGCTCGCCTGCTCACAACTATATATGTGATTGAGTCACAGAAATTACATGCACCTGATCAATCAGCAACACCTGCTTACTATTTCAAATTATTTTTCTAAGACTACACACTGTGTCACAATGTTTCATCAGACACTACCACATCTGTGGCACTTTCATATGGTGGCTTTCAATTTGGTCACACACCTAGACCTTGGCTTGGAATAAGCAAGGTGAAGGTGAGGGCATATTACTTTCTTCTTACTGAACATTTAACTCTATTCCCCTGGTTGCCTTTCTCTAATTCTCCTCTCTCAAAGTCCACATTATCTGCCTCTTCTCACCCATCTCTCTGTGTGTTGCTGTGAACTGTCGCCCCCCTTGACTATCCTCTACATTTTTGGACCATTTTGTCCCCTGGCTCACTTTCTTTCCTCCAATATACCTTCAGTCGTTCTTGGAGATTTCAACATTGCCAATGACATTCCCACCTCTCCTAAAACTGCAAAATGTCTTGAACTTACCTCTTCCCTTGGCCTCTCACAATGAACAGAATCTTCAACTGACCATGGCAGTCACTCCCTTGACCTAATTTGTATCAATCAGTGCACTATATCCAACCTTATCATCTCCCCTCTGTCTGACCACCATCTCTTAACCTACAGCCTATCTGCCCTTCTTTAATTCTAGCCACTAGAAAGAAACCTGCAATAATTTGACCCACAACATCTTTCCAATGTGCTACAACCCCTTCTCTGTTCCCTCACCCTCATCAATTATTCTGATATTGCCACCGCACAATACAATTTGAAACTCATTTTCATCATTGACACTCTTTCCCCCACAAGCAAAGGCAGATGCCCTGATTCTCACTTACAGCATGGTTGCTCTCATGCTGCTTAACGCTTATGAAGGAAATCTCAAAATTCAGCAGACCTCCTCCACTAAAAGTTTATTCTATGCTCATATCACTATGCCCTCAATCTTGCCAAACAGTGCTACTTTTCATTATTAATATTGAACTTGGCCTCCAATCCCAAATGTTTGTTTGTCACATTCAACACTCTCCTTTGCATTCTTCCACCTCTCGCCATTTCCTGCCTCATGGCTGAAGACTTTGCTGGACACTATAATAATAAAATGTAAACTATCCATAACAAACTCTGCTCTCAGAGTGGCCCTAACTCAACAATCCAATAGCTCCCTGCCTTCACACTTCCCCAATCCCATATCCATCATGAACTTCTTTGACTCTGTAACTGAGAATTAAGTCTCTAGTCTTCTATCAACCTCTTGTCTTACAGCTTGTCCACATGATCATATTCCATCCCAGCTAATCCCTCCTCTCTCCACCACACTTATACCAGCTCTCACATAGCTTTTAAATCATTCCTTAAAGACTGGCAAGTTTCCATCACCTTTAAAAGGCGACCATAATTACACTCATTCTGAAGAAACTGACAGCTTCTGTAGCTAACTACTGCACTGCCCTATCTCTCTACTTCCCCGGTTTTCATAAACAATCACCTTTCCCAACTTATTTCCTCCAAATGACTCCTTGACTCTTTCCAACATTCAACAGAGACAACTCTCACTAATGCCACTAATGATTTGCTCACCACCAAGTCAAAGGGACATTTCTCTATTCAATTTCTCCTGGTTTTCACTGCTGCCTTTGACACAGTTGATCACCATCTTCTTATCTCTGATTTATTTGCATCCCTGACACTGCTCTCTCTTGGTTCATATTGTCATGACTGATTTGGGGTCTCCCCTGCACCCAACAAGAACCACTGTTATCTGGGAATCTTACACATCCAAGTGATACCATCAAGGCTATCAAAATGGACATTCAATGTTATGTTAAATGCAACTAATGTGAATATCTTGTTGCTTATTTCATATGTGAATTTATTTTCTATTATTATAGCTTATGAGGTATGTTGGATATTTCTTGGAGGTTGGAATGCCCTCTGCCCCCTTACAGGCCTGGGATATTAGTGAATTAACAGATAGACCTAAGTTCTGGTGTCTGGGATGGGAGGAGGTTTTATGGCTAGTGGCGGTGAGGAGGTCACACTAAGAATTCAGACCCCTCTAACAGGGAGGAGAAAGGTGTCGGTGAGATCTCTCTGTGTTATAAATATCTGTGATAAAAATAAAAGTGGCCAGCCTGCCTCTGAACTAAGAAATGGTGTGATGTGATTTTCCCTGTTTCTCCATGACTGATGTCCTGATCTCAATTGCTGGGTGCCGAGAATTATGAAGTCACAAACTGCAGATTGCTCCTATAAGCTACATTAAGAGAATTGAGCCCCGTAAATCTGGGTCATTACACACATCATATCTAGAAAATCAAACATTTAATCTCCTTCTATGACTCCTCTTCTTTGCCTCACCCTCTGATGGTCGGTGTACCCCGAGGTTCAGTCCTAGGTCCCCTCCTTTTCTTCATCTATACATCCTCCCTTGGTACTCTAATACATTTTTACGAATTTCTATATCATCTATATGCAGACTTCACCCAAATCTACCTTTCTGCAATAGAACTATCCCGGTTTCTTCTAGATCAAGTTGCAAACTGCATCGCTTCAGCATATTCTTCTGAATTTCTCACAGTCAACCCAAAATCAGCTTCAACTCCTCACATATCTCTCACTGTTGACAATGCCATCATTACTCCCACTCCAAGGCTCATTGGCATGGAATTCAGCTGGATTCTGCCCTCTCTTTCATTCCTCACATATAATTCAATATTTTCACCTAACAAATATCTCTAAAATATGTAACTTTCTCACAAAAGAAACAACCACAATTCTAATTCACTCTCCCATCATATCTCACCTTGGCTATTGCAACTCTCTCATTGCTGGCCTCCCCATCACCCGTCTACACTGTAATTCATATTAAACGCGTGCGTTAGATTTATATACCATACTCAACATTCATGGTCTGCAGCACCTCTGTGTCAGTCCCTCCACTGCCTTCCCTTAGCCTCAAGAATAAGATTTAAAATAACCCTAACATATAAAGCCTTCAACAATAATGAACCCTATTTTACTCTTATTCTGCTCTCATCTCAAAATACTCTCCCAAACGTCCTTTTTGCTCTGCTAATGATCTACTTCTATCCAGTTCTCTTATTATCTCCTTTCACTCTCTTCTTCAGGACTTTTCATGTGCTGTGCCTATTCTTTTGAACTCCTTGCCTCTCTCCACTAAAAACGAATCTGTTTAAAGAAGCTTATCAGCTTCAGCCTAAAAATGCACAATGCATTATATTTCACATTTCTATACCTCACCCATACCCTTTAGATTATAAATTTGCAGGTTTTCAGTCTTGTTAGATACTTTTGAGAATGCACCATGTACATTTGATTTTAAGCTCAATAGCAGGGCCCTCCATTTTTTTGCAAAGTGTTAAAAATGTTTTTGGCTTATACATACCCCTCTATAGTGCTATGGAATATGCTGGCCCTTTTCAAATAAAGGATTATCATAATAATAATAATCTTATAGTTTAGGAAGATGTTCGTTAAGCCAGAATTGGTGCTACCGCATGTGCAACCGATGCAAGGCAGCGGGGGCGCTTGGCCTCTGAGGGGCCCCTGTGGACCTCCTGTGGGTCCCCTGTGTTCCACAGGCCCTAAGTGGTCCCCTATGTATTTTGTGACCCCCACAGGCACCCTATGCCCCCTGTGGCCCTCACAGAACCTTTGTGGCTCCGAAAGGTCCTTTATGCCTCTACAGCTCTCCAATGGCCCCTGTGGTTTCTTGGTGGCCCCTCAGATTTTCTGTGCCCCCTGGGAACCTTATGGCCCCTCACATCCTCTGTGGCCCCCTGTTGGCCTTATGTGGCTCCTGCGGGTCCTCTTTGGCCCCTGTGGGCCCCTGAGGCCCCTGTTGTCCCCTGGGCTCACTGTAATCCCTGCAGGCCCCCTTGTGGCCCCCCCGCCGACTTCTACAGCCACCCTCCCTTCCTGTAGATGTATATGGATAAGGCACAAAGAGCACAAACACACTAATATGAGATGAAACCCTCAATTTGAACGTAAACAGCGATGCAGAGAGAGTGGAAGCAGCATCTGACATCATTAGGTAAATGCATATAGGGGTAATCAACACAACATATTATAGAAAACGTATATACACATATAGACATATGTGTATACTGTATATGTTTGGTCTGGACCTGCAGGAGTGTTGCCGGCACTGGGGTGCTACAGTTCATTGAGGGAGCCATTAATGAGAAAAAAATTATATTTATTATGAGAACTATTAAAATATAAAAAAAGTGCTGAATGGTGAATTTATAAGCAAAGGGATAGGAAAAAAAAGTGTGAAATAATAATCTAAATCTCTGTGGGTGTTAACGTGGAGTCACTCTTGTCCAATCAAAGGGACTGCAAAACACTCCACTAATACTGTTCTGCCTCTTGTAACAAACCCTCCTACATAGCAGATACTGCTTAAGCACAGAGTTTGAAAAGTATTGTAGTAAAAAATCACACAATAAAACTTTAAAATGCAACGACCGAGATAAAAACAAAGCGAGCCAGGAGTATAATGGCAGAAAATAGACAATATATATTTGCCAATGGATAAGCAAAAGCACAACAGTGGTGCTTTTAGTCTACATAGATGGCCTGAATATACATGCACTAAAAAATATATGTGCTTAGTAACAGTGGACATCTGCTAGTCCAATCAAATAATCATGAAAGCAGACACTTGCCTTTCAATTAGAGCATACTGTAGTTCTATTGGATCCGTTGTATAAGTACATCATATTGCCAAACGTCATGAGGAAGTCCAGTGTATGGGTGAAAAGGAACACTCATTGCTAGGCCTGCGATGATCGCCTAAGGCGCTCAGCGCGAGGCCCGCAAGTTAGAGGGGGGAGAGCCTTGCATTGTGTGGCAAACATAATTGCCAGCCTTCCAATATTATTGCCGTCATTTTTGACGGGCAAGTCGCTAGTCTATATATATATATATATATATATATATATATATATATAACCTTCAGATTGTAAGTAGTGAGTTTCCAATCTTGTAGGGTGCTTTGGAAAAAAACACTTTCTACAAACATTCTAAGCTCAAAAACAGGGCCCTCCATTTTCTAAAGTCTGTCTATATTGTATTTTCCTTCTTCTTATCCCCTGTATAGCTCTACAGAATATTTTGTCGCTTTACAAATAAAAGTTAATAATAATAATAACAATAATATATATATTATCAAGCAGGTTTTTTAACTTGCTTTAGTCGTTAATATGTGAACACAGATGTACTTTATATTTACTATATATATATATATATATATATATATATATATATATATATATATATATATTTATTCATATACATACACACATTATATTACACACACATTATTACACACATAAAAGTATTCACCCCCCTTGAAATTTTTCGTGTTTTTTTGCCTTACAACCTAGAATTAACATGGATTGTTTGAGGATTTGCATCATTTAATTTACAGAACATGCCCACAACTTTGAAGATGTTTTTTTTGGTTTTGTTTATTGTGAAGCAAACAACAAATCGGACAAAAAAGTCAATGTGCATAACTATTCAGCCCCCCTGAAGTCAATACTTTATAGAGCCTCCTTTTGTGGCAATCACAGCTCCAAGTCGTTTTGGATAAGTCTCTTTGAGCTTGCCACATCTTACCACTGGCATTTTTGCCCATTCCTCCTTGCAAAACTGCTCCAGCTCCTTCAAGTTGGATGGTTAGCACTTGTGAACAGCAATCTTTAAGTCTAACCACAGATTTTCTATTTATTGAAGTCTGGGCTTTGACTAGGCTATTCCAACACATTTACACGTTTCCCTTTAAACCACTCAAGTGTTGCTTTAGCACTGTGTTTGGGGTCATGGTCCTTCTAGAAGGTGAACCTCCATCCTAGCCTCAAATCACGCACAGAGTGGTACAGCTTTTGCTCAAGAATATCCCTGTATTTAGCACCATCCATCTTTCCCTCAACTCTGAACAATTTTCCAGTCCCGGCTGCTGAAAAACATCCCCACAGCATGATGCTGCCACCACCATGTTTCACTGTGGGGATGGTGTTCTTTGGGTGATGTGATGTGTTGGGTTTGCTCCAGACATAGCGTTTTCTTTGATGGCCAAAAAGTTCAATTTTAGTCTCATCAGACCAGAACACCTTCCTCCATACATTTTGGGAGTCTCCAACATGCCGTTTTGCAAACTCAAAACGCGCCATTTTGTTTTTTTGCTGAAAGTAATTGCTCTCTTCTGGCCACTCTGCCATAAAGCCCAACTCTATGATCGTACAGCTTATTTTTGTACTATGTACAGATACTCCAGTCTCTGCTGTTGAACTCTGCAGCTCATTGAGGGTTACCTCAGGTCTCTGTGCTGCCTCTCTGATTAATGCCCACCTTGCCTGGTCCATGAGTTTTGGATGGCGCCCGTCTCTTGGCAGGTTTGCTGTTGTGCCATGTTCTTTCCATTTGGTTATGATAGATTTGATGGTGCTCCTGGGGATCATCAAAGATTTGAATTTTTTTTATAACCTAACCCTGACTTGTACTTCTCAACAACATTGTGCCTTACTTGTTTGGAGAGTTCCTTGGTCTTCATGGCAGTTTTTGGTTAGTGGTGCCTCTTGCTTAGGTGTTGCAGTATCTGGGGCCGTTCAAAAAAAAGTGTGTATATGTAATGACAGATTATGTGACACTTAGATTGCACGCATCATTGGTGGACATCATTTCACTAATTATGTGACTTCTGAAGGTAATTAGTTGCACCAGTGCTTTTCATGGGCTTCATAACAAAGGGGGTGAATACATACACACATGCCATTTTTCTATTTTTTATTTCTACAAATAAGTTTTATGTATATATTTTTCTCATTTCACTTCACCAACTTAGACTATTGTGTTCTGATCCATCCCATAAAACTCAGATTAACAAAACATTGAATTTAAGGCTGTAATGTAGCAAAATATAATATAATATATATAATATAAATATAATATAAAATGTATACAATCTTATTCAATAAGAACATAAATAATAAATACATTTAAGCTACACTATTTATTATAAAGATAGGATTATATATATGTGCAAAGTAATACATTTTTCATTGGGAAACCACCCACTTCAATGAATAAAGTTATGTATTTTTCAAAATTCTGTATGCATTAAATTAAATGAAAGAGAATTTTACATGTATTAAATGAAAAGCAAAATAAGACTATCAAAATGTTTTCAAATGAAGTTAACATTACTTTATAATGCTAAAAAAACATTCAAAGAAAAACAAAAATCCTGAAATAGGGGAAATGCCTCACACTGGTTAAAACTTCTATAGAGCCAGTTGTTTTTGCACATATCATTTTAAAGCCTATTTGAATTTCAAATTGAAGAACCCAAAAGCACAGATATTTCTTATACGTATCCTCCATGTTTGGAATCTAAACAGTGCTATATACAATTTATTTATGTATATTTTTATATAACAAAACAATACTTACAGATTCCCATATCATGTTTAAGAAACTGGAACTGAAGGACTTCACACTAAAGTAAAAAAGTTAATGTTACATGATTCTATATTGGTTGTTTGACAAATAAATAAGAAAGGAAGGGAGTGTATGTATATATATATATATATAAATATATATATATATATATATATATATATATATATATACTGTATGTATATAGTATATATACATAGTATATATCATTGAAGAGTGAAGCAGCTGTGAATTGAATGTCCAGTATTCTAGCAATTTAGATTATATAGAGATAGAGATAGAGATATATTAATAATGAGTATTGCAGTATATTGTGATACCTTTTGTATTGGACAAACTCCTTATTTATATTGACAAGCTTTCAAGAGGTTTGACCTCTCTTTATCAAGTCTGAAGCAATACTGACATGAGATGGAAGGCTCAGTTTGAAAATAAACAGCAGATGCAGAGAGAGTGGAGACAGCATCTGACATCATCAGGTAAATACATATATGGGGAATCAACACAACATACTATAGGAAACATATATATATATATATATATATATATATATATATATATATATATATATATATATATATATCACATATATAGTTGTGAGCGTACGAGTTGTTGCTAACGCTGCGGGCTCGCGTAGCGAGCCGCGGCCCTCGCGAAGCGAGGGCCGGGGCTCGCGTAGCGAGTCGCGGGCCTCGCGTAGCGAGGGCCGCGGCTCGCGCAGCGAGTCGCGGGCCTCGCAAAGCGAGGGCCGCGGCTCGCGCAGCGAGTCGCGGGCCTCGCGTAGCGAGGGCCGCGGCTCGCGCAGCGAGTCGCGGGCCGCGCGTAGCGAGGGCACTGTGCCAGGTTCTCAGTTGCTGGCAGGGAGCGCCGAAGGCGCTCCTTGCCAGCAACTGAGGACCCTCGCGAAGCGAGGGCCTCAGTTGCTGGCATGGAGCGCCGCAGGCGCTCCTTGCCAGCAACTGAGGACCCTCGCGAAGCGAGGGCCTCAGTTGCTGGCTTGGAGTGCCGCAGGCGCTCCTTGCCAGCAACTGAGGACCCTCGCGAAGCGAGGGCCTCAGTTGCTGGCTTGGAGCGCCGCAGGCGCTCCATGCCAGCACCTGAGGACCTCGCAAAGGGAGGTCTTCAGTTGCAGCAACTGCGACCCTTGCAAAAAAAAATTTACGTCGCAACACATTACGACACTCGCAAACAACATACGACACACGTTCACACACATTACGACACTCGCAAACAACATACGACAGACGTTCACACACATTACGGACTCGCAACACTCGGACGCAACTCGCGAACATTACAAAATTACAAACACAATACATACACACAGCACATACATAAAAAACTGACCTACACAAACAGGAAGCACCCAGGACCTCAAAAATGCAACTTACAACTTCATTGCACTCAAAATAAAAGAGTTTAGACACTAAATACTTTGTTAAGCGACACAAAAAATGGCCGACGAATAAAACGAAAACGAGGCTACACACGCAAACACCATACGAGACACGTTACTACACATTACGACTTCGCAAACATCGGACGCAACACGCCGACATACAAACATTTAAAACTTAACAAAGACACACAACAAACACATAAAAAGCTTACCTACAGCAAGAGGAACCAGCCAGCACCTCAAAAAAACAAGTTACACCTACATTTAAATCAAAATAAACACTTTACACACTAATACCATCGCTAAGCGAGAGAAAAAATGGCCGACGAACAAAACGAAAACGAGGCTTCAGACGTAACTACACTACACTTACTCGCAATAATGAAACACATACTATGCGGAACGTATCACAATCATATTAAACACCATTTTGAACAGTAATACGCCTAAAATGGCGGATGGAACGCAAATTGTAAGCTGGAACGCAAATAGCGCATGCGTATTGCGTTCTAACGGTCTCACTTTCCAGAACTTTCTACAAGTTTATAAATACTGCCTATTTCCAAATAAAAAATACATTTCTCCTCAGGTGATCAACGGAGTGACTTCTGCTTTTACTTGAGAAGACAATTCTTTACTAATTTACTACTTTACATTGTGCAAATTACAACTGACAGGTAAGCTATAATATATTACATTTTATTATCAGGTCAGGTCAAACAAATAAAAAAATAAACTAGGATTTATGTAGTCATCATGTATTGCACATTTATGTGTATAGGCTCACAAAAAAAAATAAACTGAGCTTTATGTATAGTGACCTCTGACACGCACATATATGTCTATAATGTATAGTCACATGTGACACGCACATATATGTCTATCATGTATACTGACATCTGACACGCACATTTCTGTGTATTGCCCCTTCATAGTGACATGTGACACGCACGTATATGTGTATAATGTATAGTGACATGTGAGACGCACATATATTATGTCTATAATGTATAGTGACATCTGACACGCACATTTCTGTGTATTGCCCCTTCATAGTGACATGTGACACGCACGTATATGTGTATAATGTATAGTGACATGTGACACGCACATATATGTCTATAATGTATAGTGACATCTGACACGCACATTTCTGTGTATTGCCCCTTCATAGTGACATCTGACACCGACATATATGTCTATAATGTATAGTGACATGTGACACGCACATTTATGTGTATTGCCAATGCAACAAAATTAGCTTACAACAAAATCAGTAAACAAATACATTTAAATGACATTATATCTCATGTATACTGATATGTCACACGCACATATATGTGTATCATCTATAGTTACATCTCACACACACACATTTATGTGTGTTAGAAAAAAATAAAAAATAAGGTTAATTTAACCATTTAAATTTGACTCATGTATACTAATATGTCACACGTACACTTCATGTATGTGACATATGTGTGTAGACACTAACAAAAAATAAGGTTAATTGAATTCATTTACTGCAATTCAATAGATCATATAAAGCTGAATCTTTCTATTTCTTTTAATATTCAAACAGACTCTGCATCAACAGCGTCTCTCAACAATTTGCACCGTGCACTGTGAAGCACAATCCCTTTTAAAGAACACCAACAAATTTGAAGAGGTAAGATACAACAAGACATTACATGCTCAAAAGGCCATGCTTTGCTAGATGAAAAATTATAAATATACAAATAACTATTTCACTTTCTTTTTCAAACAGACACTACAAGAACACCGGCGGATTAAGATTGCCAGGAAGGCACCGTCTCTCATTCAAAACTTCTATCAAGGTAAAGTATTAAGTATAAACAAGAAAGAACCATGAGCCTTATTCAATTGCAACTTTCTCAATTGAATAGAGCTCTATATAAGCACATAATATTTTTTTATACAGAACTTTTTAGTTACTGTACTTCTAACCACAATGAAGGTTTTCAATAACTAAAAAGTTTGCTCAAGAAATATGTTATGTGATTATATAGAGCCCTCTTCAATTGCCAAAATTGCAATTCAATGAGGACCTATATATCTTTAATGGCCAAGGGCCTCACTCAAATGTGATTTGCCCATTTCAATAGGGCTCTATATAAGCACAGAGCATATTTTTGAAAGGAAATTTTTCTTTTGTGAACACGTTCCTTTTGGATACAAGTTCACTAAATACAAAATTCCGTAAAAAATTATGCTCTGTGCTGATATTGAGCTCTATTCCATTGGTCAAAACACAATTGAATGACGAGCTCACAATATAACAAATGCAGTAACCAAAGGCCCTCATTCAATTGCTATTTTGGACAATTAAATATGCCTATAAATAAGAACTTTTAGTCCCTTACTCTATTTTAACAAATATATGTCATGTGCTTATTTACAACCTTAGAGTACTATTACATTGTAAAATATGCAATTGAATGAGGGCCAAACTATGCAACATATGGTACACACAAAGGCCCTCATTCAATTGCAATTTGCCCAATTGAATAGGGCTCTAAATAACAACATAACAATTGCTTAAAACTAAGGTTTTACTTAATAAAAAAATATCAAAAATACAGTTTTTCAATGACTACAAAATGATTTTAAATAATATGCTATGTGCTTATTTAGGGCACAATTCAATTAGCCAAATCGCAATTCAATAACACACAAACTGCTAAACACAAAACAGATTTTCTTATTAAATGTTTAACAACCTATAAGCCTTACAAAGAAGCCAAAATAAGAATAACAAAAGTGTTGCGCACCTAATAGCATTGTACAAAAAATCACACAAACACATAGGAAACTACATTAACATTCTTCTTTAATGTTTAACAACCTATAACCTGTACAATCAAGAAGAAATAAGTTTTGCACAAGTGATGCCCACCAAACAGGATTGTCAAAAAGTAACACAAACACATAGCAAACTACATTAATTATATTATTTCATGTTTCACTAACTATAACCATCCCAATAAAGGTTAAATAAGTATACCACAAGTGGTGCGCACAAAACAGGATTGTACAAAAACTAACATAAACACATAGCAAAATAAATTCATATTTTTATTTAATATATCACAACCCACAAGCCTTACTAAGAACCTTAAATAAGAATAACAAAAGTCGTGGGATTGTACAGAAAGTTACAAAAAATATTTTTGAAAAAAATAACCATAAATGATACAATACAGCCTAATTCATACATTTTTAACTTATTTAAAAGACATTTCACTCAAACAACATTTTCTATTTTACATTACAACAGATACTGCGTGAAGACAATCGGACGAGGACTTTTGCCACAGGACCGGACCATCGGACGAGGACTCGGACCAGACCAGCAGACGAGGAATTTCAACACAGGACCAGACCAGCAGACGAGGAATTTCAACACAGGACCAGACCATCGGACGAGGACTTTCACCAACGGACCACAACATCGGACGAGGGATATCGCTACAGGACCACAATATCGGACGGGGGCTATCGCCACAGGACCACACCATCGGACGAGGACTTCCGACAGAGGACCACACCATTGGACAACGATTTGGAAACGAGGACCAACAAACATTCGGATTTAAATCACACTTCAACCAAGGTAAACTATAATAAGTACTAAAGTATAAAACTAAAGAAACTGCTTTCAGTTGCATCCGTGTCAACAGAAAAATAAAATAATTAATTTACTATCTCCCTTATTTTATTTAAATTGCTACTATGCAATACATAGCTCAATAACCACATCACTTTTTTTTAAGCAAACAAGTTTTGCTGTCGTAAATATGTATCCACAAACAAAGTTTTTAATAAATAAAACCATTATTTTAAATAAATATGTTACATGCTTATTTACAGCAGTATTCCATTGCCCAAATTCTGAGCCACTGAAGACAGGAATTATAAATTTAACTAAATATCAATGATACATTCATGATTTGCCTTTTATTTCAACAATTGTGCACAATAATCTTTAACAGGAATTACAAATTTAAATATACACAATTACATTTATTTGTTTCCGTTTACAGATTAATATGGCTGATAACGAGACCAAAGAAGACAAGAAAAGACGTCAAACTAGAGAAAGACAAGAGAGATGGGCCGCCCAGCAGACACCGGAGGAGAAAGAAATTCGAAGAGAAAAAGAACGCAAAAGACTTGCAAATAAAAGAATATCAGCTGCAAAAATGAAAGATAGAACCAAAAAAAATAAAAAAATAATAAAGCATTTACAAACTGTTCCTAAAACATCAGATGACATTTTACAACATACCAGTCAAGACAGACCAAAAAAAACAACTACAAAAACAAAGCATTTACAAACTCTTACTAAAAACTTACAGGACATTTCAACCGAACAAGTCCAACATATACCAAGAAAAGCTACGAAAAAAACTAAACATTTAGAACCTGTTGTTGAAACATTTCAGGACTTTTCATCTGATGAATATCAAAGTCAACATCCAATATGCGTTGCAAATTGTCCTTTAATGAAGTCTTTAGCAGTAGAGGTTCATAGTTGTGGGGACATGACTACTCAATGTCAATTTTGTGAGGCTTATTATTTTAAACAGGAGAGACCTCGAGATGGACAATTTATTAGTTGTTGTCAAAAAGGAAAGTTCAAACTTCCACAAAGGAAACAATTTCCAACCTATTTACTAAATATTATGACTCAACCTACTTTTCCAAATTACAACAATTTTAAGACAAACATAAGATCCTACAATAGTGCCATATCATTTGCATCTATGGGGGCAACATTGGCTGCTAATGTACCAGGACATGGTCCTTACTGTTTTAAAGTCCAAGGACAAATTTATCATCGGACTTCACATTTACATCCAGAGGAAGGAGAGCAAAGAAAATTCGCTCAACTATATGTCCTAGATACAATGGAAGCTGTTGACCAACGTATGCAGATGGAAGAAAATAAAAAATGCTTACCCAGTGTTTTTATAGAGCTAAATAACATTATGGACAACAATCCCTACAGTAAAGCTTACAAAAAATTGGCAGAAGTAGAAAATGAACAACTACTTCATGCACAAAGACATCAATTACCCATGCCAAAGGTTAATATGGTGCTTAAAAGAGACAGACATACTGATAAACGTCGTTATAACTTGCCAACATCAAATGAGGTTGCAATGGTCTTTCACAATGATGAAGGAGAACCACCATTTCAAAGAGACATTAGAGTATATCCCAGAAATCAGGACCAACCATTTATTAATATTAATATTTTAAGTCCAAATTTAGATCCAATGACATATCCCATCTTTTTCCCACACGGAGAAGCAGGTTGGCAACCAAAATTAAGCCTTCCCAGTTACCCAAATGCTAAAGCCAGAATCCGAAATAATGTTTCTATGCTTGAATTTAAAGTTGCTCAAATTGCCATTAGAGATGATTTTAATCCCATTTTATGTGGTGGAAAACTAACACAACAATGGATTATTGATTCATATTTGCAAGTTGAGGCAAATAATTTAAACTTTATAAAATATCAACAAGATAAACTACGTGTAGAACAATATTGTGGACTCATGGACTATGTTGCTGACGTGGCTACAAGCAGAGACATGACAGCTGGCAAAGCCATCATTTTACCATCTTCCTTTCAAGGATCTCCTCGAAATATGAGAGAAAGATACAATGATGCTATGGCTATTGTGACTAAATTTGGAAAACCCGATTTATTTGTGACATTTACATGTAATCCACAATGGCCAGAAATTCATCAAAATCTACTTCTTGGACAAAGTGCTTCAGATCGACCAGATTTAGTAGCCAGAGTTTTTAAGATAAAATTAAATGAATTAATACGTGACTTTACTATAAATCAGTTATTTGGCAAATGTCTTGCTTATGTATATACCATTGAATTTCAAAAAAGAGGCCTTCCACATGCACATCTTCTCATAATACTTCAAGAGAAAGATAAATTAGATACTTCGGCCAAAGTGGATGCAGTCATAGTTGCTGAACTACCGGATCCAGAACTATATGGTAGACTATATGAGATTGTTACTCATCGCATGATTCATGGACCCTGTGGAGACCTTAATCCACAATCACCATGTATGGAAAATAATCAATGTTCCAAAGATTTTCCCAAAGATTATAGAGACAAAACATATGCCAATTGTGATGGATATCCACTTTATAAAAGAAGAGAAGGAGATAGTGCCATTATTCGTGGAAAAAAAGTGGACAATAGATATGTAGTACCCTACAATCCACATTTACTCATGAAGTACAACGCCCACATCAACGTAGAAGCCTGCACTTCCATCAAATCAATTAAATATGTCTACAAATATATTTACAAAGGTTACGATGCAGCTACTGTAGTCGTCAAAAGTGCAGACAACCCTGAAAGTAGTGAGTTAGTACATGATGAACTTGCATCTCATGTAGATGCTCGCTATGTCAGTGCGCCAGAAGCTATGTGGCGGCTTTTAAAATTTGAAATGCATGATAGATCACATGCAGTATATAGGTTAGCAGTACATTTGCCACAACGACATTTAGTCTATTTCCATTCTGGAAATGAAATGAATGCATTGGCCCAAAGTGAAGATCGTCACACTACACTAACTGCATGGTTTGCATTAAATTCCACTGATGCTCAAGCAACACAATACTTATATATTGAAATTCCATATCACTATGTTTTTGTGAATGGATTATGGAGAGCAAGAAAAACAAGAGGCAATAAAATAATTCCACGAATTTACACAGTCAGTCCAAGAGATGTTGAACGATTTTGCTTACGGATATTACTTTTAAATGTTCCAGGAGCACAAAGTTTTGAACAATTAAGAACTGTTAATGACATTGTATATGAATCCTTCCATTTAGCTGCAAGAAATAGAAACTTACTCGCTGATGATACAGAGTGGGAAAGATGTTTAGAAGAAGCAGCACAATGTCAAATGCCACGACAGATGAGAGAACAATTTGCTTTTATTTGTATCTTCTCAAATGCTCCAAATGCATTAGCTTTGTGGGAGACTTTTAAAAGTAATATGGCTGAAGACTTTATGCGACGATACAATGAACCCATTGCACACTTAAAAGCCTTAATGGAAATTCAAGAAGTCTTTTTAACTCATGGATTAAGTTGTGCAAGTTTTAATTTGCCTGATCCAGGTCTAATAGATGACATTAACTTTGAAGACTATGACATTCAACTACAAGCAGAAAGAACACAAGAAAGACTTGCAACTTTAAATACACTACAATTGCAAGCATTTCATGCCATTAAAAATGCTATAGATGATGACATGGTGACAGAGCGTTATTTCTATCTTGATGGACCTGGCGGATCAGGGAAAACATATTTGTACAATTTATTAATGAGTTCAGTACGAGCACAAGGACAAATAGCAATGGCGTTTGCCACTACTGGAATTGCTGCACTTTTATTAGAAGGTGGAAGAACTGTTCATAGTGGATTCAAACTGCCAGTGCCTATTTTGGAAAATTCAGTGTCAGATATTCGCATGACATCCTTACAAGCAAAGAAATTGAAAAAATGTAAATTAATTATAATAGATGAGGCCACAATGATGTCATGCTATGCCCTCCAATGTATTGACCGTTTGCTTCGTGAAGTCATGGATAATATTTTTCCATTTGGTGGAAAGGTAATTTTGTTGGGTGGCGATTTTAGACAAACATTACCTGTCGTTGTACATGGAAATCGAACAGACATTATTGAAACATGTATAAAGTCAAGTACAGTATGGAAACATTTTACCCATCTTCAACTGCAACAAAATATGAGATCAGAAGGCCAAACTGATTTCAATGATTGGCTTATTAAAATTGGAGAAGGAAGAACAGAAAAAATACTACATTTACCTGACGACACTGTAGAGATCCCACCTCATATGATTTGTCAACAAGATATTATATCGGCTATATTTGAAGGGAGCATAAATAACGAAGAATATTCTGAGCTTGCCAACCAAGTCATACTGACGTGTAAAAATAAAGATGCATTAATACTCAATAATGAAATCTTAAAAAAAATTAATGCACCACAAAAAAATTATCACAGTGCTGATTCTGTACTTGCTGATGACAATGAAAGTCAGGCAAACTTTTCAACTGAATTCATTAACTCTTTAACTCCTTCTGGAATGCCACCACATATTTTGCAGCTAAAGAAAGGTGCAATTATCATGTTACTGCGAAATATGAACCCCAAAAAAGGCCTATGCAATGGCACAAGGTTAATTGTTCAACAATTAAAGGACCATTTTATAGATGCTGAAATTTTAACTGGGACCCATAAAGGAGAGAGAGTTTTCATACCAAGAATAGATTTAGCACCAAGTGAAAGTAGTCTCCCTTTTATACTTCAAAGAAGACAATTTCCCATTATTATGGCATTTGCCATGACCATTAATAAATCACAAGGTCAGACTTTCAAATCTGTGGGTATTTACTTGGAAGAACCAGTTTTTGCACATGGTCAATTGTACGTTGCGTTGTCACGGTGCAAAAATCCACAGGCTATTAAAGTTTACATTGAAAACAATGAAAGTCAAGGTGATTTATTAGAAGATGGACGTATTTTTACTAAAAACATTGTCTACTATGAAGTACTATAACTTTGCAGGATACAAACTAAAGCCATGCAAACATTTTGGAAAAACATTCAAAAATACAAAACAATTTGTTGTTTAATTCAGTCATAATTAATGGAAGTCATGTTTATGGATAATTCGCCTCACAAAATACTTGCCTTGCATTTCTATGAAAAATTATGTTAAAATGTGAAGTCACTATGTTAAGGTTTCATTCATGTTTATCGCCAGTTTATGTGCTCAGTAATGAATTACTTTAATTACGTACGGTTTAAGGAGAGTTTTTACTGTATGCCTTCCTCTACATTCAATGTATATTAAACTTAACAATTATTCTGATACAAATTGCATGTTAATACTGATTAATTTAAAGTTAAACTGTTTTTACATTCAAATGTTAATACTTTTAATTCAAAATTATGTTACAAAATGTATTTACTATGTTCCTGTTTATAATGTTCAAAATTACACAAATGTTTTGCAAAAATTCCAAAGTTACATAAAAAATAAAGTTCAATTTTAAAAATATATACTTTCAAGGTTATTCCTTACATATATTTTAAACTTCATGTTAAAATTCGGCACGTTGCAAAAAGTCTTTTTACTTTTTACTTTCCTCTGGATTCTATGTATATTAAAGTGAACAATTCTTCAGATACAAAATTCATTTTTAAAAACCATTACATCAACGTTTTACAAAAATACATCTTCATATCACAATACTTACAAGGGTCAAAAATATATTTAAATAACTAAACAACTTCACAAACATATACATTACATTGCCGTCATTTTTTGACGGGCAAGTCGCTAGTATATATATATATATATGTATTTACATAATATATACACATATACATCCATATATACATGAAAAACCAGAGCACTGTAGTCCATGGTGATATCCTTCCTGTTGGACAAATACCTACTAAGAGCGACAAGCCTGTTATAGTAAAAAAAGAAAAATTGTGTTAGGAAACTCAAGTCCATATTAAGTTGTGTATTTTTAGTGTTGAAGAATGTGATCGTCTTTATTTTAAATGCTTTTCTCTTCTGGTGTCTAACTCGGGTACAATAATTGTCTTCATTGTGCTTTTTTATTGAATGTCTGTTTAAATTAAAACCTAAGTGCAGTTATTGGCTGGTTTCCCCAGTGTAACAGCCTGTTTCACATAAAGTACATTGTATTATATAAACCACATTGGAGGATGTGCATGTATATGAACCTTTGATGTTATAAGTCTTGTTGTTGTGTATCGCTATGTAATTATTACAAATGTGTTGACATAACTTACAGGCACTTTTATTACAGGTTTTAGTTCCATTTTCTCCTCAGTTTCTCATTGGCCAATCTTCTTCTGAAAAGGTTTTTTTTTAAGTTTGGTGGTTGTTTCAAGGATGGGAGGTTTGTGGAATATATTTTTTAATTGTGCCTCTTCAGTTAGTAATGGTTGTAAATCTTTGATTATTTTCTATATGTTCTCTAAAACTGGATGGTATGTGGTCACTAGAAGTATACGTGAAGTAGTTTCTTTTGTTTTTTATTTTAATAGGCGTTCATGGGGTATTTTGGTGGCAGTGGTTATTTTCTGGGTAATAATACAGGGTTTGTAACCCTTCTGTTTGAAATATTCAGACAGTGTTTTTACATTTTTGTCACAGTCTCCAGTGTTTGAGCAAATCCGATGGCATCTAATAGCTTGACTATGGATAATGGCTTGTTTAGTGTGGGAGGGATGGAAACGGGAGCTGTATATATAGCTGCATCTGTCTGTGGGTTTTCTTTATACAGATGAGTGCCATTGGTGATGGATATGGTAGTGTCCAGAAAGTTTTCCTGTTCTGTAGAGAAATCCATTTTAAGTTTTATAGATGGATGAAAATTGTTGAATGAGCTGTGAGTTTGCTTTCTCCTTCTGTCCATATGATGAACAGATAACCTATGTAACAGTAGAATCTGTATGGTTTGTAAATTGATACAGATAGGAATGTTTCTTCCAGGTTGGCCATAAATAGATTGACATATTATGTAGCCATTTTGGTACCCATGGCAGTCCCCTTCATTTGTAGGTAGGTACTGTTGTTAAAAGTGAAATAGTTGTAGGTAAGAATGTATTTTATTAGTTTAGCAATAACATCAGGGATATATTTATAATTTTGATTGTGTGTTGAAAGAAACTTAAAGCATGCCTCAATGCCATCTTTGTGTGGGATATTACTGTAAAGAGACCCTACATCCATGGTAACAAGTAGTGTGTTAGGAGGTAGGTCTTTAATCTGACTGAGTTTGTTGAGAAAGTCAGTGGAGTCTTGTATATAGCTACTGGTGTTACTAACTAGTGGTTTAAGGATGTTTTTAACAAATCCAGACATCTGTTCAGTCAGTGTGTCCATACCTGTAACAATTGGTCTCCCTGGGTTGCCTGGTTTGTGGATTTTTGGCAGTAGGTAGAAAGTCCCAGTTGTAGGATTGGAGGGGATGAATTTTTCTAATTCTTGAATTTTTAGAGAATGTTTTGATGAGTTTATTAAGTTGAAAACATATTTTTCTGTAGGGTCCTGGTTCAGTTTCTTGTAGTAAGTGTTGTCTGACAGTTGCCTGTTGGCTTAATTTTTTAAACTTACTAATTTATGCCTATATATAGATTTTTTTCATACATTTAAAACAATATTTTTTGAAAACAAATTAGTAACCTTAAGTTAAGAATAATTATAATAAAATGATAAAGGAAACCTGCAAAGTACAGCTTGCTCTTAAGAAAAATGATAACAAAATATTTAGGGAGCCTTTGAGACTAATATTAAAAGCATTGCATTGTGTTATCACTCAGAATGTTAATGGAAAAATAGTATTAAAAAGTTAATGTTTATTATATTTTTATTGCTCAATTGTAGTTTTTAATTTTTCAAATGTCTTCATGAGAATGAGAAAGTTCCTTCCATAGCTTTTCATAAGTTTCCTAAACAGTAAATTACAAATGTTACATTTTTTTTTAAATGCATGAAACAAGCTATTTTAAAACATATACTGAAAACTGTCCAGATGCATGCATTTAAAGAACCACCGTAGCCATACATCGCAAATGTAGTTGTTTGAAGATCTGCACTTGAATATAGGCAAAATGTTCTTGAATTTTGAAAAAATAATGCAGCCTTCTAGATTGTAAGCTTTTCGGATTAGGGACCACAACTCTGTTGAACTATAAATAAATCCTGATAATAATAATACAATGTATTGGCTTGTTTATGCAATTATGTTGCAGAGGAAGCCTTTTTCATTTCCAGTGATCTACTTTCTGAGCTGGGAGGAGATCCATTACACAGGAATTGTCTATCTCAAGAATTGGAATGTGGCATTTAAAAATACTGGTGCTTTCAATGAGACCAATGGAAAGCTCATTTACATACCCTCTTGAGTAAGAAGCTGCCCAAAAACAAAAATGGAACCCTGCAGTAAAGACTAATCATATACAAAATGGATAATTTTAAAGGCTTTGTTTATTTTTTTACTTTATAAAAACATTTTGCCCAATATATCAAGTTTATTTGTTCAGAAACCCATGTAGAAAAAATGTGCCCACAGTCGTCCTTTGAAGTTATCTATGCCCTGTATTAAACTGGTCCATAAAAAAGCGAATCTTACAACAGACTTTTATTTTCATTAAATATAAGTAAATTGAATGCATGCAAGACATAATGAAGCAAGCTTAGGCAGAACTGTGACTTGGGAAATTAAATAACCACCTCACCTAATGGTTTTCAATTTCCAATGCAATATATTACTGGAAAATTATTACCCTCATCTGCAAGATCATTCTTCCAGAATGTGACATAGTTTAAATTTCCACGCTGTGTGCTACAAGATGTGCACATTGTGTTATGATTCCCAACCATTAATACAGAACTAGCAAGGTAATATTGCTTTTATTGATGAGCACTTGCAAACAGGAGATGAGATTTTTGGAAGCGTGTGCTTCTCGTCCTGCTTCTATTTTTCTGTGGAAGCACAGCGGATGAGCAGCCATGAAAAAAAAATTCTATATCACACAGAAAAGAATTTACCTTAAACTTTCCCTTGAGAAGAGTCAGAGATAACAGAGCAACCAAGATGCAATTTGTGACCTTATTTTAGTTAGAAGCCCCAAGGACAATATAAAAGGGTCGGCAAAAGTAGGATGCTGCAATTCATGGAACGTTATTCATGCAACTAAAATGCCTGGGCAGGCGACCAGAACAAGCTACTGATGGCACATTGTACGCAAGAAATAAAAACAAATTACAGAAAGTGATTTCTTTTTTTTATCCAGAGTAATACAAGTGGTACAGACTGTATGCAAATTAGATTTCTGTGCCACAACAATGTATATAGATTTTTTTTTTACTACAATCAAGGCATTGTATGGAAAAGAGACTCTGGCATATCTTTAAAGCAAGCCCCAAGGGCATCGGGAAAGCCTTTGTAAAAATAGTGTGGTCAGGTGGATAAACTTGAAGTACACATCAAATAGTGTTGAATTAATGACAGTGCATTTTCTGTTAACGCATGGTGTTTTCTGATATTGTTGGCATTTTCTGTTTGTTATTTCTTGCATGAAGACTAGTTGCTTTCATGTGCTAATTAGTATTACCATCTGCCTGTCTGTGTAAGCATAAGCAATACCCTAAATTGTATCATGACATTAAATCCGCTCCCCAACCCTTATCAATCATTCGCATTCTGGACCTCACATAAACATACAGGAGCTACAAATAATTCTGAATGTCCCAGTAATGATTCATTGCAGTAGAGAAAAATGGATAATACAGTGGACAGGTTTTTATGCTCTTTGGGATGAAACCAGCTTCCCTTTGGGCTGACAGTGTTCCTTTAAACAATGAAGGAGACAAAAGGAGAAAACAAGTCACTTTGCCTTGTCTCACAAAGGTACCAACTATTGAAAAAACACAAATGTAAAAGCTCACAGAGACCTTTGTGGATACCTACCTAGCCTCTGTTCTTATTTATATCAAAAGGGCAAGCCTGTTAATCAATTGTGAGCATTAATCATGTTATATAAAGGTAAGATATCAGAAAATATAGGCACACAATCCAGATGTATAATACAGTATTATCTTGAATATAAAGTCTTTCAAAACAGTGTTTTTCCACTCTTATTTTCCAAGACTGTATAAATATCTTCCTTAAATCCAATTAGGGATATGAGCCGAACATTGTGAAGTATTAAAAGCAGTGTTTTATAAGAATATACAAAAAAATCATATCTAACAAAATATAGTTATATCTTATCATGCGTTATCATTATAAAAGAAAGAAAGAAAAACAACTACAAGCCTATTGTCTTATCATCCCTTTTGAGGGTACACACAATCTAAAAAAAAGCATAAAAAGTGGATCTGAATTTCTTAAAATGTATTTTTGACCTTGAAAAGACTGAATATAAATAAAAACAACAGTTTGCCCACTTTGTTAAAAAGTTGTAATAAAAAACAAAATATTTTAATTGCAGCAAACTGAATTTGCTAAGACTCTCTCTCCTAACCTACACGTTTTATAATTCTATTTTCCCAGAGTGTGCATTCTGGAAGGGTGAAATGTTTTTTTTATACATAAAATCACTTTAAGTAAGGCCTTCAATTCTTTTTAAATGAATGCTCATGATTTACAATATTTTCCTTTTCCTTTATATGATACTAGCCATTTGTCCATCGTAAATGACTGTATAATATATAATCTGCTCTGTCTCTCTCTCTCTACCTGAGCTCCCTCTCCCTCTCTGTGTGACCTGCCTCTCATTGCCCTCTCCCTCTCTCTCTCCCTGTGCACTGTACCTCTGTCTTTATGCCCTTTCTCTCTCTGTGCCCTATCTTTCTCTCTTTCCCTCCTTCTCTCTCTCTCTCTCTCTCTCTCCCTCTCTCCCTCCCTCTCTTTCCTCCTTCTTTCTCCCTCCTTCTGCCTCTCTATCCCACCTTTCCTCCCCCTACTTCTTCTCTCTCTCCCCCTCCCCTCCATCTTCTCTCTCTCTCCCTCTTCTCTCTCACCCCTCTCTTCCTGCTCTCCCCCATGTCTCTCTCTCCCCATGTCTCTCTCCCCCCATGTCTCTCTCCCCCCTCTCCCATCTCTCTACCCCTCCATGCCTCTCTGCCACCACCATACCATCCCTGTCTCTCTACCCCCTGTGCCCTCCCTTCCCCTCCCCTGTGTCTCACCCCCCATGTCTCTCCCTCGCCTGTGTCTCTCTTCCACCCTCTCTCTCCCCTGTGTCTCTCTCCCTCCCCTCTGTCTAACTACCACTATTCCCCCTCCCTTGCCCTGTGTCTCTCCCTCCCCTGTGTCTCTACCACCCCTCCCCTGTGTCTCTTCCTCTCCTGTGTCTCTCTCCCACCCTCTCCCTCTCCTGTGTCTCTCTCCCTCCCTTCTGTCTCTCTACCAGAATCCCCCCTATCCTGTGTCTCTCCCTCCCATGTGTCTCTCTCCCTCTCCTGTGACTCTATCCCTCCCCTGTGTCTCTCTACCTCCCCTGTGTCTCTCTCCCTGACTCTCCCACCCCTGTGTCTTTCTCCCTCCCCTCTGTCTGCTTGGCTTTGAGCACTGTTACCTAGGTGGTTGTCCACAGGTACTCCCAAATCCCTTTTAATATCAGATACCCCTAGATTTGCTCCAATAAGATTATACATTTTGAGGCTATTTTTCCTTCCCAGATGCATAACTTTACATTTATTCGTATTAAATCTCATCTGTCATTTAGGTGCCCATTCCTCAATTTTATGTAAATCCCTTTGGAGGGAAAGCACATCATTATCTGATTGAATTACCTTGCACAACTTTGTGTCATCAGCGAAAATGGAGACACCACACTCCAATCCTACCTCTAAGTCATTAATAAATATGTTAAAAAGGAAAGGACCTAATACTGAACCCTGAGGAACCCCACTTACCACATTAGTCCAATTGGAGTATGTTCCATTTACAACAACCCTTTTCTTCCTGTCTTTTAGCCAGCTCTCAATCCATGAGCAGATATTTACTGCAATTCCTGTATCTCTTAGTTTGCACAATAGCCTCCCTTGTGGCACTTTATCAAAAGCCTTTGCAAAATCCAAAAAAACTACATCCACTGAGTTGCCTTGATCCAGGTTCCTACTAACCTCCTCATAGATACTAATTAGATTTGTTTGACATGACCTATCCCTCATAAATCCATGTTGACTCCTACTTATAATCGTATTCAAATAGATATATTCTTGTATATTATCCCTTATTAGCCCTTCTAAAAGCTTCCCCACTACAGAAGTGAGGCTCACTGGTCTATAATTCCCCAGATTTGCTTTTGCTCCCTTTTTAAATATAGGTATCACATCTGCTTTTCTCCATTCATCTGGTAGAGACCCTGTGTTGAGTGAATCTTGAAAAATTAAATATAATGGTTCAGCTATAACAGAACCCAGTTCCCTCAGTACCCGTGGATGTATTCCACAAGGACCCGTGGCTTTATTAACATTTATTTTTTCCAACCTCTTTTGGATTACTTAGTGTGTTAACCAATTATTTGGCAAAGGTAGTGTAGCCCCATTATGTTGCAGTGTCCCAACCACTGGTACCTCCCTTGTCTAGCTCATCTGCCTTTTCCTGGTCCCTAATTTTCAGATGGCCTGTTTCACATTCTAATGTTCATATAGCTTCCTTCCTCGCCTTCTTCCCATTAATATACTAAAAAATATTTTAGGGTTAGTCTTACTCTCTTTTGCAATTTATTTTTTATTTTCTATTTTAGCCAGTCTAATAGTGCTTTTGCAAGCCTTGTTGATTTCCTTGTACTCCCGTAAAGCAGTCTCTGTCCACTCTTGTTTGTATACTATAAATGCCTTCTTTTTACTCCTTATCTTGATCTTTAAATTATTGTTAAGCCACATTGGATGGGATTTACTCCTTTTACTTTTATTCCCACGTGGTATATGGTGATATATGGTGATATGCCCTATTCCAACATTTGATACTATATCAATATTATTTGTGATGACTAAATCTAAGATAGCTTCATTTCTAGTAGGTTCTTGTATAACCTGGGCCAGATAATTAGCTGAACTGCTGGTCTCATTTATCCAGTTTATTTCAAGGTAATTAAAATCTCCCATTATTAGAACTTGCCCATGCTTAGCTGCATTTCCAATCTGTAACAATAATTGTATTTCCTCACTTTCAGCTATACTTGGGGGATTATAGCAAACGCCTACTAATATTCTTTTCTAATTTGCTGCTCCGCTATTTAACTCTACCCACAAACATTCAACATTACAGCTAGTTCGACCATAAATATCTTCTCTGACTATAGGCTTAAATTCAGGCTTAACATACAGACAAATCCCTCATCCTCTTTTACCATTGCCTCTATATTTCCTAAATAGGTTATTCATCCCACCACATTTTGGTAATGCCTATTAAATCCCATTTTTCATTAATTGCTAATCATTCTAACTCTCCCATTTTTCCTGGCAAGCTTCTGGCATTAACAAGCATACACCTTATGTAATGCGTCTGTAGTTCTGAAGTGCCTGCCACTGTACTTGAGTTACTTAGTACTACCTCCCTATTGACTATACTACCCCTCCCCCATCTCCTCCTCTATGAGTTGTTAATTCATCCCTTATACCCTCTACACTTTCTACCCCATTACTTATATCTAGTCCCTCCCCCCCACCTACTAGTTTAAAAACTCCTCCAGCCTTTCTACCATCCTATCCCCTAGCACAGCTTATTACCTTCAGCTTATTACCTAGTTCTCTAAAATCATTCTTTAGGACACTCCATCTTTCACTAACTTCACTAACTTGTCATTGGTACCAATATGTACCAAGATCTCCGGTTCATTTTCAGCCCCTCCCAATAATTTGTCTACCCGATCCACAACATGACGAACCCGAGCACCCGGGAGACAGCAAACTGTTCGATTACTGGGATCTGGGTGACAAATCACCCTGTCTACCTTCCTAATAATAGAGTCCCCTACAACCAAAACCTGTCTGTTGCTCTGCCTATTCTGCCCTCCCACTCCTCCAGTAGAACTGTTCTCCCGGCTGTTAGAGGGAACAGCTCTATCTGGCATTGCCATTCCTGAATGGATATCCCCAACAGTTTCACTCAATCTGGCAAATCTGTTGGTGTTTGCCAACTCAGAACTGGCCTGCCTCCTCATGTTCCCCCTGATTCCCCTTCTAACTGTAACCCAGCTACCTCACTGGACATCCTCACTAGCCCCAGCTCCACCCTCCATGCTAGGCCCAGTTAAACTGTGTTTAGTGAGCACCAACCCCCTTTCCAGTTTTAGCAATATCTCTAAGTGCTGCAATTCTCCTCTCTAGATCTCCAATTTGAGCTTCCAGAGAGGCAACATGCTCACACCTCTCACAGAGGTATGGACCCTGGATCATCTGTTCCAGTATTGCATACATATGACAGGATGTACACTGAGTGAGGTTGCCACTGGATTGACTCATAATTATTATTATTGTCTACAAAAATTCAGTGGGAAAAATAAATAATATAAAATAATATATTTGTAAAAATGTTCCTCCTTTTCGCTTTAAATCTGCCCCCCCTTTTCTTTGAAGTCCCTCCTTTTATTTAAACTCCTACGCTTTTACTAGAGTTGCACGTGATACTGCAAATGTTTGCAAGCTCACAAGTTCGCCCCTTCTCCTGTTTATATTATCCTCTGCCTTCTCACCTGGGCACAATTAGTACACTCTGCAATTTATTAGCCTTTACTGTTTAAGGTAAATCCACTTGCAAAAAAAAATGTATATATTTATATTATAATACCCAATTAATTTGTGTGATGCTTTATCGTCTCTGGAATTACCTATCCCTAATAAAAAAGTGATTGTCATAACTAAAAATGGCTTCTGTTAATTACATGTGCTTTGTATAATTAGTGAGTGAGTTTCCTTTATTCCTTGTGTTTTTAATATGGAATTTTATTTTTTCTTAGTTATTGTTTATTGTTTTTGTTGTAAGACATCTTAATTTTTTTTTCTTGTTTCATAGAATGGGAATTATTTACTTTTTTATGCATTTGTAATGTTCTGACTTGTTATATGTAATTTGTGATGCTTGTTTAAAATACAATTATTTTGATTTTGATTATTGTTCTACCTAATCAGTTACTTATTTCTGTATTTCTTATGTCAACTTTTGAATTCATTCTATTAATAAATTGTTTTATATAGATCAAATATGTGTTTCTGAATTTTATTTTCAGGTGGAAAAAACTTGGTTTTATTCCTTATTTTACAATTATTGGTGGATTTAAAATAAAAATGTCATTGAGTATAAATTATATCTGGTTTCCTTTAATACTCAAATTTCAGTGCCTTTTTCTGAAGGCCCTAACCTTTTTTCTTATTCCAATGTACCTCTTTTGTAGTCTCCTTCAATAGTGTTTTTATTTTGACAACAAGTCCATTCGATCTTTGCGTTGCAACCGTGTGAATTTAACGTATTCGTTTTTAAAAGGGTATAGAAGTTTCCTGGGTTTTAAATGTTCCCTAAGAAACAGACACAGATTAGCAGAAAAAAGATGTATTATATTGAAAAGTTCAGTCTACTTACAGATTTATGTGCAGCCCAATGAAATCCTAATTTCCACACACCCCAGAGTGCTTACATCACTAAAACGTACTAGCCTATAGCAGCACAGCATGCAATTATGGCTGTTTGTTATTCAGCAAACGATTGTGCAGTTCAATATGCATGTAAAATCCAATTACAGGCTGGGGCAGGGTCACTGCTCAGCTCAGAGCGCATAAGCTGTGCTAGACAAAGAGAGAGGGAGAGAGAGAGAGAGAGAGAGGGAAGAAAACCCCCCACAGAATGGATTACCAGCAAAATGTAGTAATCATCCAATTATGATCAGCTGCTATCTAGTTAGCTCTGCTAAACAGAGGAAATAGACTACCAGCTAAAGTGGTAATCACTCAGAGAGAAAGAAAACAACAGTAGATGAACGGAATGGACTACCAGCAAATGTGGCAATCTCCATATTATGCTCATCTTCCACTTAGCTCTCCCAAACAAAGGGAAAAAAATGTAGCAGATACACAGAATGGACTATCAGCTGAAGTGGTAAGCAAGTGTGGAATGTGCTGCAGAGACTCATATATGAAAATATATAGCACCTTCTAACATGGTGCCACACTACATATCCCAGGCTGCTTTGCAGCAGAGACGGGATCAGGACCCCATACTTTGATTCAAATGTTGTAGCTGCCCTTGCCTGCGATTGGCCAAAATGATTTATGAATTTGATGGTAATTCAGCTTGGGTTTGGAGTGGGTGTTTTCTCTAAAATTCAACTGGCAGAAAGTTGGAGACATTTTGCTAACTTCAAGGTAAGCTTTTTTGATATTTTTGTTCATGAAAAAAAAATGTTTGCATATACTACTGATTCTCCTCTTTTAGGTGCATTCATAATCCAGGAAACTTAGTAATGCCTTTAAAATTGAATACGCTTTCCTTTTGCACAGGATCTTATATCTATAATGATTATCAATGTTAATATTCAAGGTTTCCAGACCTGTTATTCTCAATTGTGAAATAGTTTTGGATGATAATTATTAAAATGAACTGGTACACTGTGGTTTTTAACCCCTTTAAGAAGTACCTTTTATGTTCATTAAATCATATTTATATTTCTTACATTTCTAGTTACACATATACATATATATATATATATATATATATATATACTAGCGACTTGCCCGTCAAAAAATGACGGCAATGTTATGTATATGTTTGTCAAGTTGTTTAGTTATTAACATATATTTTTGACACTTGTAAGTATTTTAATATGAACGTGTATTTTTGTAAAATGTTGATGTAATGGTTTTTTAAAATGTAATTAGTATCTGAAGAATTGTTAACTTGAATATACATTGAATGAATAGGAAAGCCAAAAGTAAAAAGCCTTTTTTAAACGTTGCAAATTTTAAGATGAAGTTTAAAATATATGTAAGCAATAACCATCAAAGTATATATTTTTAAACTTGAACTTTATTTTTTATGTAAGTTTAGAAGTTGACAAAACATTGGTATAATTTTGAACATTATAAACATGAACATAGTGAATA
Source organism: Discoglossus pictus (assembly GCA_027410445.1). Classification (NCBI taxonomy): domain Eukaryota; kingdom Metazoa; phylum Chordata; class Amphibia; order Anura; family Alytidae; genus Discoglossus; species Discoglossus pictus. The sequence goes on along the minus strand of CM050166.1, from coordinate 215,756,536 downwards.
CATTTTGTAAAGTAATTTTTTATTAAAAGTATTAACATTTGAATGTAAAAACAATTGACATTTAAATTAATCAGTATTAAAATTCAATTTCTATCACAATAATTGTTAACTTGAATATACATTGAATGTAGAGGAAGGCATACAGTCAAACTCTTCTTAAAACGTACGTAATTAAACTAATTTATTACTGAGCACATAAATTGGCGATAAACATTAATGTAGGTAGTAATCTTAAGATAACAGACAATATTTACATTGTGACTTAAAAGGTGCTTGACCTCTTAACATCCACTTTGTAATATGTTGAATGAAATAACTTGAAAATATATTTTTTAAACTTGTAACATTAGAAACATTAACATAGTGACTTAACATTTTAACATAATTTTTACTAACAATGCAAGGCAAGTATTTTGTGAGGCGAATCATTCATAAACATGACTTCCATTAATTATGACTGAATTAAACAACCAATTGTTATGTATTTTGCAATGCTTTTAAAAAATCTTGGCATCTTTAATTAGTATCCTTCAAAGTTATAGTACTTCATAGTAGACAATGTTTTTAGTAAAAATACGTCCATCTTCTAATAAATCACCTTGACTTTCATTGTTTTCAATGTAAACTTTAATAGCCTGTGGATTTTTGCACCTTGACAACGCAACGTACAATTGACCATGTGCAAAAACTGGTTCTTCCAAGAAAATACCCACAGATTTGAAAGTTTGACCTTGTGATTTATTAATGGTCATGGCAAATGCCATAATAATGGGAAATTGTCTTCTTTGAAGTATAAAAGGGAGACTACTTTCACTTGGTGCTAAATCTATTCTTGGTATGAAAACTCTCTCTCCTCTATGGGTCCCAGTTAAAATTTCAGCATCTATAAAATGGTCCTTTAATTGTTGAACAATTAATCTTGTGCCATTGCATAGGCCTTTTTTGGGATTCATATTTCGCAGTAACATGATAATTGCACCTTTCTTTAGCTGCAAAATATGTGGTGGCATTCCAGAAGGAGTTAAAGAGTTTATGAATTCAGTCGAAAAGTTAGCCTGACTTTCATTGTCATCAGCAAGTACAGAATCAGCACTGTGATAATTTCTTTGTGGTGCATAAATTTTTTTTAAGATTTTATTATTGAGGATTAATGCATCTTTATTTTTACACGTCAGTATGACTTGGTTGGCAAGCTCGGAATATTCTTCGTTATTTATGCTCCCTTCAAATATAGCCGATATAATATCTTGTTGACAAATCATATGAGGTGGGATCTCTACAGTGTCGTCAGGTAAATGTAGTATTTTTTCTGTTCTGCCTTCTCCAATTTTAATAAGCCAATCATTGAAATCAGTTTGGCCTTCTGATCTCATATTTTGTTGCAGTTGAAGATGGGTAAAATGTTTCCATACTGTACTTGACTTTATACATGTTTCGATAATGTCAGTTCGATTGCCATGTACAACAACAGGTAATGTTTGTCTAAAATCGCCACCCAACAACATTACCTTTCCACCAAATGGAAAAATATTATCCATGACTTCACGAAGCAAACGGTCAATACATTGGAGGGCATAGCATGACATCATTGTGGCCTCATCTATTATAATTAATTTACATTTCTTCAATTTCTTTGCTTGTAAGGATGTCATGCGAATATCTGACACAGAATTTTCTAAAATAGGCACTGGCAGTTTAAATCCACTATGAACAGTTCTTCCACCTTCTAATAAAAGTGCAGCAATTCCAGTAGTGGCAAACGCCATTGCTATTTTTCCTTGTGCTCGTACTGAACTCATTAATAAATTGTACAAATATGTTTTTCCTGATCCGCCAGGTCCATCAAGATAGAAATAACGCTCTGTCACCATGTCATCATCTATAGCATTTTTAATGGCATGAAATGCTTGCAATTGTAGTGTATTTAAAGTTGCAAGTCTTTCTTCTGTTCTTTCTGCTTGTAGTTGAATGTCATAGTCTTCAAAGTTAATGTCATCTATAAGACCTGGATCAGGCAAATTAAAACTTGCACAACTTAATCCATGAGTTAAAAAGACTTCTTGGATTTCCATTAACGCTTTTAAGTGTGCAATGGGTTCATTGTATCGTCGCATAAAGTCTTCAGCCATATTACTTTTAAAAGTCTCCCACAAAGCTAATGCATTTGGAGCATTTGAGAAGATACAAATAAAAGCAAATTGTTCTCTCATCTGTCGCGGCATTTGACATTGTGCTGCTTCTTCTAAGCATCTTTCCTACTCTGTATCATCAGCGAGTAAGTTTCTATGTCTTGCAGCTAAATGGAAGGATTCATATACAATGTCATTAACAGTTCTTAAGTGTTCAAAACTTTGTGCTCCAGGAACATTTAAAAGTAATATCCGTAAGCAAAAACGTTCAACATCTCTTGGACTGACTGTGTAAATTCTTGGAATAATTTTATTGCCTCTGGTTTTTCTTGGTCTCCATAATCCATTCACAAAAACATAGTGATATGGAATTTCAATATATAAGTATTGTGTTGCTTCAGCATCAGTGGAATTTAATGCAAACCATGCAGTTAGTGTAGTGTGACGATCTTCACTTTGGGCCAATGCATTCATTTCATTTCCAGCATGGAAATAGACTAAATGTCGTTGTGGCAAATGTACTGCTAACCTATATACTGCATGTGATCTATCATGCATTTCAAATTTTAAAAGCCGCCACATAGCTCTGGCGCACTGACATAGCGAGCATCTACATGAGATGCAAGTTCATCATGTACTAACTCACTACTTTCAGGGTTGTCTGCACTTTTGACGACTACAGTAGCTGCATCGTAACCTTTGTAAATATATTTATAGACATATTTAATTGATTTGATGGAAGTGCAGGCTTCTACGTTGATGTGGGCGTTGTACTTCATGAGTAAATGTGGATTGTAGGGTACTACATATCTATTGTCCACTTTTTTCCCACGAATAATGGCACTATCTCCTTCTCTTCTTTTATAAAGTGGATATCCATCACAATTGGCATAGGTTTTGTCTCTATAATCTTTGGGAAATTCTTTGGAACATTTATTATTTTCCATACATGGTGATTGTGGATTAAGGTCACCACAGGGTCCATGAATCATGCGATGAGTAACAATCTCATATAGTCTACCATATAGTTCTGGATCTGGTAGTTCAGCAACAATGACTGCATCCACTTTGTCTGAAGTATCTAATTTATCTTTTTCTTGAAGTATTATTAGAAGATGTGCATGTGGAAGGCCTCTTTTTTGAAATTCAATGGTATATACATAAGCAAGACATTTGCCAAATAACTGATTTATAGTGAAGTCACGTATTAATTCATTTAATTTAATCTTAAAAACTCTGGCTACTAAATCTGGTCGATCTGAAGCAGTTTGTCCAAGAAGTAGATTTAGTGTAATTTCTGGCCATTGTGGATTACATGTAAATGTCACAAATAAATCGGGTTTGCCAAATTTTGTCACAATAGCCATAGCATCATTGTATCTTTCTCTCATATTCCGAGGAGATCCTTGAAAGGAAGATGGTAAAATGATGGCTTTGCCAGCTGTCATGTCTCTGCTTGTAGCCACGTCAGCAACATAGTCCATGAGTCCAGAATATTGTTCTACACGGAGTTTATCTTGTTGATATTTGATAAAGTTTAAATTATTTGCCTCAACTTGCAAATATGAATCAATAATCCATTGTTGTGTTAGTTTCCCACCACATAAAATTGGATTAAATACATTGCGAATGGCAATTTGAGCTACTTTAAATTCAAGCATAGAAACATTATTTCGGATTCTGCCTTTAGCATTTGGGTAACTGGGAAGAGTTAATTTTGGTTGCCAACCTGCTTCTCCGTGTGGGAAAAAGATGGGATATGTCATTGGATCTAAATTTGGACTTAAGATACTCATATTAATAAACGGTTGGTCCTCATTTCTAGGATATATTCGTATGTCTCTTTGAAATGGTGGTTCTCCTTCATCATTGTGAAACACCATTGCAACCTCATTTGTTGTTGGCAAGTTATAACGACGTTTATCAGTATGTCTGTCTCTTTTAAGCACCATATTAACCTTCGGCATTGGTAATTGATGTGTTTGTGAATGAAGTAGTTGTTCATTTTCTACTTCTGCCAATTTTTTATAAGCTTTACTGTAGGGATTGTTGTCCATAATATTATTTAGCTCTATGAAAACAGTGGGTAAGCATTTTTTATTTTCTTCCATCTGCATACGTTGGTCAACAGCTTCCATTGTATCTAGGACATATAGTTGAGCGAATTTTCTTTTATTTCCTTCCTCTGGATGTAAATGGGAAGTGCGATGATAAATTTGTCCTTGGACTTTAAAACAGTAAGGACCATGTCCTGGTACATTAGCAGCCAATGTTGCCCCCATAGATGCAAATGATATGGCACTATTGTAGGATCTTATGTTTGTCTTAAAATTTTTGTAATTTGGAAAAGTAGGTTCAGTCAGAATATTTAGTAAATAGGTTGGAAATTGTTTCCTTTGTGGAAGTTTGAACTTTCCTTTTTGACAACAACTAATAAATTGTCCATCTCGGGGTCTCTCCTGTTTAAAATAATAAGCCTCACAAAATTGACATTGAGTAGTCATGTCCCCACAACTATGAACCTCTACTGCTAAAGACTTCATTAAAGGACAATTTGCAATGCATATTGGATGTTGACTTTGATATTCATCAGATGAAAAGTCATGAAATGTTTCAACAACAGGTTCTAAATGTTTAGTTTTTTTCGTACATTTTCTTGGTATATGTTGGACTTGTTCGGTTGAAATTTCCTGTAAGTTTTTACTAAGAGTTTGTAAATGCTTTTTTTTGGTAGTTTTTTTTTTTGGTCTGTCTTGACTGGTATGTTGTAAAATGTCATCTGATGTTTTAGGAACAGTTTGTAAATGCTTTATTATTTTTTTATTTATTTTGGTTGTATGTTTCATTTTTGCAGCGGATATTCTTTTATTTGCAAGTCTTTTGCGTTCTTTTTCTCTTCTAATTTCTTTCTCCTCCGGTGTCTGCTGGGCGGCCCATCTCTCTTGTCTTTCTCTAGTTTGACGTCTTTTCTTCTCTTCTTTGGTCTCGTTATCAGCCATATTAATCTGTAAACGGAAACAAATAAATGTAATTGTGTATATTTAAATTTGTAATTCCTGTTAAAGATGATTGTGCACAATTGTTGAAATAAAAGGCAAATCATGAATGTATCATTGATATTTAGTAAAATTTATAATTCCTGTCTTCAGTGGCTCAGAATTTTTCCAATGGAATACTGCTGTAAATAAGCATGTAACATATTTATTTAAAATAATGGTTGTATTTATTAAAAACTTTGTTTGTGGATAGATATTTACCACTGCAAAACTTCTTTGCTGAAAAAAAAAGTGATGTGGTTATTGAGCTATGTATTGCATAGTAGCAATTTAAATAAAATAAGTGAGATAGTAAATTAATTAATTTATTTTTCTGTTGAGACGGATGCAACTGAAACCAGTTTCTTTAGTGTTATTCTTTAGTAGTTATTATAGTTTACCTTGGTTGAAGTGTGATTTAAATCCGAATGTTTGTTGCTCCTCGTTTCCAAATCGTTGTCCAATGGTGTGGTCCTCTGTCGGAAGTCCTCGTCCGATGGTGTGGTCCTGTCGCGATAGCCCCTGTCCGATATTGTGGTCCTGTGGCGATATTCCTCGTCCGATGTTGTTGTCCGTTGGTGAAAGTCCTCGTCCGATGGTGTGGTCCTGTGTTGAAATTCCTCGTCTGCTGGTCTGGTCCTGTGTTGAAATTCCTCGTCTGCTGGTCTGGTCCGAGTCCTCGTCCGATGGTCCGGTCCGGTCCTGTGGAAAAAGTCCTCGTCCGATTGTCTTCACGCAGTATCTGTTGTAATGTAAAATAGAAAATGTTGTTTGAGTGAAATGTCTTTTAAATAAGTAAAACATGTATTAATTTTGCTGTATTGTATCAGTTATGTTTATTTTTTAAAAAAAATTTTTTTTTAACTTTCTGTACAATCCCAAGACTTTTGTTATTCTTATTTAAGGTTCTTAGTAAGGCTTGTGGGTTGTGATATATTACATAAGAATATGAATTTATTTTGCTATGTGTTTATGTTAGTTTTTGTACAATCCTGTTTTGTGCGCACCACTTGTGGTATACTTATTTAACCTTTATTTGGATGGTTATAGTTAGTGAAACATGAAATAATATAATTAATGTAGTTTGCTATGTGTTTGTGTTAGTTATTGACAATCCTGTTTGGTGCACATCACTTGTGCAAAACTAATTTCTTCTTGATTGTACAGGTTATAATTTGTTAAACATTAAAGAAGAATGTTAATATAGTTTGCTATGAGTTTGTGTGCTTTTTTATACAATGCTATTAGGTGCACAACACTTTTGTTATTCTTATTTTTGGTTATTTGTAAGGCTTATAGGTTGTTAAACATTTAGTCCCTCATTCAATTGCGATTTTGCCAATTGAATACGGCTCTAAATAAGCACATAATATATATTTTTTAAAGAAGTTTTTAGGTAGTGAAAACCGTGCTTTTGGATAGATGCTTAATAACTAAAAACTTCTTTAAAAAATATATGTGATGTGCTTATTTAGACCCCTATTCAATTGGCAAAATTGCAATTGAATGAGGGCCTTAATAAGAAATTCTGTTTTGTGTGTAGCAGTTTGTGTGTCATTGAATTGCGATTTGGCTAATTGAATTGTGCTGTAAATGAGCACATAGCATATTAGCATATTAGTTAAAATAATTTTGTAGTCATTGAAAAACTGTATTTTTGATATTTTTTTATTAACTAAAACCTTAGTTTTAAGCTATTGTTATGTTGTTATTTAGAGCCCTATTCAATTGGGCAAATTGCAATTGAATGAGGGCCTTTGTGTGTACCATATGTTGCATAGTTTGGCCCTCATGCAATTGCATTTTTTACAATATAATAGTACTGTAAGGCCGTAATTGAATTGCAATGTAGAAATTTGAATAGGGTTCTAAATAAGCACATCACATATATTTGTTAAAATAGCCATATTTAATTTTCCAAAATAGCAATTGAATAAGGGCCTTTGGTTACTGCATTTGTTATATTGTGAGCTACTTATTCAATTGTGTTTTGGCCAATGGAATAGAGCTCAATATCATCACAGAGCATATGTTTGTACGGAATTTTGTATTTAGTGAACTTGTATCCAAAAGGAACGTGTTCACAAAAGAAAAATTTCCTAAAAAATATGCTCTGTGCTTATATAGAGCCCTATTGAAATGGGCAAATCACATTTGAGTGAGGCCCTTGGGCATTAAAGACATATAGGTCCTCATTGAATTGCAATTTTGCCAATTGAAGAGGGCTCTATATAATTACATAACATATTTATTGAGCAAAGTTTTTAGTTATTGAAAACCTTGATTGTGGTTCGAAGTTCATTAACTAAAAAGTTCTGTTTCCAAAATATGTTATGTGCTTATATAGAGCCCTATTGAAATGGGCAAATCACATTTCAGTGAGGCCCTTGGCCATTAAAGACATATAGGTCCTCATTGAATTGCAATTTTGCCAATTGAAGAGGGCTCTATATAATCACATAACATATTTATTGAGCAAAGTTTTTAGTTATTGAAAACCTTGATTGTGGTTAGAATTTCAGTAACTAAAAAGTTCTGTATAAAAAAAATGTTATGTGCTTATATAGAGCCCTATTCAAATGAGGAAGTTGCAATTGAATAAGGCTCATGGTTATTTCTTGTTTATACTTAATACTTTACCTTGATAGAAGTTTTGAATGACAGACGGTCCCCTCCTGCCAATCTTAATCCGCCGGTCTTCTTTTAGTGTCTGTTTGAAAAAGAAAGTGAAATAGTTATTTGTATATTTATAATTTGTCATCTAGCAAAGCATGTCCTTTTGAGCATGTAATGTGTTCTTGTATCTTACCTCTTCAAATTTGTTGGTGTTCTTTAAAAGGGATTGTGCTTCACAGTGCACGGTGCAAATTGTTGAGAGACGCTGTTGATGCAGAGTCTGTTTGAATATGAAACGAAATAGAAAGATTCAGCTTTATCTGATGTATTGAATTGCAGTAAATTAATTCAATTAACCTTAATTTTTGTTGGGGGCTACACACATATCTCACATACATGAAGCACATTACATAGTTTAATGTAATTATTTTGTGTACGTGTGACATATCAGTATACATGAGTCAAATTTAAATGGTTAAATTAACATTATATTTATTTTTTCCAACACACATAAATGTGTGTGTGTGAGATGTAACTATAGATGATACACATATATGTGCATGTGACATATCAGTATACATGACATATAATGTCATTAAAATGTAGTTGTTTACTGATTTTGTTGTAAGCTAATTTTGTTGCATTGGTAATACACATAAATGTGCGTGTCACATGTCACTATACATTATAGACATATATGTCGGTGTCAGATGTCACTATGAAGGGGCAATACACAGAAATGTGCGTGTCACATGTCACTATACATTATAGACATATATGTGCGTGTCACATGTCACTATACATTATACACATATACGTGCGTGTCACATGTCACTATGAAGGGGCAATACACAGAAATGTGTGTGTCAAATGTCACTATACATTATAGACATATATGTGCGTGTCACATGTAACTATACATTATAGACATATATGTGCGTGTCAGATGTCACTATACATAAAGCTCTGTTTAATTTTGTTTGGGAGCCTATACACATAAATGTGCCATACATGATGACTACATAAATCCTAGTTTATTTTTTTATTTGTTTGACCTGACCTGATAATAAAATGTAATATATTATAGCTTACCTGTCAGTTGTAATTTGCACAATGTAAAGTAGTAAATTAGTAAAGAATTGTCTTCTCAAGTAAAAGCAGCAGTTATCTCAGAAGTCACTCCGTTGATCACCTGAGGAGAAATGTATTTTTTAGTTGGAAATAGGCAGTATTTATAAACTTGTAGAAAGTTCTGGAAAGTGAGACCGTTAGAACGCAATACGCATGCGCTATTTGCGTTCCAGCTTACAATTTGCGTTCCATCCGCCATTTTAGGCGTATTACTGTTCAAAATGGTGTTTAATATGATTGTGATACGTTCCGCATAGTATGTGTTTCATTATTGCGAGTAAGTGTAGTGTAGTTACGTCTGAAGCCTCGTTTTCGTTTTGTTCGTCGGCCATTTTTTCTCTCGCTTAGCGATGGTATTAGTGTCTAAAGTGTTTATTTTGATTTAAATGTAGGTGTAACTTGTTTTTTTGAGGTGCTGGCTGGTTCCTCTTGCTGTAGGTAAGCTTTTTATGTGTTTGTTGTGTGTCTTTGTTAAGTTTTAAATGTTTGTATGTCGGCGTGTTGCGTCCGATGTTTGCGAACTCGTAATGTGTGGTAACGTGTCTCGTATGGTGTTTGCGTGTGTAGCATGGTGTTTGCGTGTGTAGCCTCGTTTTCGTTTTATTCGTCGGCCATTTTTTTTGTCGCTTAACAAAGTATTTAGTGTCGAAACTCTTTTATTTTGAGTGCAATTAAGTTCTAAGTTGCATTTTTGAGGTCCTGGGTGCTTCCTGTTTGTGTAGGTAAGGTTTTTATGTATGTGCTGTGTGTATGTATTGTGTTTGTAATTTTGTAATGTTCGCGAGTTGCGTCCGAGTGTTGCGAGGCCGTAATGTGTGTGAACGTGTGTCGTATGTTGTTTGCGAGTGTCGTAATGTGTTTTAACGTGTGTCGTATGTTGTTTGCGAGTGTCGTAATGTGTTTGGACGTAAACTTTTTTTTTCAAGGGTCGCAGTTGCTGCAACTGAAGACCTCGCTTTGCGAGGTCCTCAGGTGCTGGCATGGAGCGCCTGCGGCGCTCCAAGCCAGCAACTGAGGCCCTCGCTTCGCGAGGGTCCTCAGTTGCTGGCAAGGAGCGCCTGCGGCGCTCCATGCCAGCAACTGAGGCCCTCGCTTCGCGAGGGTCCTCAGTTGCTGGCAAGGAGCGCCTTCGGCGCTCCATGCCAGCAACTGAGAACCTGGCACAGTGCCCTCGCTACGCGAGGCCCGCGACTCGCTGCGCGAGTCGCGGCCCTCGCTTCGCGAGGCCCGCGACTCGCTACGCGAGCCCGCAGCGTTAGCAACAACTCGTACGCTCACAACTATATATGTGATATATATATATATATATATATTGTCCTATATATTGTGCCCCACAACTACGTTGCAGCAAACAGAAGTAGAATTGCAATCTGTAAAGGACGTCAATTCATATGTTACACCTGTTACTAATATTTGTTTACACCCATCATTAAAGGTATATCTAAGTTTGCCTGTTTTTACCCTTTTCTAATCTAACAGATGCTGCTTATATTAGACACACACATTACATTGAGTCATTCTATACACGCACAGATTTATTTCATTTCAAAACAAACCATGATTTAACCGCCAGCGCTGCTTATATAGGCACAGCAAATGTCCCAATAGAAACACTGCATTTGGGTGTGAATTTTAACTCTTTACTAACCTTCAAGCCAACAACAACACAATGCAGAAATCTTCAAAGCAGAGTCTGGCTCCATCTGCTTCCTTGTGCAGGGGAATACACATCCCCAGGGCCGGATCATCCATTAGGCAAGTTAGGCTGAGAGGGGCGCATCTTCCACCACAGACACCCTCCAAATCCACTCTTTGTGTTTTCTTCAATGTACAGTGCCTGCTTCCTATAAAAACAGACAGAGCTGCCAGAGTTAAAACTGAGCTCCAGACAGGAAGCTCAGGTTACACTGCAGGAAGCCTAAGCCCACCCCTGCACTGAAACAGAGAGTAGGGAGAGGAAGCCTTCCCCTGTGCAGCCATGGCAGCAAGGCTGGGTACAAACAGTGGCATGAGATCTTCAACACAAGATGGAGGCAGGAACAGTGATAAGGTTATAGGCATGTACATGTGTGTGAGAGGGAGAGAGGGTGAGGGAGAGAGAAGAGGGAGAGAGGGTGAGGTAGAGAGAGGGAGAAAAAGAGAGAGGGAGGGGGAGAGAAAGAGAGGGAGAGAGAAATAGGGAAAGAGAAAGGGGGAGGAGGGATAGGGAGAAAGTGGGGAGAAAGAGAGCGTGGAGGAGTGAGGAGGATAGAGAGGGAGGATAGAAAGAGGAGGGAAGAAGAGAGAAGGGGGAGAGAGAGAGGAAGAGGAACGGGGATAGAGAATGAGGGGAGGGAAAGAAGAGAGAGAAAGAGGGAGAGAGGAGGGAAGAAGAGAGAGAAGGGGGAGAAAGAGGAAGAGGGAGGGAGATATAGGAGGGGAAAGAAGAGAGAGAACAAGGGGGAGAGAGGGACAATGGAAAGAGAGAAAGGAAGAAGAGAGAAGGAGGAAAGATAGGGAGGGCATAGAGGAGGGGAAAAGAAGAGAGAGAGAGAGAGAGAGAGAGAGAGAGAGGGGAAAATAAGAGGGAGAGAGGGGTAGAAAGAGAAAGAAAGTGAGAGAGAGAAAGAGGAAGAGAGATAGAGAGGAAGACATGCAGAGAAAGAGAAAGGGAGGGGAAGAGAGGGAGAGAGAGAGTGGGGGAGGGATAAATGGGAGAGAGAGATGGAGAGAAAGAGGGAGGGGAGAGAGGGAAAGAAGGAGAGATAGAAATAGGAAGAGAGAGAAATATGGTGAGGGAGTGGGAGGAGAGTAGGAGAGTGGGAGGGAAAGTGATAGAGACAGAGGGGGAGAGTGAGAGAGATGGAGAGAGAAGAGGGAGAGAGTTTGAGGTAGAGAGAGTGAGGGGGAGAGAGAGAGAGAAATAGGGAAAGAGAGAGGGAGAAGAGTGAGAGAGCACAAAAAACAATCCTACAGATAGATAAATATACAATATCAGAAAAAAACAGACTCACAATACATACATTATGTTTAAATGTGCCTTTAAACCATGGAGGATGGGAAAAGAAGAAAATTATGCATGTTGCCTTGTCTCACTTTAAAAGGGAATCAACAAAGGTTCCAGAGAGTGGGAAAGGGAGAGAGGGAGACAGAGAAAGGAAAGAAATAAAGGGGGAGAAAGAGAAAGAGGGAGAGGGAGAGAAAGAAGGAGAGAGAGGGAGAGAACGTGAACAAATAATAGCTTGGCATATGTATGAGTAGCTTTGCTGTAAAAATGGCAGAAATGTCTGCAATTTGCTCACACAGCAAGATAGGGATATACACGCACAGAAAAAGGAAAAATGGGTGCGTGCACACTTTGCGCACGCAGTCAAAGGGGCTCCTCCACTTTACTGCTTAGGGGCTCCAAAAAGATTGCACCGGACCTGCACATCCCATTATTCCTTCCTGTACAAACTGTTATCACAGACTCATACAATGTATTTGCTACCTTTGATTCGCCAAAACAAATGATCACTTAAGCTAATTCTAGCAGGCATTTCCAGAGGTGTTTCGCAAACTTTGGGGTAAGTATAATAATGTCTTTGTGTATATTTTCATGCAAAAAAAAAGTTTGTTATATTCTCCTCTATCTGATGCATTTATAATCCATGAAATTTAAATATGCCTTAATATGCTTCAATATGTTTGCAGCAAGTGCATCTTCTACTCCCATATTTATAGGTTCCTGATATTTTCTCTAATTTGTCTCCTACTGCATTGCTCTTAATTTTGCCTAAAGCTAGTTTGTTCTTTAAAATTTTAGATCTTTTATATATCAACTGAGGATTTGTAGGTAGTTGATTTCCTATTATGGTGTCCTGCCTTAAAATTCCCCAATGTCTCTTTAATATATTCTTTATTTCCTGGGGTAAGATGTGAACTGAGTTGTAAAGGAAAACGTGAATCTATTAGTTTGATTACTATTATTGTGAGAGCTCTTATTTTTCTCTTTCATTTGTATAAGTTTAGATCTCTTTAGGGAATGGGCCTTATTTTGGAGTCTTGTCTTGTAATGGATTATATACTTTCCTTTCTAATTTTTTAAACAATTCATCTGTCTATTTCATATAGTCCTTCTTAAAGCTACCATTCCTGTGTAACCTTGTAAACTGGCCATACAGAATATTTTGAATTACTTTTTTATCATGATTACTATCTGCCTTTAAGATGGTATTACCCGCTACAGGTTTTACAAAATATGTTGTACACATTTTATTGTCCTTTATAAAGATCTATAAATCTAGAAACTGTATTGTTCTTTGTGTATCTGGTATGTGAACTATAACTCAATATGATTATTATTGATGTACATTAGTAAATTATCTAATACACCTAATGATCCTTTCCACATAACCAGAATATCATTGAGGTATTGTGTGTAAAGTACCAGATTTTCCACACAAAAAAAACAACTTATTGGACCATATACATTCCTTCTCCCACATCTGCATACCTGGAGAAAAATTTTGTTCCCACAGATGTCCCCCTAATTTGTAAATGAAATGTATCCAAAAATTCAGAAAAGGTATGTTCTAGGAAAAGTTTGGTTAACAATCTGTATAAGAACAGTCAATTATTTGGTTAGTGCAATACAGAAATAATACACAGAGTGTATAAACAATCAGCTGTCTATTCGATACAGTATATAAGATATTAATAGTTAGCAATATAACAGTAAATAGCAAAATATGGTATAACAATTTATATGGCAGTTAGAATAAATATATATTTTTTTACAGAAGTTTTTAGTTTGTGAAGTTCTTGCTTTTGGATAAAAGTTCACTAACTAAAAACTTCTGTAAAAAAAGATATGCTGTGTGCTTAAATAGAGCCCTTTGAAATTTACTGAATCGCTATTTAATAAGGCTGTAAATATGTTGAGTATTGCTAATTATGGTTTGCTGTATAGGTGTTTTAATAATTGGTTTTGCAACAGTTAAATGGCTACATTATTGAATAAAGTCAATCAGTCTGTTTGAGGGAATATGGGCACAGAATGAAATATATTGAGTAACACCTACAGTCCGGAATAAAGTTGCTAATTAGCCTTGGTTCTGTGACCAATCCCAAAACGGTAACAGAAGGATTGTGGTATATTGGATTAATTTACCTCCATTACAAAAAAGAAAGTTAAACAAGTTTATACATGAGCATGTATAGGATTTCAGGGTAACACACATTTTAGGATCCCTTCTCAAGATCGTCTGAAGTTGTTCCTCTTTGTGTTAATGGTTTGTTAGAGAGAGTTGTAGAGATAGGATAGAATCGGGATAGAGACAGATATAGTAAGATATCTTAGAGAAATTATGTAGCTGGCATAGGTATGTCAAATAATGACAGTCACAGATGTTCACAGACAGGACTGCCAGGACAGAAAAGATCAGGAAACCAGCAAAGACGTATAAGACCAGAAAGACCAGGAAAGACCCCAATCCTCCTCCCTGCCTAATAGATAAACTATTTTGAAACCAGCAAAGATGAACAAGACCAGAAAGACCATGAAAGACATCAATCCTCCTCTATGCCTATGATAAACTATTTCTTCCTCATCGTCATAAGGTTGTTTCCACCAATTACAATAGGTTACTCCATGTTTGTATGTATAGGTATAATTCAGATGTATATGCGTAATATGTTGTGTATATGTGTTTCTATCCGCTTGAGAGCGCTTTGGTTACATGTATTAAAATGAATTATTATGAAATAGATGTGACCTCTGTCCCAAATCGTGCCTGACAAGTATTTGGGGCAATAGACTACACCATTGTATCTTAACACCTGCTCTGATAATGTTATTTAGAACAATGTGGTATTTAAGTGAGATACATGTGTCTCAGATGACGCCATCTTGACACATTCATAATGCTTCATCTTGAAGGTCTTTCTCACCCATGTGAAAATATCTAAGACTTGGCCTTTTTAACAGGAAAATGTTTTAACTCTTCATATGTTCCTATAAGTGTATGTGTATACGTTGGTAACAGCAAGATCAATGAACAACCACATACCATAAATATATATAGATATAACCTCTTTCTTTACCCCCCAAAAAAACACGACATTACCAAGTTTTTCCCAGAGTTCGTGATTCCTTTCTCAAGTGGAGTATGGATTTTATAAATGAGATGAGAATACGTCTTTATTGGATTTATAATCTCTGGGAAATTTATATAATTAGCTCTTTTATAATCTTCTTTATCCCTCTTAATTTTTTTGTTTTTCTTTTCATTTAACTCTATTTTAAATGTCTTTATAGAGTCATTTATTTCTTCATCATATTTTCTAAAAGTCTCTTTATCCTGACTTACTTGTATCTTGACTTAATTTCTTCTACCTCCAGTTCTATATTTCTTAGGATTTTAGTTCTGTGTTGGATAATTAAATGCATAAGGTCTACAAAACATTTATGTAGAATTTGTTCCATTGTGCTTGTATATTATAACCATGAAAGGTACAATTGTTTGAATGCCAAAACCCTGGGGAATGATGTTATGTTGGATATACTTGTGTAGTAATTAAGCATGTAATCAATGTTTTATTTTTATTTTTTATCAAGCATTGTAATTTTGAAAAGCTTTTTTTTACTTATCATCAGTACCTTGAAGGCCTTGTGCTTCTATGTTAAAATATTCTAATTGTATATTGTTCCTTCTGGACAGTCTCTCCAAATATTTGAGTGCTATATTGGTACAGACAAAATCTATAATACACTGTAATATGTTCTAATCCTACAAATAGCTAAATATATACGAAATCAGAAAAAAAAAACCCACACAATACATATGTTTAAATGTGCCTTTAAACCATGGAGGAGGGAAGAAGAAGAAAATAATGCATTTTGTCTTCTCTCAGTTTAAAAGGGAATCAACAAAGGTTCCAGCTATTGAAAAGCACAATATAAAAGCATAATTTTTAACCAACAGGCTCAGAGAGACTTGTGTTAAAGTCTCTGTCATTGTTCTTATTTAAATCAACGGCCCATGCCTGTGAACCCAATTTTGAGAGTTAATTATGTTCCATGAAGGTAAAGGTGCACAATACAGATGTATAATATAATATTATCTTGAATATAAAGACTTGAATATAAAGACTTTCAAACAGTACTTATCCACTCTGATTGTCCTGGACTGTATAGATATCTTCCTTAACGATCATCATTAGCAAGGTGTGCAACAGTTAGTAAAAGATAGGTGAAAGGTCATAACTCAAAGAAAATATGTTACACATTATTTCCATATGCAAAAAGAAAAATATCGGGCGGCAAACTGAAGGCAGAAACAAAATGGATGCCATGCTATATAGTATATTAACATAACTAGCTCTACATCCCACAGGCTGACTCATGTAGGAACTTTTACAGAACAAGAACTGAGGTTATAAGTGCAGATCTCTGCCGGCACTTATTTTGCTGCTGTTTCAGAGAAAGACATTCTTTATTTATGTACTTATTGCTAAACACTGAAAAGAATAAAATAGTCTCACACTCACTCACCTGATATTCACTCACCGCTCTCTCACACCACTTACCTCTCTCCTCTCTCACCACCTACCTCTCTCACTACTCACATCACTCACCCCTCTCTCTCACTAAACCTCTCTCTCACTCACCCCTCTGTCTCACTTCACTCACAAATCTCACCACTCACCACTCACCCCTCTCACCACTCACCCCCCTTACCACTCACCTCTCTCACCACTCACCTCTCTCACCACTCACCTCTCTCACCTCTCTCACTCGCAAATCTCACCACTCACCTCTCACACCACTCACCTCTCAAACGACTCCTCTCCACACACGTTATATATCTCTCTTTCTCTCTCTTTTCTGTCCTCCCTTTCTCTCCTTTTTCACCGCCTTCTCTCTCTCTCTCTCTCTCACACACACACACACACTGAGCATGTGGGTAAAGAAGAGAACGCAGCAGGAAGCAGCAGGCCATCTAACATTTTAGCAGAGACATCGGGGCTCACATCACTGCTCTGCTATTAGCTGATGAAGGCTGGGTAAGGTTACTAAAGGGTTAAGATCCAAGGTGAATGCACTGCACTGTTTGGTGGGTTCAAGGTGCCTATAAAGGTACCCCTGGGGAAGTGGAAGTAATAATTAGGTGGATTTTTAGTTATTAATAAAAATAAAATGTTTTATGAAATGTGCTGCATATACTGTATATAGTTACAAGGTATTTGAGGTTGAAAAACTACTTTTAGTCCATCAAGTTCAACCTTTTTAGATCTCCACTGATTTGCAATATGAAGATGAATTGCTAATTGATCCAGAGGAAGGCATACCGAAAAAAAACAGTGAAACTTTACTAATTGTCTCAAAAGGGTTAAAATATAACATTCCTTCCTGTCCCCAGGTACTGGCAATCAGATTCCTCCCTGGATCAATACTCCCTCTCTAATTATGCAGGATAACCCTGAATGTCCTTTTTAGTTAAAAATATATCCAAACCCTTTTTAAAGTTATCTATCGAATCCACTGTCACCACCTCCCTTGGTAGAGAATTCTACAGATTAACCACCCTTTCTGTGAAGAACCCTTTTCTTTCTTTAAGGTGAAATATTTTTACTTCTAATCTCAAAGGATGTCCTCTTGTCAATTGAAAACCTCTTGGCACAAAAAACTCCCTTGACAAATCTTTATACTGACCATTAATGTATTTATATAGGGTAATCACATCCCCTCTTCGACACCTTTTTTCTACAGAAAATAAGTTTAATTTGGTTAGTCTTTCTTCATAACTTAGCCCCTCCATTCCCCTTATTAGTTTTGTTGCCCTACTCTGTACTTATCCAGCTCTAAAATGTCATTTTTATGAAGTGGTGCCCAAAACTGTGCTCCATATTCCAAATGAGGGCGTACTAGGGATTTGTATAGTTGCATAATTATATTTGCTTCCCTTGCTTTTATACCCTTCTTAATACATGCTAATATTTTACTTGCCTTTGCAGATGCTGCTTGGCATTGAGCACTGTTACCTAGGTGGTTGTCCACAAGTACTCCCAAATCTCTTTCAATATCTTTTCCTTCCCAGATGCATAACTTTAAATGTATTTGTATTAAATCTAATCTGACATTTAGTCACCCATTTCTCTAATTTATGCAAATCCCTTTGGAGGGAAAGTAGATCATTATCTGATTTAATTACCTTGCAAAAATGGTGACAATACTTTCCAATCCTACTTCTAAGTCATTAATAAATATGTTAAAAAGTAGAGTACCTAATACTGAACCCTGAGGAACCCTACTTACCACATTAGTCCAATCGGAGTAGGTTCCATTTACAACAACCCTTTGCTTCCTGTCTTTTAGCCAGCTCTCAATCCATGAGGAGATATTTACTGCAATTCCTGTATCACTCAGTTTGCACAATAGTCTCCCATGGGGCACTGCATCAAAAGCCTTTGCAAAATCCAAAAATACTACATCCACTGAGTTGCCTTGATCCTAGTTCCTACAAACCTCCTGATAGAAACTAATTAGATTTATTGGACATGACCTATTCCTCATAAACCCATGTTGACTCCTACTTATTATCCCGTTCAAATAGACATATTCTTGTATATTATCCCTTATTAACCCTTCTAAAAGCTATCCCACTACAGAAGTGAGACTTACAGATCTATAATTTTCTTCATTTGTTCTTGCTCCCTTCTTAAATATGGATATCACATCTGCTGTTCTCCAGTCATCTGGCAGAGACCCTGTGTTGAGTGAATCTTGAAACATTAGATATAATGGTTTTGCTATTACAGAGCCCAGTTCCCTCAGTACCCTTGGATGTATTATTAACATTTATTTTTTCCAACCTCTTGATCTCTTCCTGAATTAACCAATTATCTGGTGAAGGTAGTGTATTTACATTTTGCTGGAGTGTCCCAACCAATGGTACCTCCCTGGTGTATACAAAAAAAAAAAAAAAATGAACTAATTTAGCTCATCTGCCTTTTCCTGGTCACTAATGGTCAGATGGCCTCTGTCATATCATAATGCTCCTATAGATTCCTTCCTTACCTTCTTCCCATTAATATATTTAAAAATATTTTACAGTTAGTCTTACTCTCCTTCCTTTGCAACTAACTTTATATTTTCTGTTTTAGCCAGTCTAATAGCCCTTTTGAAAGCCTTATTGACTTCCTTGTACTCACGTAATGCAGTCTCTGTCCCCTCTTTTTTGTATAATTTAAATGCCTGTTTTTTACTCCTCATCTTTAAGTCATTGTTAAGCCACATGGATTGTGATTTACTCCTACTTTTATTTCCACACTAGCCACTTGCCCTTCATAAATGATGGCATAATATTTGCAAGCCTCGCTATGCTGTTGTTTGCCACACAATGTGAGGCAAAGCCTGTCAATGCAAGCCTCACTATGCATGGCTTCTCTGTCCTTCCCTCCTTCTGTGTCCTCGCCCTTTCTCTTTTCTCCTTATCTCTCCTCTCTGCGAGCCTCGCAATGAGCATCTTCGGCACTCATTGCAGGTCTCACAATTAGAGCTCTTGGAGCCTATTGCAAACTTCCCATCACAAATGACGGGATAATATTTGATTTTACTCTCCCTCCCACCGTGTTTCTTCCCCCACTCCCTCGCCTGTGTGTCTTCCCTCCCTCTCCTGTCTCTTCCCCTCCCTACCCTGTGTTTCTTTCCCCCCTCTCCCTCCCCTGTGTCTCTTTGACCCCCTCTCCCTCCCCTGCATCTCCTTCCCCCCCACACCCTCCTCTGTGTCTTTCCCCCACACTCTCCCCTGTGTCTCTTGCCCCCTCTCCCTCCCATGTCTCTTTGCACCCCCCTCCACCCCTCTCCCTCCCCTGTGTCCCCACCCCTCTCCATCCCCTGTGTCTCTTTTCCCTCTCTCTCCACATATTTCTGGTTCGTCTCTGTCTAAGCAGCAAGTTGCGGGTCTTGCTCACTTGCAGCCCTATTAAATTTGAAACCAGAAACTCGAACTTGCAATGCCTGGGGCTTGAAATTTGGCCAGGTTAGGGTGCTCTAAAATTAGAACAGGCTGCGAGCTACGAGCTGGAGACGCAAACTTGTAAACCCTTAATCGGCCGTTGAATTTGCGGGCTTGAAAGTAATCAATTAGTCAAACCTGTGGTTACAGGTTTAGACAGAGCCAATGAAAACACAATTGATCGTCACAATTGTGTCACAGAAAAATGGAGGTTAGATTTGAAAGTCTTACGGGATTCAATTAAGTTTTTTTCTCAAACCCACATTCCAGTTATAATGCAATATTAATAAAGCCGTAAATATGATATTCTATCACATGCGAGTTACAGTACAGTGGATATAAAAAGTCTACACACCCCTGTTAAAATGTCAGGTTTCTGTGCTGTAAAAAAATTAGACAAACATAAATCCTTTCAGAACTTTTTCCACCTTTAATGTGACCTATAAACTGTACAACTCAGTTGAAAAACAAACTGAAATCTTTTAGGTAGAGGGAAGAAAAATAGAAAATTAAAAATAAGGTAGTTGCATAAGTATGCACACCCTTAAACTAATACTTTGTTGAAGCACCTTTTGGTTTTATTACAGCACTCAATCTTTTAGGGTATGAATCTATCAGCATGGCACATTTTGACTTGGTAAGATTTGCCCACTCTTCTTTGCAAAAACACTCCAAATCTGTCAGATTGTGAGGGCATCTCCTAAGCACAACCCTCTTCAGATCACCCCACAGATTTTCAATCGGATTCAGGTCTGGGCTCTGGCTGGGCCATTCCAAAACATTAATCTTCTTCTGGTGAAGCCATTCCTTTGTTGATTTGGATGTATGCTTTGGGTCGTTGTCATGCTGAAAGATGAAGTTCCTCTTCACGTTCAGCTTTCTGTGCCAATATTGACTGGTATTTGGAACTGTTCATAATTCCCTCTATCTTAACTAAGGCCCCAGTTCCAGCTGAAGAAAAACAGCCCCAAAGCATGATGCTGCCACCACCATGCTTCACTGTGGGTATGGTGTTCTTTTGGTGATGTGCAGTGTTGTTTTTGTGGCAAACATATCTTTTGGAATTATGGCCAAAAAGTTTAACTTTGGTTTCATCACGTCTCTCTGGACATCCTTACTAGCCCCCCACCCCCATCTCCACCCTACATACTAGGCCCAGCTAAACTGTGCTCAGTGAGCACCAACTCCCTTTCCAGTGGAGCAATATCACAAAGTGCTGCAATTCTCCTCTCCAGTTCTCCAATTTGACCTTTAAGACAGGCATCATGCTCACACCTCTCACAGAGGTATGAACCCTGGATCATCTGTTCCAGTAGTTCATACATGTGACAGGATGCACACTGAGTGAGGTTGTCACTGGATTGACTAATAATTACTAATTAAAGTGGGGGGAAAAATTGTATTTATTTAAACTCCTACACTTTTACTAGAACTGCACTTATCCTAGAAGTGTTCACAAGAGCACAAAATCACTCCTTCCCCTGTTTCTATTAGGTTCTTACTACTCACCTGCACACTACTCACCGCACAAATACCCAAACACTTTACTGTTCAGGAGAAATCACAGAATAGAGGAAAAATCGAACAAAAGCCACACACTGACATAGATTAACACAGGCAAAACCACATACCCTCTCAGCTGTCACTAATCAATGCACAAGTACACAATCACCCTTACTGTTCAAAAGAAATCACAGAACAGATACAAACAGACCACAAAAGCCACACACTGATATAGCTTTACACAGGCAAAACCATACCCCCTCTCAGCTGCCACTAATGAATTGTGACAGGGCCAGCCTTTGGCTACCGGTTGCCCCTGGGATTTCCACATAAAACGTTGAGACACTTACTTTATCTTTGCTTTTAATAAAGTATACAAAACAAACAATAGCTTAATTTCAGCATGAACAAAAAATCTAAATATACAGGCTTACTTATTTGCAGCAACACCCTCACTAGCCCTTAGACCTCTTCCCGGTCTGCAGGTAAAAATACCTTTGCATACAGCGAGGTGGTCCTTTTAAGTCCAGTCTCTCTCTCCCAGCTTTTTCAGCTGCAATGGATCCTCTGCAGGTCCTCTACTTTTAGAGCAAACAGTCTCTCAGGTAAGTATTGTTGCAGTCACACAGACTAATCCTCTTACTGGCAGCTTCCCGTGCTGCTCTGTAACTTCTGCCAGGTCCCTTTCAGGAGCTATGTCTCTTTCTACTCTCAGGTCATGCTGAAACACCCAGTGTGTCTTCTTAAGCTGCTGGCTGTAGTCTCCAGGCAATCTAACTTACTTGCCAGTGTCTCTTTGTACTTTAAGCAGTCTTCCCTGCTGCCTAACTTCAGAGCTTATCTCAGCTCAGCTCTCAGGATCCAGTCTTCCTGACTGTCTCACATCAAAGCTTCTTACATAGACTGCAGCACCACATAGACTGCATTACCACATTGACTGCAGCACCACGAATAAATGTAAAGTTATGCATCTGGGAAGGAAAAATAGCCATGCAATTTATAATCTTAATGGAGCAAATCTAGGTGTATCAGATATTGAAAGGGATTTGGGAGTGCTTGTGGACAACCACCTAGGTAACAGTGCTCAAAGCCAAGCAGCAGCTGCAAAGGCAAATAAAATATTAGCATGTATTAAGAAGGGTATAGAAGCCAGGGAAGCAAATATAATTCTGCCACTATACAAATCTCTAGTACGCCCTCATTTGGAATATGGAGTACAATTTTGGGCACCACTTTAAAAAAAGGACATTTTGGAGCTGGAAAAGGTACAGAGAAGGGCAACAAAACTAATAAGTGGAATGGAGGGGGTAAGTTATGAAGAAAGACTAACCAAATAAAACGTATTTTCTCTAGAAAAAAGGCGTCTAAGAGGAGATATGATTACCTTATAAAAATACATCCAGAATCAGTTTAAAGATTTGTCAGGGGAGCTTTTTGTGCCAAGAGGTTTTAAACTGACAAGAGGACATCCCTTGAGGTTAGAAGTAAAAAGATTCCACCTCAAAGAAAGAAAAGGGTTCTTCACAGTAAGGGTGGTTAATCTATGGAATTCTCTACCAGAGGAGGTGGTGACAGTGGATTCGATAGATAACTTTAAAAGGGGACTAGATTTATTTCTAATTAAAAAGGGAATTCAGGGTTATCATGGATAATTAGAGAGACAGTATTGATCCAATTTTTTTTCATTTCCCTTTGAGACAATTGGCTAAGTCTCGCTTGTGTTTTTTATTTTTTTTTCTATTTGCCTTCCTCTGGACTAATTATTAATAATAAAAAAAAAAAACATTAAAAAATTGATTAATAATTAATTAACAACTAATGAATTAATAGTTAATCCGCATATTGCAGATCAGAGGAGATCTTAAAAGGTTGAACTTGATGGACTGAAAGTCTTTTTTCAACCTTAAATACTATGTAACTATGTAACTATGTAACATAGACTGCAGCACCACACAGACTGCTCACGGCACTCATGCCAGAGCATAATCTGCAGCCCCTTCCCATGTCTGCTTTCCAGGCTTTAAAGTGAAGCTTCAGCTGTGGCCAATTAGGAGTTCTCCATGAGTTTAACTCCATCACTCCTGTCAAGAACTCTTCATCCTCCTGTACCTGGCACCATCTTCTAGGGGGCAGACGGTCACACAATACACAAGTACACAACACACTTATTGCTCAGGAGAAATCACAGAACAGATGCACACAGACCACAAAAAGCCACACACTGATTTAGCCTCACACAAGCAAAGCCACATCCCCTCTCAGCTGCCACTTATCAATGCCCAAGTACCCAAACAAACTTTACTGTCCAGGAGAAATTACAGAAAAGAGGCAAAGCACAACAATTGTGTTTGTCTAAGGATTGCAAAAATGTAATAATCTAGCAAACTTAGATATGCTTTAAGCATAAGTTGCATGGCCGCTTTATTACTTTGAGCAATTTGTCTTGCTTTATTATATTTTTGGTAGGGTTTTATGATATTTGTTATTGTGGAGGACATAAACGACCATTCTCATGGCTATTTTTAAAATTGTGATTTTAAGTATCTTATTTTATTGTGTATGGTCATTTGAAATTTTGTTTTGGGGACTCTTTTTCTTCCTTTTAGCTTATTACAAGCACTGTGATTGTTAAGTGTCCTGTACATGTTCTCATAAGGGGTTTAGCTGCTCTTGGGAGAGGTTAAGTTTACATGTAAGGTTTTGGCTTACTGTGAGCATCCACAGAATCTTGCTAGAATACATAGCATTATCTGTAAGCCCTTACTGGAGCCATGTAACCACACTATAGGTAAATCAAATAGTGCAGGGACGAATTGACATGTAGTGATCACTCATAACATTTTCCTACAGTTATTTTTTATGGAAAAGTTGCTAACAAAGAATAAGTTCTCATCCCCTGTAAAGCTTAGTGAATCTAGGGCACTTCTTTTGTCTGCATTCAACTCTCATTCACCTCCCACCATTCTCACTCACTCATCTCTCACACCACTCACCTCTCTCACCATTCACCCCCTCCTTCCTCAGAGCGTGTGGAGAAACGCGGTCTGCAAACCAAAAAGGTGGATGAATTTGCCAAGATTGCAGCTCTGAGCAGGTGTCAAGGTGGATGAAACTGCATAATATTTGTGATGCTCACCTAAGAAAGCATTAACAGTGGAAGTGCCAATACATATTGCTTCACATAATGCAGTAGGTTTGGCTAAATTCACATCTAGTTTTCATGATATATTTATGACTGTATATGATGTTTTTGCACTCTGGAACTTTCTTTTAGATACATTTATGAATTTATGACTGTATAATATTATATAGCAATTGAAGGGCCTTTGAAATTACTTGAAAAAGGCTTTACATGACAAGAGTCTAACGGAAATGAGATAGGGAGTGAGAAATGAAGGAAGGAAAAGGGGAAACAGAGAGGGCAACAGCTTTACTCAGGCCCTTGGAATTGCATTCTGCTAAGGGGTGGAACTATTGTTGTGCAGTAGGTGCAAAGCACCAGGGTCAGCTACAGGGTACTTAATTTATTAAGAATGGGAGCCTACCATGAAATTGGGAAATTGGGCCATTATTTTGCACTGGGGGTCTCCATTCACTAGCTCCACTACTGATACTAAATGTAAAAAAATAACATTGTGCGGTATATGTTGAACAACTGTGCAACAGATGACTCATATATCATAAAATAACTTCGCAAAGATTAAAGCATGCTCTTTTAAATGTACAAAAAAAGTTTGGGTTGCTAAGTCCCTTTAAGACAATTAAATGATTGTAATATTTTAGAGATTATATGCTCTGTGTAGAATTACACCTAACAAATGCATGTGGAAATGATATATAAAAGAGACAGAATATTCCTAAACAGGGTGGACAATTAGGAGCCAAGATGATTTTATGAGCCAGACAGGTTGATGACCAGGACCCTGGAAGAAAACCCTTTATGCATTACACATTTGAATATTTAGGAGCCAGCAGTACAAATTTTAGGAATTCTTGGTCCCAGGAAGTTTTCACCCAGTTCATAAACCTGTCCGTACTTTGATAAGAATTAAACTGGAAAAATATAACGTGGTGCCTTACACTAAAATGTTCAAATACACCAGGGGTGTCCAAGTTTGGTCCTTTTGGGCCGCACACAGACTTGGATTTGAGGATATCCCTGCAGCACCCAGGTGAGACTATCCAGTCATGCTGATTGACTCACCTGTGAACAGAAAGGAAATCCTTAAATCCAGGCATGTGTGTGGCCCACTCGGACCGAACTTGAAAACCCCTGAAATACAATATATTTTTGTTCATTTAGTTTTTGCATATTTTTTATGTAATTCATTCTTAATCAGATAATTCTTAATCAAATAAAGTATGTTCTAAACTGTGATGTTACTTATCCTTACTTAATGGAACACTACCACTAGGTTCACCTTTAGCATGTATGCAAGTATTCAAATTCATATCTTCCTTCATATTCTTATGTGTGCTTTACATCTTTGGATTCCCAATAGTCCACATGCCAAATGCCAAAGAGGACATTTACTAACTATGGCTGCAGCCTGAGCTTAAAACATTCTGAGCATATTTGGAGTACATTCTGGGCTTATATAATTTTGAGCGTATTTGGAGTACATTTAACCCTAGTGATTGCTTCTAAGAAAAATGCAATTGAGAGTTGTGTTGGCAAATAGGAACACCAGTCCATAATGATTTAAGAGAAAGCTGAACTGTTATGAAAACAGGGCCATGGTGTTTTAGTGCATAAGGTGTGTGAAGTCTATGATATTGGTTCATTAACTGTTTATGATATGAAGAAGCAAAGAGAAAAACTATTCAAATTCGATGTGGACAGTGATCCCAAGAAGCAAAGGAGCATTAAAAAAAACAACTAAAGATGGTAAGAGTACTGAGCATTATTGAGTGATGATGGAATGGCTTTGACAGTGTCAGAGTAATAGAGTGGAATTGTCATCTAGTTTGATAATGAAGTGGGCTCAGTTGTTCCATAAAAAACTTAAACATGAATGTGATTGCACTGAAGAATGGCTTCAAAGATTCAATAAGCATCATGGAATTTCCTTCCATAGAGTGTGTGGAGAAAAGCGGTCTGCAAACCAAAAAGTAGCTGCTGAGTATGTCAATAAATTTGCCAGGATTGTTGCTGATGGGGAACTGTCTTGATTTAATTGTTTAAGGATTCATATTGCCAGTAATTATGAATATGGCCAAGGGAGCATGACATTGTTACATTGTGATTATGTATTATTGTGTGCGTTATATATTGCCTGTTGCCTGTACATGGTTATTATGTATACTAGTTATTATATATTATAAAATGAAAAATGTGTTATAGAACATATGTGGAAATGGTAAAAAATGCTCTGCACAGAGGTTAGCTGCAGATCATTGCACCCTCACCCTTGATAAACTGCAGCTAAAACAGATGCATGTACTTCAAGTAGTCCTAAGCAAACACTTGAGATTAACATCAAGGTTGTTTTACTAGTCAGCTATATATATCTGGTGAATTTGATCTCAATAGTTTTTATATTAATCAAGGCTACAAGGCATATGTGTTTCATCACACAGATACACAAATGTACACAATGGTGTGGTATATGTTGATTCAATCATTCAATAAACGTTCAGATATAGTTTTCACATATCCACAGGGTGAGACTATTTCTGTGTTTTGTATCCTGACTAGTGGAGTGGTCTTGCCATGGGCCACTAGTAATCTGTATCCAGTATTCTCTGCCTGTACCTTTTGGGCTTTCCCTCTTCAGAAATTATCTTTTGTGCAACAGAGAACAGGAACTACACAATTCTGCTGGGGTAGGTTTGAACTAGGTTTATATCAAGTTCCCATGAAGAAGCAGATTTTGACAGGACCTAAGTCCTGAGCAAGTGTAAATGCAGATGAAACTACATTATATTGGTGATGCAGACCTAGGAAAGCATTATCACTTGAAGGTGAAGAAGCACTCAGGGGATTCAAACAATCTAAGGATAGTCTTGCCATCTTAGGGGTGCTTAAATGCAGCAGGTATGCACAGGTGTAAACTGCTAGTGATCAGCTAGTGACAGAAAAAGTAAATGCCCCAGGGCAATTAAAGATGGTTGGATTACAAAGGTAATTAAAGCTCCACTGCTAATTTTCATTCAGAAAAGCTCCAATGCTCCCTTTCATTCAGTAAATGTGTTTCTCTCAACATATTATATACTTGGTCTCATTCATTAAGTATTTCTTGGAAAATGTAGAGTTATACATAGCATCATAGACCCAGGCACTGTCATAGTAACTACAGATTAAGATCATAAGGGAAGATATAAAGTAGGAGTTACAATTAAATACAATTATTAGGGGACATTCAGTTTTTGGGGGATTACTGTCACTTATCTATTAAAATAAAGAAACTAGTGTAATAAAGTAAGCAAAATTCAGATGATGCAAATTCACTTTAAAGATAAAGAGGTCTCTTAGCAATGCTCTATCAATGATAACATTTTTAATAACCGACACTCTTTTCTGCATAAAAATAATACCAGCTTCAGCACAAAGATAAGGAACTGAATACAGAGAGTGAAGAGGCAAATTCCCAAAACAAAGTGGTCTATATATAAGAAACACAATAAATGTAAATAAAATAAATAAAACAGACAAAAACATGTAATTACATAGTACAGAGATGAATGACCCAGCATACCTCTACATGCTGAAAGAGCATGTTAGAGGCCAAGAAGAAAGAATGACATAAAGAAGAGATAAAAATACCAATACAAAAAAATTAATACATCCACTAAGCCATAAGCTACACTTAAAGTAAATCACTGTTTGTTGGGCAAATAGGTTAACCCGGAAATGCGTTGCAACGGCGGATGCCTGATAATTTGTGTTATACTTATAATATGGATAGATAGATATTTAAATGACAAATTTAATTTGGGAAAAGTAACAATTTTGCATCAAATGAAATGGACTTTTGGGCATTTTTATTTTTTATAAATGTTTTAACTATGTTTTATTAATTTGATCCTCATAAATGTATTTTCAAATACAATTTATACCCAGTTCTAAAAAAAATCAACAAAGTAACAGTTTATCAGCCTCTGATACATAATCCTTTCTCTATGTGTTCTCTCCTGCATTACAGGCTATCTATGCTAGTAGCATGACATATTTTTATAGAAAATATTAATATACAAAGACTTTAGAAGGCTTACTCTCCTGGAGCCTGAAAAGAGCAAGTTAAGACTTTATTTCTAGTCAGTGTGGAAGAGAGGAAGATGTCTGGCAGCATGAAAGAGTGAGTTCAGGTTCCACCATCTGACACCCCCTTCCAACCCACACATGCTCAGAAGCAGGCAGTTTCACTACAATATTAACCTATTATCCACCTCCTATGCACACATTTAAGTTATTATTGCAGCCCATGTTTGGTAGGTGGTTAAAAAAAAGCTGTTTGACCAGTAAAGAGTAACAACCTTCATTGTAAATTTACTATAAGAAGATATATATTTTTAATAATACTTAATTAATAAAGAACAGTGTTTTTCATTACCTAGGGTTTATGTAATGGACCATTCATTGTGCACTTTTAATGTATTTATTATATCCCTCATACATAATAACAAAACATATTGATAGCATTATAAAATATACTATTCTGAACAGTTATTGATAATCATTTACTTATATTTCAGTTCAAGTGAGCTATTAACATTCTCTGAAAATGCAGACTTTCTATATCAAATATTCGAGAAGTTTCAAAATTGAAAAAATATCTTGTTTGCACTCAGAATGGCCTTTTCAAAAGAATTGCACTTTTTGTTCTGTGCCAAAAATTAAGATGAGTTTAGTGCTGGTGTAAGGCATAATGTGACCGGAATGTTCTTAAGAGAGGCACTTTACTTCCCTGCAAATCTAGACCATTTATAGCAGATTGTAAGCTGCCAAGTAGCAAATTTTGTATGAAATCATAGCATTTTAAAAATGAGCTTTCTGGCTTGAGGCTGACAAGATATGGATAATTCTGAAGAATGCTTAGAATTACAAAATGCATATTGATTTTAATAAATGATAAACACTGTTTACTTGCAGGATGCAAGGCATTTTATTGATTAGCAAAGGAAAGACATTTTACATAAACAAATCCACAATAGATAAAACAATAATGAGTCTGCCACAAACTAGAGAATAGGAAATTCAAATATAATGATGCCAAGTCTTGTTTGACTACGCTCAGGGTGATGAACATTTAAGAAGATATATTCCCTGTAGTTTTAAGAGTTCTACATCAGTTTGTAACTATTTTTGATTAACCCAGCATTAACTATTTTCCATTGCTTGTTTTTTTAATCTATATTTATACATTTTTGTCAATACAATACGTGTGCATATAGTGCAGACATTAAGAAATTACCAGTCCTCTTATAGTAATAAGATTTAATATTACACAATATTTCTAAAATAATTTATCCCAAGATGTTCAAAAAGTCAAGCTCCAATTTTGTCCAACTTTCTGCCTGTACCTTGTCTCTTGATCAGTAGTGAATTTAAGTCCTGTAGATCTTATTCTGATTTTAATGGATAGTGAATCAAAGTGGAAAATATACAACTTGTAGATTAGTAGATATTGAATATTTTTTATGATATTGGGACTAAAATCTATTAAGACAAATGTATGTTTAATTAAAGACAAAATACTCTATCCTGACTGTAAATGATTACATATATATATATATGTACGGTATATATATATATATATATATATATATATATATACTATACATACTTGCCCAGGATTAAAATTGTAAATCTGGCAATGCTGTTTGCCACACAACTTGAGGCTTTTGAGTGCTTGGGAATGCCATGTGTCTCTTTTCAGCATCTACCCCCTGTCCCTTCTCTGTGTCTTTCTCCTCTGTGTCTGCTGAATGTTTGTGTGGCACGCGGTGACTGCTGTTGGTTTTATTTTTATTTTCCTCGTGCTTTGTGTTGTTTGTGTAAGTGTTACTGTCTTTAGCATTGTGTATTTTGTAAGTTTTGTGAGCCTGGCTTTGCTGAGCCTACTTTTCATGCTGTTTCTGAAATGTTGTGTTTTTCGGCAGACATTTTTTTCCTCGCTTAGGCGATTTTTGAGTGTCCAAAAATGCCAAATATGGGTGTAATTTGCTTGCAACCTCACTCCCAGGCTTTCTGTGTTTCCCCCTGTGCTGTGTGTGAGTGTGACAGAATTCTTTGTACATTTATCTTTGTTTTGGTGGGTTACGCGATTGAACAGTGCTGCTCCACTGGCAAGCCTTGGGCCTAAGTGCTGCTTGCAGCCTAAGTGCTGCTCGGCTGCTTCGCCTTGCTTTGCGTGGCTCGCATGTGTGAAGGCGCCGCCGAAGGCGCTCATTGCAGCCTAATTGATGTTACTAATTTGCCTTTTGGGGGTAATCCCACCCAGGCCACACCCCTGCCTCTTCCAGTCCCGGTCTGGGTCCTCCGCAGCCTCACCAGCACTTGCATGATATTCCTTCCCTGCACATCTTCTGAACGGGCAGCAATTCCTGAATAATGTCCCACACATATGATGTAATTTGTGATTCCCTACTGCATAGAGAAGACAGGGGAGGGATATATTGCAACAGCTGGTGAGGTAAGGGGGCCAGGGATAAGGTCAGGAGGAGCTGGGGGCAATACGGTCAGGGTGGGTAAATGAGCAAAGAAAATTGAATAAAAAAATACATATGTCTTTAATATATAATATTTTTTTTTATTGTAGAGTGAAGAGCTATATATATATATATATATATATATATATATATATATATATATATATATATATATATATATAGATATAGATATATATTAATATATATTTATATAATCAACTTAGATTCGCGAACAGGAATACTTGCTCTAGGTTGGGTGCTGCAGTGACATATTTCTTCATCATCTTTTGTCCTCAAGACCAGCTCTGTGTGCTTTCGAAAGAGGAGACAGCCTGGCGAATGTATGTGATGATCTGCTCTTCTTATGGGACTTGATAAGGCAAACTAGAGCCAAACTAACCCCTCAGATTCGTTTTTGGTCGGTTTGGAAAATACCTTCAGTAAGGACAGTAGACCTTGGCTTGGGACAAGTTACCAGTTGCAGTTGGACTAGGTTGCAGGAACAGCTGGGCTGTAAATAGGCACTCAGTTGAGCAGAGTAACCCTCAGTATAACAGAGATGTACTCATAAGAATGAAGACACACCATGTGCTTCAAACATATGCATGCTTTACTGATTCACAACCACAATTGTATACCCAAAATACAATACAACAGCAGGGGGTTATTCATACCACAGGGGTATTGTGTTGTAGCCACCTGTGGGTGTGATGTCTCATGGGTGTTAACTGATAAGGAGGTGTCTCTCAGTCTGATGTCTGACCTCCCTTCTCCCTGATGGGATTAGCCATTAGACATGTTAATCCTATTAGACAGCTACCTAGGGCTCATTAAAGGTGTAGCCCTTCCCATTAACACTAATCAGGTTATGTGAACCAGGAAGAGGTACTTGTGGTCAGTCTTTAAAGTGATATACACCCAATAAACATAAGTAACCCTCAGGTGGTATAATACACACCTTGCGGTCCGAAACTAAAGACGACCATTGAAGATGGTTAATGTGAAAAGCATCAACGGATTGTTTCAGCAACTCCTTGTACCTCTTCTTCGTATCTTCCTTATCTGTTGTTTCACCATATAGCACAATCTTTGGAAGCCGATCATCCGCCAAGAGATTTGCCCTGCCCAGCTCAACTGCAACTATATATACACATACATACTGTATATAGATACACACATTCATACATATATGATTTGTTCATCATACAGACAGAAGGAGAAAGCAAACTCAGAGACTTTCACAGTTCATTCAACACTTTCCGTCCATCTATAAACCTTAAAATGAATTTATCTACAGAACAGGTGAAGTTTCTGGACAGTACCATATCCATCACCAATGGCACACTCCTCTTGTATATATATACACAGCTCCAGTTTCCATCCTTCCCACATTAAACAAGCCATCTATACTGAAGCTCTTAGATACCATTGCATTTGCTCAAACTCTGGAGTCCATGACAAAAATGTAAGAACACTATCTAAATGGTTACAAACCAAGTATTATTACTCAGAAAATAACCATGGCCATCAAAATACCTTGTGAACACCTATTAAAAATAACACAAAATAAATGATGTCATATTTACCTCTAGTGACCATTTACCATCCAGTTTTAGAAAAAATATGGAAAATAATCAAAGATTTACAATAATTTCTAACCGAAGATGCCCAATTAAAAAATACATTCATCAAACCTCCCATTCTTGTATTTAAAAAAACAGTGAACCTAAAACAAAAGCTTGTTAACAGAACATTGGGCAATGAACAACTAAATAGAAAAAATGGAACTAAACCTTGTAACAAAAGTGCCTGTAAGTTATGTCAACACATTTGTAATGATGACACAGCAGCACAAAACAACAAGACCTTCCTCCATCATGCACATCCGCAAACGTGGTTTATATAATTCAATGTAATATATGTGAAACAGCCTCTCAATATAAATAAAGCACTTGTCCAATACAAAAGGTATCATAGTATTCTGCAATATATACACATACACACACACACATATGTGTGTATATATATATATATATATATATATATATATATATATATATATATATATACTGTATATATATATATATATATATATATATATATATGTATATATATATATATATATATGTATATATATATATATATATATATACAGTATATATATATATATATATATATATGTATATATATATATATATATATATATATATATATATATGTATATATATATATATATATACAGTATATATATATATATATATATATATATATATATATAAATATATATATATATATATATATATATATATTTATATTAAGGTCTGCTTGCTGTCACATATGGAAATACAGACTCTGTAGGGCTGGATGTGTAATGTAGTGCCCCAGCCTCTCAGGGTTCAAATCTAAGCAGCACATTGCACTAAGTTGCTGATTGGTTAGGATGAGACACTGCACACCTAGCCCTATAGAGTAATATTTGTTTGATTTTAAGCAGTCAAAATAGAGCTTATAAGTACTTGTTAACAAAATAGAGTACATACAAGTAAATAAAAACACAGGCATATTATATATCTAGTAAAATCCAGGACATTCCATATCCCTTTAAGTCTGCTTACCAGGACTGGAGGAGCCTGTGAGTAGGCTTCATACTGCCTGCCAGGACTAGTCTACAGGGTTGTGCATCAGTGATGTCACAGAAGTGTCTGCACTGTTTGTGACATCACTTGGTATGTGCCATGCAACCCTGTAGTTCCAACAGACTACAATTGCATAAATTTACATGACAAATATGGAAACAAGGAATACAGCATCTCTATAAAGTGATTATTTACATAATCCCTGATGCAACAATAACTATACTGATATTTGTCACCTGGGTTGTCTGAAACAGGATGAAGCAACAACATAATGACAGAAATAAATCCTGACCCTGAGAGCTTTGTATTTTATACAAATCTTTAGTACTGGACATGTCTGTAACTTGTATATGTGAAATAAATAATTTCATTGTAAGGATGGCAAAGCAAAATTCATGCTTTCGTGGGTAACCGATTTTGGGCTGACTATCTGCATTTATATCACAATTCAGGGACCAGTTTGCCATATACAGTTATTATGGATTGGCCACTGTAGAATATAACATGCATGAAAAAGTTTTATGGCATTGCTTTCTTTTATCTGAGTGCTATAATGGATAATCATTGTTGATTGCTAAAGAGCCACTAAAGTATCTGCACCATTGGATATAGTGTTGAAAGCTAGACTTAACTGATGGAGTTAGATACATTTTAGTTAGTAAGGGGAACTAACTAACTCTTCTAGTTATGAGGTGTAGACTGATTGAATACCCTTTTGAACTGCAACAAGGCTTCAAGGCACTGGAACCTGATGTGCATGGATATGTGAAACATGTTACTAATTGCATTATTCAATTATGTATAATTCTTCTGCACTGCTAGCACATTGATTTGAGTATCTGACTGCAGTGAAGCAGTTCCTGATTCAAATCTTGAAGCTTTCCTTTCTTTCTTTCTTTCTTTCTTTCTTTCTTTCTTTCTTTCTTTTTTATCCCTATTTCTTTCTTTCTCTCTCTCTCTCTCTCTCTCTCTCTTTCTTTCTCACTTTCTGTCTCTTTCTCTCTCTCTCTTTCTCTCTCTCTCTCGTTCTCTCTTTCTCTCCCTCTGTCTCTTTCTCTCTTTTTCTCTCTCTTTCATTGTGTTTAAAGGATGAAACAAAGAGAGAACATGTATAAACTGAAAAATGGTTAGAAACCAACTATGGGCTCTCATGCATTCTCTCTCTCCACATCTTCAGATTATTACACTCTCAAACCCAGAACTGACACAGGATAAATCTCACAATATGTCTGCATTACAGCCTGAAATTAATGAGAGGCAGAAAGAGGGATGTGGCTACTGGACTTCATAGTTTATTTGGACCTTTTCCTTAACACGGCTTCAGTTACTTGATTGACTGCCCACAAGTAATAGCTTATTTACAGTGTTGCCAACCTTCCATCCTCATTATCTATGCAACTGATTGTGGAAGGGCTACTGTGGCCACAACTTCTCACATTATGATTCAGCTAAAGTGAATCAAACACTTGCAGAATAAGCTTAAAAATTGATTGTATAACTTTAGATCACATTTAGGAAATACGTTTAAAGTTGAAGATTAATTCTGATTATAGGATTATAGCTTGTTAAGTCTTACAATGTATTATTACTTAGATCAAAATGGTACATTTTCACAACCTCCTAGAATGTCTTTGCTTTAAGCGATTACATTTTTCTTGACACACAATTCTTGTATGCATGCTCTGTTTATTTAAATAGTACCTTAAAGGCTAATTCTAATTATAGTTTATAATAAAAAAACAGATCACCTCCTGAGATTGAGCTCTGAAAATGGATTAGCAATAGAGATGTCGCGAATAGTTCGCCGGCGGACTGTTCCTGACGAACATAGCATGTTCGCGTTCGCGCCGAACTGCGAACATATGCGATATTCGACCCGCCCCCTATACTTTATCATTGAGCAAACTTTGACCCTGCAACTCACAGTCAGCAGACACATTCCAGCCAATCAGCATCATACCCTGCCTTCCAGACCCTTCTAACTCATGGACAGCAGCCATTTTGGAATCATAACTAACTTGCAGTCTTACTGAGAGGAGGCTGAGTGTAGGTGATACTGCATCAATAGGGAAAACCATAGCTAAGCTACTGTACACAGTGTGCAATACAGTCCTGAAGGACTCTTTTGATCTCTGCTGCAAGGACACCCCTGTGTCCCTTCCCCCCCTTATCATCATCCTCCCCTCACCTTAGCACCCAACCCTAACACCCCTCACACTTATCCATAACACCCATCAACCTAACACCTAACCCTAACACCCCTCACACTTATCCCTAACACCCCTTACCCTAACCCTAACACCCCTCACACTTATCCCTAACATTTAACCCTAACATCCCTCACCCTACCACCTAACCCTAACACCCCTTACACTTATCCCTAACACCCCTCACCCTAATGCCTAACCCTAACACCCCTCACACTTATCCCTAACACCCCTTACCCTAACACCCCTCACACTTATCCCTAACACCCATTACCCTAACCCTAACACCCCTCACACTTATCCCTAACACCTAACCCTAACATCCCTCACCCTAACACCTAACCCTAACACCCCTCACACTTATCCCTAACACCCCTCACCCTAACCCTAACACCCCTCACACTTATCCCTAACACCTAACCCTAACATCCCTCACCCTAACACCTAACCCTAACACCCCTTACACTTATCCCTAACACCCCTCACCCTAACACCTAACAATAACACCCCTCACACTTATCCCTAACACCCCTCACCCTAACCCCAACACCCCTCACACTCATCCCTAAAACCCCTTACCCTAACCCTAACACCCCTCACACTTATCCTTAACACCTAACCCTAACATCCCTCACCCTACCACCTAACCCTAACACCCCTTAAACTTATCCCTAACACCCCTCACACTATCACCTAACCCTAACACCCCTCACATTTATCCCTAACACCCCTTACCCTAACCCTAACACCCCTTACACTTATCCATAACACCCATCAACCTAACACCTAACCCTAACATTCTCACACTTATCCCTAAGACCTAACACCCCTCACACTTATTCCTAACATGCCTCACCCTAACACCCCTTACACTTAGCCCTAACACCCCTCACCATAACACCTAACCCCCTCACCCTTATCCCTAACACCCCTTACCCTAACACCCCTCACACTTATCCCTGTGAGGGAGGGGAGAAGAGACACAGGGGAGGATGATGAGGGAGGGGGGAAACAGACACAGGGGAGGATGATGAGGGAGGGGGTAAAGAGATACAGGGGAGGGTGATGAGGAAGGGGGGGCAGAGACACAGGGGAAGATGATGAGGGAGGGGGAAAAGAGACACAGGGGAGGATGATGATGGAGGGGGAAAGAGACAAAGGGGAGGATGATGATGGAGGGGGAAAGAGACACAGGGGAGGATGATGAGGGAGGGGGTAAAGAGATACAGGGGAGGATGATGAGGGATGGGGGATGAGACACAGGGGAGGGTGATGAGGAAGGGGGGAAAGAGACACAGGGGAGGATGATGAGGGAGGGGGGGAAGAGACACAGGGGAAGATGATGAGGGAGGGGGAAAAGAGACACAGGGGAGGATGATGAGGGAGGGGGGAAAGAGACACAGGGGAGGATGATGAGGGAGGTGTGAGGATGATGAGGGAGGGGGAATGAGAAACAGGGGAGGGTGATGAGGAAGGGAAAAAAGAGACACAGGGGAGGATGATGAGGGAGGGGGTAAAGAGATATAGGGGAGGATGATGATGGAGGGGGATGTTAGATTATTTATGCCCTTTATGGATTAAAACCAGACTCTGCATCAACTATGTAATTTTCCGTGGGAGTTTTGCCATGGATCCCCCTCCGGCATGCCACAGTCCAGGTGTTAGTCCCCTTAAAACAACTTTTCCATCACTATTGTGGCCAGAAAGAGTCCCTGTGGGTTTTAAAATCTGCCTGCCCATTGAAGTCTATGGCGGTTCGCCGGGTTCGCCGGTTCGCGAACATTTGCGGCGGTTCGCGTTTGCGAACCGAAACTTTTATGTTTGCGACATCACTAATTAGCAATCCAGTAGGGTTATAAAACAATGACACAACAGCAGGAAGTACCATCACTCATGCAGAATCCCATAACCGTGAATAAATCATTTTAGAATCACAAAAAGTTAATTTGTTAAGTTAATTGTTTTGCTAAATATTTATGCAATGTCACTGACTCCTTTCCAGGGCCTGGATCCTGGTGCATTGAGCTACCATAGAGGACATACAGACCCATTGGAAAATGGGTAGGGGAATCATATTGCCACATGGGAAATGTGGGCAGGTGTGTGGTATGGTGAAAAGCCCCAAAACATAGGGCCATAGTGTACCAACATGCTTTATATTATGGCATATGTCTCTACCTGTCTCTGTATACTCTATGTAATTCCCCATGTTATAGTACTGTGTTCTGTGTTATGTTTAAATTGTAAATATATAGTCATGAAACAGTTAGACAGTTGAACCAGTGATTGTGTTGTAATCTGTTTGTCCCATTGATTGCCAGATAAGCTAATTACGTCTCTGATGTGCTAAACAGTTAGAACGGCATTACCTATATGTGTATTAGGAGGTTGGCCTATTGTTTAAAGGTGCCAGAAGGGTTTCAGACTGTTAGACCCCATGTGGAGTCCATCACCTGTGTTTGTCGGCCACTCCCTGTCATTGTTGTGCTGTATACACCCCCATGTATCTAACCATATAAGTATTGTTGACTTTTATAAAATAAATCAGTTCACTTCTGAGGCAGGTGGCTGCGATACTGAGCCTACCTCCACCCTGCAAGTAATCTGTCCTGGTCAGTTCCACAGGAATGTTATTGAGACTACTGGAAGTGCTGATTCCTGATTGAGAGACCCTGACTGATACAGAAGCCAGATATCAGGGTGCTGGTGCCGAGATTTCTAAGAACCCAAACGATCCTTGTGGGTAGTTAACCTGTAGTCAATAGCAGAACGCCAAAAGGACATGAAAATAGACCCAGGGACAGAAGAAGAAAGGTCACTCAAACCATTGGTCCATATAGAAATGGATATGGAAAAAGAGTATGAGGAACTGCTTGAGGTGGTGGCCCCATGCTTCCGCAGCTGACCAAGCAGAGGATACACTGCCAGAGGAAATGGACTGTTGGCTACACCCCTATAAGGTAGAGGAAGGAAAACAGTAGGTACCTGGAGATCTGACAGCTACTGATCAGGCAAGATCAGCGGGACTGCTGGGAACTCACCAGGATAGGGAAGCCGGAAGAACAGTCCAGACCCTGGGAGATGAAAGACCAGGGAGCAGTGTAAAGCAGCATCAGCAACTGGGATATAGCCAACAACCAGAAAAGTTCCAGCCTCTAACCAAGGGTGAGGAGCTGGAGACTGAACTGTTGGCAGAGAAAGGTGCAAGTCCTGAGAGTGTGCCCAACTACCCATGGTATGTTACCTGTCCTGAACCACAGACTGCTGATGTCCAGGTGCCAAGATGGACAGTCATGGGGAGTCTGATGCCAGATCGGGGCATTATGCTATCAGGAGAAGGGGCGTCCCCTGAGCCCTTGAAGCTCTTCCCCAGCATGGATCAGGTGAATCCAGATAAGTGTGGGAGTTCAGGTGAGAGCACTGGCACTGAGACCCTGAGGAAGGAACAAGTTAAGACTCCACTCCCAAACCCTGCAGAGTTGCTAGAAGTACTGACAGGGATTGCTTCAGTTCTGACAGCCCCAGAGGTAAAGGATATCGGACCTGACATAGCGTACCCTAGATGCAGAAGTGATCCCAACCTTGCCAGCCCTGGAGGATAGTCACCCTAAGTAGGTATTGACCCCAGCGAAGTCTGCTACCCCGGTTGAACCTCACCCAGGAAAGAGTCTCCATCCAGAAACCCTAATACTGAGTCCTGCTCTGTTTTCCCCAACCCGGCCTTGACAACTAACCCTAAAGCAGAGAAGTGCTTTCCCCCCCCACCAGAACTG
Organism: Discoglossus pictus; assembly: GCA_027410445.1. Lineage (NCBI taxonomy): Eukaryota > Metazoa > Chordata > Amphibia > Anura > Alytidae > Discoglossus > Discoglossus pictus. The sequence goes on along the minus strand of CM050166.1, from coordinate 215,716,876 downwards.
CTCCCTAGATGGGATATCCTGGAGCCACTACCTGCCCGTGGCCAAGGGGGTATCCCAGAGGTTGTGAAGAAAATGGGAGTAGGGAGGCTGAGAAGTAGGTGCTAGATCAGATACCATCTGGAAGGACTGTACAAATGGACTATGTGCCCAAGACCCTACAGAAATTGGGGTTAGAGACTGTGGACACTTTCCTGAAGGATGGGCAACCATCCCCACACCAGACAAACCTTCTACACGCGCCAGGAGGGGGACATGCACTGGGACTTAGGCAGTGGCCACTTTGGCCAACGTTTTTTCTTATTTGCATGGGGACTTGGACTTGGGCTATTGGCTACAGTTCAAGACTATTATCCGTTAAGGATCATAGCCCCAGAACTGCTGTCTGGAAGGGAAAAGTAATGTCACGGACCCCTTTCCGGGGCCTGGATGCCGGTGCATTGAGCCAACATAAAGGACATACAGCCCCATTGGAAAATGGGTAGTGGAATCATATTGCCACATGGGAAATGTTTGCAGGTGTGTGGTGTGGTGAATAGCCCCAAAACATAGGGCAATAGTGTGCCATCATGCTTCATATTATGGCATATGTCTCTGCCTTATCCTGTATACTATATGTAATTCCCCATGTTATATTATTGTGTTCTGTGTTATGTTTAAATTGTAACTGTGTTATGTTTAAATTGTAGTCATGAAACAGTTAGACAGACAGAAACTAGTTATAGTTTTGTAATCGGTTTTGTTCCATTGATTGCCGGATAAGCTAATTACATATCTGATGTGCTAGACAGCTGGAGACAGCATTATGTGTATTAGGAGGTTGGCCTATTGTTTACAGGTGCCAGAAGGGTGTCGGACTGTTAGACCCCATGTGAAGCCCATCCCATGTGTTCGTCTGCCTCTCCCTGTCATTGTTGTGCTGTACACACCCCCTGTATCTAAGCCTATAGGTATTGTTGACTTTTCAAAAATAAATCAGTTCACTTCTGAGACATACATAAATTGTATTATATATATATATTTGGAGATAGAGGACATCCCTGACATGTTCTGTTTGTTATTCTAAACGTATCTGATGTAAATCCAAAGCCTGTAACAAAAGCTGAGGGTTTGTCATCTAAAGCTTTAATCGCTTTGGATCCAAATAAACCAAATCAAAATTCCTATAAAACTAAGTCCATGGATGACCAGTTCCATCTATCAAAAGCCTTTTTGGTATCAAGTGACAGTGTCAACATGGACTTATTGTTTTTTTTTTTTATATAAAATAAATAATATCGACACATTTTTTGATGTTCTGCACCATGTCTACCTGATATGAATCCAGTTTGATCTGGAGAAATGAATTTCTTCATTTATGGTTTTAATCTGTTAGCCTTAGATTTTGGAATATAATTTAATATCTATATTTAAAAGAGAAATGGGTCTATTGTCTCTACATCCAATACATTCTTTATTTTGTTTTGGAATGGTTACTATTTCTGCCTCTAACATTTCTTCCAACACCAGACCTGTATTTTTAATTTCGTTAAATGTGCTCTGAAGATGTCTTAAGGTTGTTGTACAAAATAATTTGTAATAGTGCCCTACAAACACATCTGGGCCCAGGGATTTAACTCGTTTTAACTCTGAAATGACATTGAATTTCGTTGAGGCTAATTTCCCTATTTATTGTTTCTCATTTTCCGTAATTTTTGTCAATTTGGCTTGTTTTAAGATTTTTTTTTATCTTATCATTAGTTGCCTAAATGTATCTTGTTCTTGTATATTACATAAGGAACTATAATATTTCATAAATTCTCACTTTACCACTCTAAATACCTCCCCCTCTCCCTTTCCCCTCACTTACCTCCATCTGCTCTTCCGCTCCTTCCTGCGTCGGGACCCTGCATATGCTAATGACGTGACATCACATGTGCACCACGTCATTAGCATTGGCCAGGTCAAGACACAGGAAGGAGCGTGGAGGAGCGGAGGAACAGCTGCAGATGGAGGTAAGTGAGGGGAAAGGGAGAGGTATTTAGAGGGGTAAAGTGAGGAGGAGGGTTTAGGATGAGGAGGGGTAAAGTGAGGAGGGGGTTTTAGGATGAGGATGAGGATGGGGGTTTTAGGATGAGGATGGGGGGTTGAGGTTGAGAATGGGGGGGTTGAGGTTGGGGAGGGGGGTTGAGGGGATTGAGGATGGGGGGGTTGAGATGGAGAATGGGGGGTTGAGGTTGAGGATGGGGGGTTGAGGTTGAGGATGGGGGGGTTGAGGAGGGAAGATTGAGGATGGGGGGTTGAGGATGAGGATGGGGGGTTGAGGATGGGGGGTTGAGGTTGAGGTGGGGCATTTAGGATGAGGAGGGAGTGTTGAGGAGGGGGGGTTGAAAAAGGGGGATTGAGGATGAGGATGGGGAGTTGAGGATGGGGGTTGAGGTTGAGGAGGGGGGTTGAGGTTGAGGAAGGGGGTTGAGGAGGGGGTTTAGAATGAGTAGGGCGGTTGAGGATGAGGGAGTTGTGGATGAGGATGGGGGTTGAGGAAGGGGGATTGAGGATGGGGGGGTTGAGGGGGGATTGAGGATGGGGGGTTGAGGATGAGGATGGAGGTTGAGGTTGAGGAGGGGGGTTGAGGAAGGGTGTTGAGGAGGGGGTTTAGAATGAGGAGGGGGGTTGAGGAATGGGGGATTGAGGATGGGGGTTGAGGAATGGGGGATTGAGGATGGGGGGGTTGAGGATGGGGGATTGAGGATGGGGGGTTGAGGATGGTGGATTGAGGATGGGGGGTTGAGGTTGAGGAGGGGGGTTGGGGAGGGGGGTTGAGGATGAGGAGGGAGGTTGAGGATGAGGAGGGAGGTTGTCGATGAGGAGGAGGTTGAGGAGGGGGGCTGAGGAGGGTGGTTGAGGAGGGGGGCTGAGGAGGGGGGTTAGGATGAGGATGGGTGGTTTAGGATGAGGATGGGGGGTTTAGGATGTGGATGGGGGGTTTAGGATGTGGATGGGGTTTAGGATGATGATGGGGGTTTAAGAGGGGGTTGAGGAGGGAGGTTGAGAATGAGGAGGGGGGTTGAGAAGGGGGGGGGTGAGGATGGGGGGTTGAGGATGAGGAGGGAGGTTGAGGATGAGGAGGGAGGTTGAGGAGGGGGGCTGAGGAGGGGGGTTTAGGATGAGGATGGGTGGTTTAGGATGAGGATGGGTGGTTTAGGATGAGGATGGGGGGTTGAGGAGGGGGTTGAGGAGGGAGGTTGAGGATGAGGAGGGGGGTTGAGGAGGGAGGTTGAGGATGAGGAGGGGGGTTGAGGAGGGAGCTTGAGGATGAGGAGGTGGGTTGAGGAGGGTGATAAGGGAGGGGGAAGAGACACAGGCAAGGGAGAGGGGGGAAGAGACACAGGGGAGGGAGAGGGGAGAAGAGACACAGGGGAGAGAGAGAGGGAACACAAGAAAAGGGCACACAAGAGGGGGACACAGAGGGCACAAGAGGGACACAGGGGGCAGCACATTTCCCACCCTCAGCTTATACTTGAGTCACTCATTTTTCCCAGTATTTTGTGGTAAAATAGGTGCCTCAGCTTATACTCGGGTCGGCTTATACTCGAGTTCATACGGTGTATAAATTAATTATAGTACATTTATGGTGCCTAACCAAAAAAATATAGTGTCCATTTGCATCTATTTCTTTGTGTTCTTCTTTATTCTTCTCTGGTGAAAGAAATGAACCCCAGTTCTTGTTAGGGTAATATACAAATATTCATACATTTTTAGTGTATATATATATATATATATATATATATATATATATATAGCATTTATCACTTTTTTTCAGCATGTTTGATATTTGGCTAAAATGTAAGCTGTAAACCAGTAATTTTTCCAATGTAGACTATAAGGTAGGAAACAGTTAATTATGTACTCTTATAAATTAATTGTTTTTATTTTATAAGTGTAAACAAGTCCCTATTTCTAATAATAAATATGTTCAAGAGACAGTAAACAACTTTTTAGCATAAACAAAATAGGTATTTCAGTCATATACAAGGCCAACTCTTGCCCTATGCGCAGAAGGTAAGAAATAAAGTGTTGTACGCATCTAGGGTGACGTACCAGGCATGCTTTCAGTGTGTTACTTACACGTGTTATATCTTAAAGGATATCATAATATAAATAACCATTTATTTGCTGTTGGTGGGAATGTCTCATTTTCCCAGATGGGTGAGAATGGATTATCCCATTGTCTTTATGTAAACATTATAATAGCTGTTTGTTTGTGTTTTTGTCAGTCAGCCAGCCAGTAGCAGCGATTTTGGATGTTTTTACTGCTGACCCACGTTTTTGTCTAAATAAACTCTTATAATAAGAAAATTATCAAAGGGCTCTGTTTTTTGGTATCATGACTGGGTTTTGAAGTAAAACGTGGTTTGTGAGTATGGTTTTTCCCAAATATTTGGTGAGTCAGCCAGGAGTGCACTTAATTGTCTGTAGATAACACCCCGAGCTGCAAGAGGTGAGCAGAGCCTATTAAGTAAATCTGTGTAGGATTGCTTATCATGCGTATCTTCCACTGAAACTGAAGCTCGTAAAAGTGCTGGGACGCAGTCGCACAAAATTACCTCACCCAGACTAACAATTTTACCCAGAACCTAATATGATTGCATTATTTGGTTGTTTGCTGTTGATAACCTAGAATGCTAATAATTTGTGATATTAAGTAAAATAGTGTAATTCATAATAGTATTTGTGCTTAAAAGTTTTATTTTTTCCTGCAAAAATGTGCATTTTATCTGTTCTAATTTTACTATTTTTGTCTGTATTATGGTTTTCGTAAAATATTATTTTTTGTTTACATTTATAAATATGTAATAGAAATTCAAGATGGTGTCTGTATGCAGAGAGACCTGAGCTTTTTTTCTCTCTCTCTTTCCCTTAAGTTATTAAGGAAGAGAAAAAAAAGTGCTGTCTTTTTTGTTTTTTGGAAGATTACATACATTTTTTTAAGGTGATTTTAGCACGTAATTGAATGTTTTTGGAAAGGTTTTTCAGGTGACAAGAGGTATAGGTAGAAACAAGGCTTGGAAAAAGAGAAAGGGTAAAATCCTTTGTGTTCCTTAGACAGGATTTTGCAAGTGATTAAAAAGGACATTGTGTAGGTGAAATTGGTCCCATGTGAGATCATTAATTATTGTTTGTGAAATGAATTGCACGGTGTAATTAATTAAAACAGAGGCAGGCAGCCTCCATTATTATTTTTAAGAGTTAAAGATTGTATTGTGTTACAGTGTGTTTTTTACAAGTGCATATGTGTTATTGTGTTATTTTGATTTAATGTGTTTAATGTTTGGTTTTATAAAGTTGTGATTAATAGACAATTGTTAATAGTGACATATCTGTGTTTAAATTTAGTAAGAGGTTTTGAGCGGCTGCCCAGACCACCTTAAATGATATCCGTAACAAGTTTATGCTGATACCATAGAGTCTGTTTAATTTTGTGGTCTGTGGAACTAACAATAAGAAATTGTCATTTTTTTTTACTTAGTCAGAATTCAGAAATAATTTAGAAAATAAGGTTTTATGATTTACTTATGTTTTTGTCAGTTTAGCAGTTTTTCCCCAAGTGCCTTCAAAGCCCCTCCCTTCCCCAGAAGGTTTCCACCCCCCTAGTAACTTTAACGCTACAGAGCTGAGAAGTGAAAAGTTGACCCTTGAAGATCAAATAATGTATTATAATGAGTTATTTATGTAGATCAGGTAGCCCGTGCACAGAGTAATTGTCTACCTGCCCACCTAATAAGACGTATTGTGTTGTTATACCGCTAGTAATAGGAGTGACCTACTCTGTTGTGCCCCAGGCATTTTGCACCAGCATCCTGTTGCAGGTGTAATAATGATTTTTATTTATAGAAATATTGATGAGATTTTAGAAAATATTGTGTATTTATCTCCTTAAAGTATCATATGCAATTTGAGAAATTGGTTTTATGTTATATATATTTTTTAGGTTTGATGGACATATATCTTGCTTTATTTTGATTCTTTTTGATACAATTATGTTTAGGATTAGTTATACTGTAGGTAAATATATCTATATGATATGCTATAATTTGATTTTTTATATGATATGCTATATATTTTTTTTTTGTTTTGATTCTTACAAAGTGATTTAGAAACATTTATGTGCATGTAAATTATTCCATGAGCTCACTAGTGTTGTGTCTTGTCTGTATTTGTTTGGTTATTGTGTTTATGTTTTTTTTATCAGCAGATTTTTAAGCTGTATAATTTTTTTTATCTAGAAATTATGTTTTCCAAGTGGAGAAAGAGGGGGTCTAGTTTAACGTTTGTGGAGATGTTCATGTGTGTCTCTGTGTATGTATCTTTTCTATATGAATAGATACTGTGGTTGAGTGCACACAAGTAGAATTGATTAAGATATTGTACATGTAAAGGTGTTAGTTACTGAGACTAGTATTAGGATATATTAAGAGATATTTTACCTGTATAGATGTTATTTTAATGAACGCTGTAGATATAGATTAACAGAGGTAAGCCTTCCTACTAAAAGGTAAGAACAAGGTAAGCCTCCCTTAAAAGGTGATAGGGTAAATAAAGAGAATATAGGTAAGCCTCACTAGAATGGCGATATGTAAGTCTCCCTACAAAGGCAAAAGATGTCTACACAAGTTTTTGAGAAGTGGAGCTGTTAGATGAAAAGATAGAGGGTCTGATTTGCTATCTACCTTCAAATGGTGCTGAAGTGACAAGTGGCTGATGGCACTATTCATGTTTGTACTGAGTGTGAGTATTGAGTGTGAATACTGAGTGTCAGTACCATGTGCAGTGAAAACTGTGTGAGAAATTGAGGATTTTTTTTTTTTTTTTTTATTACTTAGTGTGTTTGCATTTTCAGTGTTTGGAAGTGTGTGAGCTAGATTAAAAATCTGTCTATGTGTGAGGATGCCATGTATGTTCTTATTGTCATGTGAATTTGTGATGCTTAAAAGGGAGATCTGCTGTTGATCACCTGGAATGGTGTATACTGAATATTGGTGGTCACATAAAGTACCAGTGTCCAGATTATATCATTGCATTTTTGTGTAAAGATTGTCCATTATATCTGACAGACAGTGTAATAAGATTGCGTATAGAGAATATAATCTGAAACCTGATCAATTTTTGGATTAATATTTGTGTTTATATTTACATTTTATATTTATTTAGATCTGGATCCTAATTTTGTTATTATTATTTTTTTAAAGGCTGATATTTGAGAAAATTAGTTACAAGTAAATACAGTAATTAGTAAAAAACTGGGTTATTGAAAAAAAAATAAAGATTTTTAAATTTTTTTAATTACAATTAAATAATGTTTAAAAGACTATCATGTGTAAATTATATTAAACTCATTGCTGCTGCATGCTATTATTTCTTTTTATTATACTGGACACTTGCCAAGATCCAGTGTTTCCAAAAACACTTATGTCCAAGCTCGTGCACAGAAGATGTTTTGGTGAAGAAAAAACGGTTTAAGTTTTGTTTACCAGAAGAGCTTGCAATATAATCCCCATGTGGGTTCATTGAAGTAGCGGAGTACGTACACTATTTCTTTTGTAATATTTAGGTGCAAAAAGTACCTGTTCCAATGATATGAAAAGTATTAATGTTTTACAAGGGGAAATTATTTTATGGGTTATGAATAGCGTACAGGATAGTCAGAAATGTCAACTGACTAAGAATATATATTTAATTAATTTTCATTTTTCCTAGATGTTGTGTTTCCTTTTAAAAAAATTTTTTAGATTTGGCTAGTCTGTTTTTTTATTATTTTGATTTTTTATGCTTATTGAAGCTCTCCTTGTGTTGTCATTTCTCTCTGTCGGAATAAATATGGCTTGTGCACTGTCTACTAACTAATGAACAAGAAAATTACATATAACGCTAGAAATCAGTGTATGATATCTTATCTGGTTAAAGAACCTTATCATACCAATTCTGTTTTATTTTATGTGTTATGTTTTATTTATCCATGTTGGATAAATACTATAATATTGTTACATCTATTCCTCCAGGTGTATCCCCAGCTCAGATGATGGCCATAGTGCAAATGAGTAGAGAATTGGTTAAATCTTTTCAAGATATTTCTAGGCCTCTAAGAAAGGACCATGATAAGAGGTGGATTACATTATGAGTTAAGCAAAGATTTTAGAGATTTCTTAGTAAATGTATATTGACAGTAATAACATTACCAATTGCATTTAAAATATACAATCTTTTGTAAGATAAATCAAGTAATGTCTTATCACTTATAGATACATAATTAGTAGTATTGGAACTGTCCCAATGATAAATTTTGCTACTTTAGTAGGAGTAGAAAAAAATGGTTGCTTATATATTTTACAAGTATATCATATGCTTATTAGCTTTGCATGATTTATATTTTGACTTAATTGATTTTAGTTTATACCAACCCATTGTTTAGTACAGAGTTAGGCATATGTTAAATTTATGTTACAGTTAGGGAAAACTTTAGGGTAGGTGTATATGATGAGAGGATATTTAGTTGAAAGATGTATGAAAGTTTCTTATATGATATATTTTGTATGTTTGCATTTTTGTCACATTTGCCTACCCCAGAAGAAGATGACAGCGAGTGTGTGCCTGTAAAAACAAAGAAAAGGCAAGCGTGCCCTGACATATGATGAGACAAAGTCTCTACAAAATACCTATCCTGATGTCAACAGATAATAACAGATGAAGAAACAGATACAGAGTTTAGTAACTAAAGACAATGCCCAGACAGAAATCTTGTCTGCATCCAAGAAAAAGGGAAAAGGTCAAACTCTTGTTTATTGACATGACAATATGCTAATACATATATCTGCTGGAAAAGAGAAAAGATGTAAAGATCTGTGAGAAAGCCACATACTTCTTGTCTTGTGTCTGAAGATCTGCACATGATGGCTTAAATGCTTTGATCAGAGGATCGTTCACCATCCAGAAGCAAGTGATCCACCTGTTTTCTTTATGGACAAAGAGGAGCCTTCCTAAGTGAGTTGTGTAAGACTAGGTCTGTATGAAGTTTGTTTGAGCATATGTTTTCATTGTGTTGTCATTCTTTCTTTTTCTGCTCTTTACTATTCCTGTCTTCCTTTCTACTGTTTTTTGGCTTCTAACATTTCTGCACATTTGTTCTATTCTATCAACCTGCTAGGATCAAGTACATACTAACATCTGATAGGGAATAGTAATTAGGGAAATAAGAAGTTATCATGCATACACTCTGGGTTATCAGTCATATCAGTGCAAACTTTATTGATTATTAAATTACATCTATCATTTAAATGCCTTATAAGATAAGTATAAAGGGAAATTGGTTCTATGGCATAGTTATTGGTAATTGGTTGGAGAATTGAGTAAGGACATTTTGTCTGCATTAACTATTGTATTTTATTTTACATATCTGGACTTTTATACTTATGGCACCGCTATAGGGACTGTCTCTTTGTAAGATATAACAGCATCTATGGATGTTTTCATACATCCCATTGGACTCTTTTCTTGTTATATGGATTTCATCAAACAGGTGCTCACTTATTTTTGTGGATTTATTGTTTTACCATCAAGATTTGATTTTTTCTTGCTTGTGCTTTATATTCACTTATTGTAAATCTTTCATTCTACAGACTTTAATATCTGGACTGTGAACTTTGTGCTATGGATTCCATTATTCCACAGATTGTATCGGATTATTATACTTGTGTTTTTTCTTATGTATTTTATTGTTTCTACGTATAATTATGTTTCTTTTGCAATGTTCTTGTTAGGAAGGTATTAAGGTAAAAGGTGCAAAGGACTTCATTGTAGGAAGCTCAGCTGACTGAAAATAATTTTTTAGGGACCTTGAGTCTCTTTAAATGCCAGTCTGAAGCTTTTACCTCTACTTCCTAATAAGTTTATATTTTTTATGTTATTTAGCTATATATATATAAAATTATACTAAGATTGCACCCTATCATATTTGTATTTTTCCTTTTTAATTTTTATGTACAGCACTACTGAATATGTCGGCACATTATAAATAAACTATAATAATAAAAATAATAATAATAATAATAATATTTGTCATAGGGGGGAGTGTTAGGGTAATATACAAATATTCATATTTTTTTGTGTAAATATATACAGCATTTATCACTTTTTTTAGCAAGTGTGATATTTGGCTAAGATGTAAGTTGTGAACCAGTAATTTTTCCATTGTAGACTATAAGGTAGGAAAGTTACTTATGTACTTTCATAAATTCATTGTTTTTATTTTATAAGTGTAAACAAGTCCCTATTTCTCATAATAAATCTGTTCTAGAGACAGTAAACAACTTTTTAGCATAAACAAAATAGGTATTTCAGGTACCTATTTTTATTTCCATTAGCATCAAGCTGCATCGTATAAGGGGCCAAGTGAACCTCAAGTATATCCGATAATGAAATAGCTAATTATAACAGGACAAGCAGAAAGTCCTGTATTTTTCTAAAAGGATTATACCCCCTATATATATATATTTATGCTTTTGATGCTTTTTTGTGGAATTTACATTTATTGTATTCCCTCTATTGATCTAATGTTTTTCTGGTAGATACCTCAGTATTATGTTGCTTTGTTTTTAACACCATTACTTTTTAACCTAGATATAACTCAGTGTTTTTTCATTAATATAAGTTATACAAACCCGATGATTATCAGATTTCTGCATTATATGAGGATTTGTCAAAACGTTATATGTGGACATGCTAACACACCATATAGAGTCATTAGAATATCCAATCGGGTTTATATTATGTAATGCAATTGCAAAATGCACAAAAGGCAAAGTTATTTGTGCTCAAGTATTGGATTTAAACACTGTAGTCTATATCTAATTTTATCACTTCTTTCAACAGCGTATTTTTTTGATTTTTAAAACAGCTATAAATAAAGTGTTCCTAAAACAAATCAACTTTTATATATATTTATACACATATTTGATGGATTTAATAGAAGTGCAAGCATCCACATTTATGTGTGCATTGTACTTTATCAACAAATGTGGATTGTATGGAACTACATATCTATTATCGACCTTTTGGCAACAGATAATAGCTGTTTGTCCTTCTCTTCTTTTATACAAAGGGTATCCATCACAATTAGCATGAGTTTGCATTTGAAATTGTTTTGGGAACTCTTTTGTACATTTTTTATTTTCCATACATGATGAATTTGAATTGATATCTCCACATGGCCCATGAATCATTCTGTGTGTTACAATCTCTCAAAGTTTTGAATATTTTTCTGGATGTGGCAATTCAGCAGTAATTACTGAATCCACTCTCTCTGCAGTATTCAATTTATCTTTTTCCTGCAGGATTAAAAGTATGTGTGCATGTGGAAGGCCTCTTTTTTTAAATTCAATGGTATAAACAAAAGCCACACATTTTCCAAATAACTGTGTTTTAGTTATATTATGTATTAATGAATGGAGTTTTATTTTGAATACTGTTGCCACTAAATCTGGTCGGTAAGAAGTATTTTGTCCAAGATTGACATTTTCCTTAATCTATTGAAATTGTGGATTACATGTGAATGTAATGAATACATCTGGTTTTCCAAATTTAGTGACAATAGCCATGGCATCATTTTATCTTTCTCACATATTGCGAAGTGATCCTTGGAAAGTGGATGGCAAAATGATTGCTCTTCCAGCTGGAATGTCTCTGTTGGCAGCCAATTCAGCGACATAATCCATCAATCCAAAATATTGTTCTATGCAAAGCTTGTTTTGTTGAAATTTTAGAAAAGTTTGATTATTTCCTTTGACTTGTAGATAGGAATCAATAATCCATTGTTGTGTGAGTTTGCTCCCACATAAAATAGGATTAAAATGATCTTGAATAGCAGTTTATGCCACTTATATTACAGTAAAACAATCTTGCATCTAACATGAACTCTACTATTGGGATAACTTTGCAATTGTAACTTTGGTTACCATCCTGGCTCACCATTTGGAAAGAAAATGGTATATGTCATTGGATCCAAATTACAACTTGATATATTTATGTTTATAAAAGGTTGGTCTTCATTGCATGGATATATTCTAATATCCCGCTGAAAAGGTGGATCACCATCCTCATTCTTAAAGACCATGGCAACCTCATTTACTGTTGGTAAATTATACCATCTTTGATTAATATTGCAATCTCTTTTCAAAACCATATTTACTCTTGGCATTGTCAATTGATGTATTTGAGCATGTTGCTGTTGTTCTTTTTCAACCTGTGCTAATTGTTTATATGTTTGACTGTATGGGTTGTTGCTCATAATTTTATCCAGCTGTTCAAAGACTATGCGCAAACACTGGTTATTTTCTGGAAGCGTAATTTGTTGTTCAACAGCTTCCATTGTATCTAAGACATATAACTGTGGAAATTTCCTTTGCTGTCCTTTGTGTGGGTGTAAATGTGAAGTGAGTGGTGCTAATGTAGCACCCATAGAAGCAAATTAAATTGCACAGTTATAAGACCTGATGTATTTTTTAAATTGTTATAATTTGGAAATGTTGGATTGCTCATTATACTTTGTAAGTAATCTGTAAATGTGTGTCTTTGTGGAAGTCTTACTTTTGCTTTCTGACAGCAACTAATGAAGTCTCCGTCAGTTGGTCTTTGCTTGAGAAAATGATAGGCCCCACAAAACCGACAAACAACATTGAGTAATCCACAATAAGGAGTTATTCAAAAGTCTCTGTCGGTCTTCTTGTCTTAAGTGTTGGGAAGTCTCGGGGGACTGTGCACCTCTCCACCTTTGCTTCCTTTCCCATGCCACTCTTCTTTTGCATTCAATCCTGTCCTCTCCATTGTCCGCCATTGTAATCTGTAATTATTAATACAGGTGCAAACTCTTTTTTTTTCTATTGTACATATTGTTTTTACCTGCTCTCAATGCAAAACCTAAATAGCATTAATGGAAGAATGCAATGATTTGTAAAGCATTTGTAATTTTTACATGAAATAAATTAATCTATTAAGTTTTTATTTTTATTGGCATACATTAAAAAGGAAAGCGCTGCAAATATATATATTGATAAATACGATTTTTTTGTAATAATTAATTATTAGGTCATTAATAAATTAATATACGTTAATTAATTAATGAATAACTGACATTAATGGTAAACCTAAAGAAGTAATAATGTTTTCCTAAAGAAGGACAAACAGAAAGAGCTATGAGCAAAGTATAGATTGGACTTAAAATAATGTGCAATGTTGTAATTTTATTAATGTCGAAATCAATCAACTTATGAGGGATAATTTGCATTCTTTAAAAAAAAAAATTATGTAAGCATATATGTATGCATCATTTTTTAAAATTATTATTAATGAATAATTAAATACTAAGGGCCTCATTCATTTACAATTTGTGCAATGGAATAGGGCTCTATATAAACACATAGCATATTTTTTTTACCAAAGTTTTTAGTTGGTGAAGACCTTGGCTTTGGATAGATATTCATTAACTAAAGACTTATGTAAAAATAATATGCTATGTCCTTATATAGAGCCCTATTCTATTGGGCAAATCGCAAATGAATGAGGCACTAAATTAATATAGGTTAATTAATTAATCATTAACTGTCATCAATGCAGTTAATGTGAAAATTGACTTTATTGCAGATAAAATCCTGCAGAGCTCACTCCTGTCTTCAGTCAGGTGCAGAGATGAGGAATCTGTGAAATGACATGAAAATAATTTTTAATGTTTGTATTCAATTAATTTTTGACTCATTAAAACTATGATGTTTAATTGGCATACATGCAAAACATAAATGCATAATCATCAATATATTCATAAATAAAAGCAGTATAAAATATGAAATGTAACGCGTGTCAGAATCTAAGAAACTGCTTTAAATATTTAAGTGCTTATAAGGTCCTATCCCTGTCAGGCAATTATAAGCACTCCAGATATGTAAGTGTTTTCTAAAATGTACATATGTTTTGATCTATTATAAGTGTTTTTTTTTATTTTATTTTTATTAATTCATAGTTCCAAAGGCAATTTACATGAATGAGCAGTAAGGCAGATATATAAGTGCAGGTTAAAAATTGTTATTATTTGTATTGCCTTTTAAAATGTAACCATTTTTTCTGTAATGATTACTAATTTTTAATTAATTCATATATTAATATGATGATATACCTGTAAAGGTGATCTTTATGCTGTTCAAAGCCTGCAAACGTCACTCTCTGTCTTTAGTCAACTGCAGAGATGATGAAACTGTCAAATAAGATAGAAATAATTTGTAATATTTGGATTCATCCCTATCAGGCAATCAGCAGCAACACGGATATATATATATCAGTGCATAGTAAAATATACATATTGTTTGTGTCCCTTCTTTTTTTTTATTATTACTAATTAATAGTTAATACATGAATGTAGGTTAATGATGAGTAATGCAGATATACAAGTGCAATGTGAAATCTATATTTTGTTATTGAATTGTAAAATTAAAAAAAATTGGGTAATGATTACAAATTAATAATTAAAAAAATTAAATTGTTGTTCATAATGATTACTAATAATTAATTAATAAAATAATTTACATTAATATTTAATTAATCAATGTCTAAATATATTAGAAAGAGGTAAGCACTAATGTATTAATAAACTAAAAGCAGTTTAATTTTTGTTTTATTTTGATTACTAATTACTAATTAATAAATGACTGTACATTACTAAGTAATTAATCAATGAATAAATATATTACAAACAGCTAAGCATGAAAGTATTCATAAACTAAAAGTAGAGTAAATTATAAGTTTGTTGCTATATTTTTTTAACTAATAATTTATACCTTTTTGTAAGAATTATTCATTTATTAATTATTTATTAATGATTAGTAATATAAATTAATATACTTTACCTTTTTGTATTTAATATTCAGCAATCAGTATCCTGAAGAGCTAACAATCTCTTTGGATTTTCCTGCAGCAGAAAATGTCCACTCAGTCATCACCTGAGGTGAAAGTGTCAGCTCTGTGGCCTATATATAGGCTGCGTGCGTGAGACAAAACCGTTGGTTTAGTCGGCAAAGCCGCCGTTTCAGAATCTTAATGTGTACATTTGTAAGTTAGTGTTGTAAAATGGCTGCATTAGCCTATGTTTTACGCGTTTCGCAAGTTTTTTTCGTCCTTCCTATTAGTATTTTTCTACCTCGTATGTCACTGGCTGTGTTTTGCGCGGGGTCAAGTAGCCTTGTTTTAAAATTTTTCGGACAACATTTTTTTTCTCGCTTCCACCTCACTATCAGACGTCCTGGCTGTTCTCCCGTGCTGTGTGTGATGTTTTTGTTGTATTTGTTTTTGTATGATTTGTGTTTTTCTTGTTTTGGTTTTTCGCGGTTTGTCCCTTAACTTCGTATTTTTCCTATGTCATATTTTTTTTTTCTAAGTTCACCACTGCTTGCAGCCTAAGGCGATTCCTCGTTTTGTAAGTGTTTGGAGGCAAAGTCCCGCATGTATCACTACCTCCACTGCTCGCCTCACAGGTAATGAGCGCCTGAGTGCTGTGAGTTTTAGTGCTTTAACGGCTCACCCTGCAGGCGATGAGCACCTTCAGCGCTCATCGGCTAAGTGCTCTGTGTTAATGGCTCATCACCTAAGTTGGACGCACCACGCAAATTGTGACATTGTGGTGGGAATGTCGCATTTTCCAAGATGGGTGAGAATGGATTATCCCATTGTCTTTATGTAAACATTATAAAAGCTGTGTTTGTTTTTCTGTCAGTCAGCCAGCCAGTAGCAGCCATTTTGGATGTTTTTGCTGCTGACCCACGTTTTTGTCTAAATAAACTCTTAAAATAAGAAAATTATCAGAGTTTTTTGGTATCATGACTGGCTTTTGAAGTAAGAAATGGTTTGTGAGTATGTTTTTTCCCAAACACACTGTACACAGATTTGCACCTCTATTGCAGATTTGGAAAGCTGGATCTGCTTCGTCTGCTGGTCTGTGTAAAAGAGCTGGAATCCCGCAATTCTTGAGGGTGTTAAAGAAGAGATGTCTGCCTGCATCCTCCACAAAGAGTTGGGGAATATCTCTTACCAGTGGCTCTTCCACAACCAACACTCAATCAAAAGAAACCAAAACTATGACGTCTTCAAGCTTGGAGCAAAAAGTTTGTCTCTCTGTGTCACACACAAGAGAACAGCAAAATGGTCTGAATTATAATGCAAAAACACTGACTATATGGAGTTACAGAAGGAAGTAGAAACAAACCAAATATGGTTGTTTCCTATTATTGCTAATATCACATAAATGTTTACCATTAACACATATCAACTTTCCATTCTTATCAGCTGTTGGTCGGCAACTATGTGTGAACAGTAAAAAAACTGTTTGCAAATCACTGACACCAAAGGGTAGTTTGTAGGCAACACAAATATCTTATTACTATTGAGTCATCTTTGCATATGCAAATGGCTTTTAGTTATTAATTTCATGTAATGCAAAGAAATATAATTTAAAGTCATATAAACATATTATTCATGACAGGAATAGAAAATGGAGTTTATGCAGGTACAAAATGGCTGTCACAAAACAAGCATTTCACAATGCCCTCCACAATATCTTATATTTCCTGAGAATTTTATTAAACATTAAGGTCCATTAAAAAGTGGATTACTGGCACTATTTTTAAGGCATATATGTGCATGGTTCAACTGATAACAGTAGGTCTATTGGTTCATTCTTTCAGAGCTATCTCTATTTTCATAAGCAGGACATGAGAAGGCTACAGCAGATTAGATATGTAAAGCAACATCCAGGTCTTCAGCCATCATATCTTTTTTTTAAAATACACTATCATCTGGCAATATGAAACCTTCTGACATTGGTCTATATAGGTAATTGTATAAAATACAGAAGATACAGCATTAGAAATGTTTAATATAATATATTATTTTCCACCCTATATAAAGCTTAGGTATTAACCAAAAAGTTAATGCTGCCATGGAACATCGCATCAAAGAAAAAAGTAAATTAAAACCATACTTACCATAGTTTTAATTTCCTGGATGTTCCAAGGCAGAATTAAGATTGCTTCCCAAGATTTGAAGTTAAGTATACAGATGAAGGAGGGCCTTATGTCGCAAGGAAAAGTCTGTTCCTCTTCTGGGCAGGAAGGAATAGCTAAAACGCAGGTTAATGCTGTCCTGACATTTATCCTGGAAACCAAAATTATGGTATGGTTTTAATTTTCACTTGTTTTCTGAATAACCAAACATAACAGGGGGAGAAATATTTCTAAAAAGTAAAATAATTCACACAACCATTATATTTTGTAACTTTTATATGCTTCGTTGTTGCCTGTTATTTTCTTAAGTGGGTGTCTCCTTGTAAACCATTTAGCCTTACTTAGTCCTACTGAGAGCACTGGCAAAATGTAACTGCCAAATTTCCACTGTACAGACACATCCTCATGAAGTAGATCTGCTGAATCTAACATGGTAAATTCCACAACAGTAAAATTACATATGTTTGTGTTGTTTAGTCTTTCAGTAGTGTCACAACCCAGAGATGCGGGGCCATGTGCACCCCTAATTCTCCTGCCTTCTCTTAATGGAGTAATCTGCAGGTTATGACTTTATTCATCTTAGCACCCAGCAATTCAATTCAAATCAGGACATCATTCAGGAAAATCAGATGAGTCACACCATTTCTTAGTTCAGAGACAGACTGACTCTTTATTCTTCTTACAGTTATTTTAACACTACACAAACAAACCCATCCACATGCTCCCTCCCTATATCATAGGCCTGGTTTGTTAGGTCTGGTTTGTTACCAGGGTTACCAACCCCCTCCCTGCTCCAGACAAGGACCTACAAGGATTCTTCTTGTCAGGCCAGCTCAGATTTTATGACTATGCCTTGATCACACATGAGGCCTGCAAGGGAGGCAGAGGGCATTCCAACCTCCAGGTCAGAGGCCAGATGCCTAGCAAATTGCTGTCTCTGGTTCCATAATCTTGTCCATACATGCCATTGGGCATGGGAAACATCCAACACTTCACACACTAACAATGACAGAAAATAAATGCACAAATTAAATAAGCAACAAGATATTCACATTAGTTGCTTTTAACATAACATTAAATGTCCGTTTTGATAGCCTTGATGTTACCAATCAGATGTGTTAGAGTCCCAAAAAACAGGGCTACTTGTGGGGTTCAGGGGGGTCCCAAAATCAGTCATGACAGTGACCATATGGATACAGCATGCCAGGCACATCTGTCTGTGTTTCTGGTTGTGCTTATCCATGTGGTTTTCTTGGCAATGTTGGTTGCCAGTTCCTTCTTCAGTGGATCGCGATTCTTCTGACCCTTCTGCTATGACCTGTCCATCTTGGGTGACCCTATGTAGTATAGCTCACAGCTTCACTGAGGTACAAAAAACCCTTCACCACGACAAGGTAGCAATTTCAAAGGGGGATTACATATAAAAGAACATAAATTAGAGTATATAAATATTTCTATTTACATTTCAAAATAAGTTGCATAAGTAAAGTTCTTCAAAACAATACATTTTAAAATATGAACATCATCATCATTGTCCATTACAACGTAATTTACTTATTAAAAAAGGTAAAGAGATATATTAATTATACAGGGCCTCATTCTATTATCGGCCTTAGGAGATGCGGGCCGCAAGGACCGGCCGCAGGCTATTTGCCTATTCTATTCCCTTCTGGCCGGGGCTCCGGCAGGCTTGCGGCCGGCGCCTTGTTATCCCTTGCGGCAGCACGCGTCGCAGGAAAGCCTTTGATCTTAAACGGCCGCAAGAGTTTCGGCCGCAAGAAAAGCCCGGTTGCTATTCTATTGCTCCGGGAACCCTCTCGGCAAGGCTAAAACCGAGCCGCAGCTTACTTGCACCAAAAAGGTCCCGCAAGCACACAATTAGGCACATAATAAAGCCATCCTGCACTCTTATGAGACGATAAAGTGATTGGGGGTGTTAGCATTCATAGCACAACATTCCCCTACACTCAAATCCGCAAATAATTTTTATTTTAATTCATGTCAAATATCCGTGGACAAAGTCCCGATGGCTTGGAGCACCTCAGACCCACCCAGGCTGCCGGACGGAAAATAAACCGTTAATGAAATAGCGGATTTGGGCTGATGTGCAAGCTTGAGAGGGGGTTGCTATTAATCCTTGTGTCCCCCATTATGATCCCTAGCATTTACAGAGCTTTACAGTGCCATCTTGAATTTATTTTTGCATTTAAAGTTTTCAGACCTTGCGGCTGGTTGCATGATATGCGGCCGTCCGTAAGGGGGATATCCTTGCGGCGCCGTCTATTTGAATTGCAAGGTAAATGTAGCTCTACATGGGGCCGTAAGACGGCCGCAAGGAATCGCAGCTTTGCAGCCGTTTTACGGACGATAATAGAATGAGGCCCACAGAAGTTAGTAACAGAATAAAAAAGATCATAGGGGACATTGAGAATGTCCACTTCTGACCATTTGCAGGGTAAGAAGGTATGTGTCAATTTCAGATCTTAATTAATTTCATTATATGAAATCACACATTAGATATTAATATGCACAATACCATATTTTTTTAATGTAATTTTGATTCATTGAGGCTTTGCACTTATAGAAGGAACAATTCCAGCTGCTTCTGTGCTGTTGAATTCATCATCCTAAATATTAACTACATTCTCCCAAAAGAACCAGTGTAAAGTGGGGGAAATCTTGGAAATGCTAAAATTTCATATACATGCCCTCTTAAGACAATATATGAATCTAGTGCTTTTTAAGAGCTATCCGATATTTCACCTTTTATTACACCTGTGTGTGGGCAGGTTAGTTTATGTGATTTTCCAAAAGTCAACATTTAAATTGCATATATATGTTTTTTAAGCAAATAAATGTCTTACAATAATCTAAATAGCATGTGGGATGTGTGCTTTACACCTCCCACACCAAGGATAGGTAAAAGAAAAAAAAATAGTTTAACTGCAGTGAGACATGTTTGGCTCTCTTACTCTATTGTTCTTTTTTTTTTACAACCGTTTACATGGGAACTGTGAAATGCTTCTCTGAAATGCTACTATATTTAAACAATCTTTAAACCTTGTAAAAAAATGTTTTCAAAATATATATTTATAAAATAATGAAAGATACAAATGAATCAGAAAAGTCTACAAACCACATAGAAAACAGAATATTATACAAAATAAAGAATACTAAAATATGCTGCATTGCACAGTCCCTTTAATCTCAGGGGAGTGCCGATTTGAAATAAAATACAATTGTTATCAGGCTCTAAATCATTTGTGTAAAACAAAAATGAAGGCGTGTTTACCTTGGATAAATACATGTAGGTATTGTGTAGCCCATGCTCAGCTGCCTGGAATTGTGGCACTGAGTCTTGTTCTTGTCTCCATTAAACTTGGTTGCAGCTGGTGTGATTTTATTAGGAGGACCTGCCTGGAACACAGATGATTTTTAGCCATATTTTTGGAAAGTAAAGTACAGCAAATATGGTAGTACAGATCTGTTCAGATAGAATAATTTAAATAGGCAGCATTAGTTATAACAGTTCATATGTAGTATTGTGCAGAATGCTGTAAATTGAATGGCATAATGTTTCTTTTTTTGTAGAACTGTTCTGTACTGCAGATGGAGAGCACTTTGTATTATTCTAAACTCTGTTTGATTTCCATACCATTTGACTATGAGGTCTGATTTATTTATGTTTCATTTTGGCATTATTTATTGTCATTGATTCATTGGTCACAAAATTCAATGGAGAAATATCCAGTGGTTATATATTTAGGGGTGTGTATTGAATCCATTGAAAATGACATATAGTGGAGTATTTCAAGTACTGCAAGTTATGATGCAAGCTCAAGAGTGGTAAATGTGCAAAACACTGTAACTGTAAGGAAAGACATATAATCATCTTACTGATATAGTGTGTGCGGGGAGGGTGGAAGTGTTTTCTAGAAATACACAGTATGTAGAAAACAATAAAAAAATAAAATAAAATCCCATCTAAAATGTCTTTCATCACAGTTTAGAAGGGGTTGATTTTTTTTTCATATTTGGTGTCGTTTTGAAGCCTTTTTTTTTGTTGAGGGGTAGGGTGATAATTACATTATCTTTGATGATGCACTTAAAGTCTAGGAATATTACAATTTTGGGATTTCAGTATTTTTAATGTAAACCTTAGCTAGTGCTTGCTAAAGCAGAATACAGCAAGGAAAACATTTCTGTGATGTTAGGTGTTTCACTGTTACTTAGAAGTACATTGTTTTTATAAGCAGCAGGGGGAGAAACCTTTTTAGGAACTATTTGTAAAAAGAATATAAGGCAGAAAAAAAAGTTTTGAAGTACTTCTTCATAAAATAAAGTACACAAAAGTAGAGTAGAGATAAATAGATGTAATCCCAAAAAAATTGCCATGCCCTTTAAGCATGTGTCCCAGAATGGTTCATTAGCATATGTTTCTATAGAGGTTTTCAGTGATAGGAAAAATAGCTTTTGATTACATGAAACAAACTCTGTGGGGTTTTCAAAATTGTCCTGCAGATATAATCTAACCATCTATCTATATGAACTCCTTCCCATGGCAGGGAAGGGGTTAAATAAAAAAATCAATGTAGGGATTTTGATCCCTCTGCAAATGACCAGCTAACCCCTATGAGACACCCTCAACCCCCACGGGGGTCAACTGGTCCCCTTCCCTCCACCCCTTGTGCTTTAGAGTGGTGGCCCAATCTCCCCATGGGTTTACCTATTAATCCCTATGGACCTCGAACCCTAACTAACATGAGGGTCCCTATGGACCACCATGATCATCTAATGTATAATCATGGGGATCCTTATAAACCTCCATGGCACCTAAAATTAACACATAGCCATGGGGATCCCTATAGTGCCCTAAAGCACCTAATAGTATAGGTGTTAATGTTAGGTGCTGTGGGTGGCAATAAAGACCCCCATGGTATCAGATATAATATTAGAATAAGGTAAAATATTAGAATAGGTGAAAATATAAATCTGAATAGAGGGAGTGGTAAATGTGCATAACACTGTAACTGTAAGAAAAGACATATAATCATCTTACTGATATAGCGTGTGTGGGGAGGGTGGAAGTGTTTTCTAGAAATACACAGTATGTAGAAAACAATAAAAACAAGAGTAAAATCCCATCTAAAATGTCTTTCACCACAATTTAGAAGGGGTTGGTGAAAATATAAATCTGAATAGAGGGAAATAGGGCCCTTTATTTGGTTAAAGGCTAAGAAATAAAAATGCACAGTTTTCCAATTCGTGCATTCTGATTTGGTGAAACCCAACCAATCAAAAAAGGGGCAGTAGCATTCTCTGATTGGTTACTGAGTATATTCAAAAACTAGGTTTTGATTGGCTGAAATGTGATTAACACATATTTTAGCCAACCAGAAGCTAAACAAATTAGTATATAAGTTAAAGGCACTGCCAGAAAGTCTTCAGACTGTGGGGGAGCTCCTCTGTGGAGGACATCTATTAGTTTATTTATTCATTTTTTTAGAGTGGAAAGATCTTTTTAGATGGAGGCCCTTTCCGTGAGTCAAAGAGTGTATGAACGGTCTTTAAGCGACATAGAAGAGGACTGATTTCTTCAGTTATCATTGATGTGCCAGAGCTAAAGACTGAGGACCAGGGCATTGGTGATCATCATTAGAGGGGCATCCAATGGAGGGTAAGTAGAATCCGCCCACCAACAGGTTTATGTCATGATGGATTTTATGGGAAGTACGATATGTTGCTTTTATGTGTTATGTGTAAAGGTTATTGTGTGTTGTACTTCAATTGTATTGTATTGTATTGTATTGTATATTGTAGCCAAACATCAGTAGCCAAAGAAGATGGCATCCATAGCCTGTAGATAGTCTAAACTGGTCTTCAGCTCAGGTTAAACAGACCAGCCCCCAGGAGAGAGCTGCCCCTTCTGTGACATCATTGCTGTCTCCACGGACACAGGACTATTCTGACTGGGCTATGCTAATTCAAGCAGGCCAACTATCCAGCTCATTGGTGTCGGTGCATACAACTGGGGAATTCAAACATTTTTACTCCCCAATTAATTTTAATGTTTTTTTGCTTTGTTCTGTGTTTTTCAGAAATGTTCAGTTGGTTTTGGGAAGCCCTTAAAGTTCAGTCTGTTTTGTACTAAACAAAGGTACATATGTATTATCACATATATAGTTGTGAGCGTACGGGCGTACGTGTATCGAGCCAGCGGCCCTCGCGTAGTGAGGGCTGCGGGCGGAGGGCTGCGAGCAAGGGCCTCAGTTGCTGGGATGGAGCGCCGAAGGAGGAGGGAGGAAAGAGACACAGGGGAGGAAGAGGGTGGGGAAAGATACACCTGGAAGGGAGAGGAGGGGGAAATGACACACAAGGGAGGGAGAGGAGGGGGAAATGAGACACAAGGGAGGGAGGGGATGGCAGAAATGAGACACAAAGTAGGGAGAGGAGGGGGGAAAGGAGACATAAGGGAGAGGAGGGGGAAAATGAGATACAAGGGAGGGAGAATAGGGGGAAAAGGAGACACAAGGGAGGGAGAGGAGGGGAAAAGGAAACACAAGGGAGAGAGAGGAGGAAAGAAATGAGACACAAAGGAAAGAGAGAGGAGGGAAAGGGTGCTAAATGAGACACAAGGGAGGGAAAGGAGGGGGAAAGGAGACACAGCAGCTCCCCACCACTAATGCTCCAGCAACATAAAAAAACAGATTGCCAGCTCGTTAACACAATGCTTCTAAATAGGTAATGTATATTCATTTATTAATGTATTATATATTTCATTATTACACACCAAACAGCATTAGCTACCTTACAATTTCATTGCCGTCATTTTTTGAAGTGCAATTCACTAGTCACATAAAATTGTTGTCCTAATTGCTAGTTTGTTGGTAACGAAATGTTAAAAATTACGGGTAGGCTCTTCGCGAGGCCCGCAGGATTTTGCTGCAGTGAGCGTTGAAGGCCGAAGGCGCTCATCGCGAGGCCCACAAGGCTTTCAAATGTTTAAATGAAGAGTGGCTGCAATTAACGCCGAAGGGGCTCATTGCAGTCAGCTCGAGGCACAATGACTTTGAAACAAAAACGGCATGAGCAAAAGGTGCTCATTGCTGGGCTCACGATGAGTGCCAAAGGCGCTCAGCGCGAGGCCCGAAAGTTGTGGTTTGCACAACGTCTGCAATGATGGTGGGAGAGGCTCGCAATGATGGTGGGAGAGGTTCGCAAGGCACGTGATGAGCTCATTGAAGGGCAGCTCATTGCGAGGCCCGTCAATTACACGGTGGGAGAGGATTGCAATGAGCGCCAAAGGTGCTCATCGTGAGGCTTGCAAGTTAGAGGGGGGAGAGCCTTGAATTGTGTGGCAAACAGTATTGCCAGCCTTCAAATTTTATTGCCGTAATTTATGACGGGCAAGTCGCTAGTATCCTAATAAAAAAGACCTGACTGTGCCTGGAACTGATCTGAATAGAATTGCTGGGGATGCTGAGACCTTGAACACAAAAAGACACGGCCAAAGTGAGAAAGTTGCGGTGCGCTTGGTCCCCCAAATCTGGGTCGTAACAGTGTTGATTATTTTTTTCTGGTAGTTAATATATTTTTATTATTTTATTTTTTATTATTATTGTTTTCTGTAGTTATTTTTTATTTTATGTATTTCATTTAGTTAATTTTAAGGGTGGTAGTGGCAGGCACTACGGAGGTCAATAAGGAGCCCTTTGGTATTAGTTAGCGTGCCATGGGGCATCTATATCAACCCTTATGGTAGAGGGTTAAATACCATGGGAGTTCATGAGGACCCCATGGTTATATGATAATTTATGATGTGGGTCCATAGGAACTCAGTAGTTCAGCCTGAAGAGCTAAAGCTGCAAAAATGTCCTGGACTAGCCAGAATGATAAACGAGTATTCATCTTGCTATATCTGGTTTATTTATTTTTATTTTAGCCTGTAGTACTTTCATATTTAAAATAACATTGGGTACTAATCTATTAATAAAAAATTAAAGAAAATATCCAGATTCACTCATTTAAGCAATTATTATACTACTACATTTGCTTGGGACAGGACAAAATAGATCTGCCTGTAACACAAAATGACATAGGAGCTCCACTATCCCTGTCATCCTAGTGATATAAAAATATTCTCTAGTCATTCAGAAAGAAAAATAATTTATCATTGTATATGTTGTGATTATTTACAAGTCAGTCACCGAAGTCCATAAGTTACCAAATCATAATGTTACAGATACTTAAAATCCTAATTAGTTGCCAAATATTATGAGTAGTAAATAGGACTTGCAAAGGGTTTTAATGCCGGTTCTGACACACACTAGTGTACTTTGAACGCATGAAAAACATGGAAAAACATTAGATTTAATTGCACAGCAGTCTCAAACTCACAAATATACAATTACAAATATTATGTTTACTGTTATTTAGGTGTAATATTGATCCTGGTACTCACTGGGTTAATACATATCATGAAACCCATATGTACTAAGCCAGATGCTCTAATGCATTGTCTAGAGTGCTAGAGTGCTAGACCAGTGAGCAGATATTACTGATTGGCTCTCATTAATGCTGTCTCTAAATGCAGGTTATGTCTATATTATTTTATTTACCGACAACATGTTGACATGCTCATTTTCTATTGGCTGTGTCTAAGAATTAAGTTGTGGGCTTGTTTTAATATTGCAAGCTCATATAATCACGCCCCCTGAAATCTTACTTACAAAGGCATGGTTTATGTATGGTTTTAAGAGACTTAGAATACACCTAGAAGTTTTGAAAATAAAACACTCAGAGACAAATTTATGTTTTAAAGTAAGTTACGTTGCTCTAATAGAATAGGGCTCATTGTTGTTTTGTCTTGTTCATGGACTAATTGACCTGGGTAGTGTAGCTTAGTAGCAGTAGCTGAACTTGAAATAGAAGGTTTACCCAGTCAATTAACTTTATTCCTTTAATAGTCAAAGTTTTCATTTTTCCCTATAAATATTCTGTTAAAACTTATGAGAACCATACCCTCTGAGGTGTATCTCTGGGGATCCAAGGGGTGAAAAGGGACTTTATTATAAAGTCCTGCTGGAACGACTATGAGTCTCATTCAATTGAGCAATTGTAAGTTACTGGAGCTCGTAAGCTAATTTGCTATTTAAACAGTCTTTGAGTAGGGGCTTGAAATCCTTGCAGTTTTTAAAACTGTAACTTACAGCCCATCTAAGCCTTTGCTTTTTCAACTCTGCAAGAGTTGCAATCACTAAAATCGCAAATCGTTATTCAACTGCTAGAAATTCATCAAGACCAAAAAAGGAATTAAAGCAAGCAGCAAATGTCGACCAGAATCTTACGTGTTCCAAATAGGACCCACAAAGGTTTTACAGACTAGTTTGGAACACTGCAAAATACAATAAAAACACACCAATGGACTTTAAAATATGGGAAAAGCAATGGAAGACATAAACATTAATTGCACAGTAATTACCAATTAACAAATAGGCCTTAAAGATAAAAACATTTTAATATGCTGGAATGGTCATGCACATGCTAATATGAAAAGTCTTGCTGACAGCAATTAAAGACACACTACCTGATTAAATTGCAACACAAATACATGAAAATGGCTGCCATATTAACACTTTCTCACTCACAAAGGCTCTAATGTGGACTGTAAAAATACAAAGATCATCTCATATACATCTCACTCATCACATCTATATTGGGCAAACAAATAGTTGCCAAATTACACCTCCACATCACATATATCAAGTACCCGTGGAATACTATATTTATGTTTTTTCAGTCCCTCTACTGTGTCTGACTCTCTGTGACCCTATGGACTGCTGCACACTTACTTATGTCTCTGTATGTACTTACCCACAGGGTTTGCATGGAAAACATACTGCATAGGTTGCTAGCTACTTCTCCAGTTAACTGTGATTTGTCTGACCTCTCTGCTATGAACTGCCCACCTAGAGTGACCCTACATGGTATAGCTAACCGCTTCACTGAAGTATACAGCCCCTTCACCAGCACAAGGTAGTGATCCAGAAGGGGACCAGGGGAATATACACCACACTAATCAACTCTAATCCATCCCGAAGGACCGCAAACATACATGGAGTCTGTGCAGAGGCACAAGGAGCAACAGCCATCCCACCTCCATCAGCTATGCCCATCCATTATCATCTGGTGACTTCCTGGTAAGTGTTTTGCTATCAATCACTTTACATTATCACCTGTCATATTCTTATTAGGCCATCACGGGAATGTTGATACTCCACAGTATCACAAATTGGACTTGTGCATGTGTATTAACCCTTTATTGTTTTATATATATATATATATATATATATATATATATATATATATATATATATACAGTATCTCACAAAAGTGAACTTTTCCCTCACATTTTTGTAAATATTTTATTATATCTTTTCATGTGACAACACTGAAGAAATGACACTCTTCTACAATGTAAAGTAGTAAGTGTACAGCCTGCATAACATTGCAAATTTGCTTTCCCCCCAAAATAACTCAACACACAGCAATTAATGTCTAAACCATTGGCAACAAAAGTGAGTACACCACTAAGAGGAAATGTACAATTTGGGCCCAATGTAACAATATTTTGTGTGGCCACCATTATTTTAGAGCACTGATTTAACCCTCATGGAGTTCACCAGAGCTTCACAGGTTGCCACGTGAGTCCTCTTCCCCTCCTCCATGATGACATCACATAGCTAGTGGATGTTAGAGACCTTGCACTCCCCCACCTTCCATTTAAGGATGCCCCAAAAATACTCAATCGGGTTTCGGTCTGGTGACATGCTTGTCCAGTCCATCACCTTTACCTTCAGCTTCTTTTTCAAGGCGGTGGTGGTCTAAGAGGTGTGTTTGGGGTGGTTATCATGTTGGAATGCTGCCCTGCAGCCCAGTCTTCGAAGGGAGGGGATCATGCTTTGCTTCAGTATGTCACAGTACATGTTGGCCCTCATGGTTTCCTCAATAAACTGTAGCTCCTCATTGCTGGCAGCACTCATGCAGGCCCAGACCATGACACTCCCACCACCAAAAGTATAAATCTGTAATGAGAAAAGTTAGTCTAAATAATCCTTCAATGACAGATAAACTGCTAAGGCACAAAGAACACAAAAACACTGATATGAGATGAAACCCTCAGTTTGAACGTAAACAGCAATGCAGAGAGAGGGGAGGCAGCATCTGACCTCATCAGGTAAATGAATATAGGGGGAATCCACACAACATATTAAAGAAAACATATATACACATATTGACATATGTGTATATATGTTTAGTCTGGGCCTGCATGAGTGCTGCTGGCACTAGGGAGCTACAGTTCATTGAGGGAACCATGAATGTCAATGTATTGTGACATACTGAAGCATAGGATGATGCCCTCCCTTCTAAGAATGGGCCACAGGGCAGTATTTCAACACGATAACGACCCCAAACACACCTCCTAGATGACCACTTCCTTGCTAAAGAAGCTGAAGGTAAAGGCGATGGACTGGCCAAGAAGGTCTCCAGACCTAAAGCTCAAACGGAAGGTGGTAGAGCGCAAGGTCTCTAACATTCACCAGATCTGTGATGTCATCATGGAGGAGTGGAAGAGGACTCCAGTGGCAACCTGTGAAGCTCTGGTGAACCCCATGTCCATGAGGGTTAAGGCAGTGCTAGAAAATAATGATGGCCACACAAAATATTGACACTTTGTGCCCAATTTGGATATTTCCACTTAGGGGTGTACTCACTTTTGTTGCAAATTGTTTAGACATTTATGGCTGTGTATTGAGTTATTTTGAAGGGAACAGCAGATTTACACCATTACACCGGCTGTACACTTACTGCTTTACATTGTAGCAGAGTGTCATGTCTTCAGTGTAGTGATACGAAAATGTATTATAAAATATTTTCAAAAATGTGAGGGGTGTATATATATATATTATCTCAAAGAAATGTACTAGATTGTACATTAATATCATGGGTGTGGTGTGGATCCCGGAAGGGCAAGAGGCTTTTTTAAGGCAAAGGTGGATACCTAAATGGGGTAATGTCATAGTCTAGAATAAGCATGATGCATATGACCTACCAGAGTCACATGCGGTCACTACACCACTGCAACTGGAATCTGATGAAAAAAAGATAAGAAAACGCTCCATTTAATTGAAGAAACCATTAATCTGCATAGCACTTACAACTTGTCTATATCTGCTCAATGAAACAGATGCAAAAACCTCTGGACTGTGTAATCCAATCCAGTTTCACATATACAATGTGTTCCCAAAACAAAAACCAAAAAGAAGTGGTCAAAGAAAAAGGTAAAGGAGGATAAAAAAAAGAAAAATGTGCAAGTACAGTACAGTGCTAAATACTGTAACTGTAACAATATTCCAACTTACCTGATTTACATCTGCAAGCATTACTAATAGTGATGTCGCGAACATAAAATTTTCGGTTTGCGAACCGCGGACGCAAATTCCATCAAATGTTCGTGAACGGGCGAACCGGGCGAACCGCCATAGACTTCAATGGGCAGGCGAATTTCAAAACCCACAGGGACTCTTTCTGGCCACAATAGTGATGGGAAAGTTGTTTCAAGGGGACTAACACCTGGACTGTGGCATGCCGGAGGGGGATCCATGGCAAAACTCCCACGGAAAATTACATAGTTGATACAGAGTCTGGTTTTAAGCCATAAAGGGCATAAATCACCTAACATTCCTAAATTGTTTGGAATAACATGCTTTAAAACATCAAGTATGATGTTGTATCGATCAGGTAGTGTAAGGGTTACAGCCGCTTCACAGTAACAGACCAATCTCCCCGTTTAATGCACCGCAAACAACCGCAAACAGTCCCTTTGAACAACCGCAAACTCCCCATTTGCACAAGGTTTGCACCAAGCTAGCCATGTCCCGTTCCTTGTCCTCACTGATGTCATTGAAGGTCTCTTCCCCCACCCAGCCACCAAGGGTCCCCGAAAAGTGACAACAAGCCCCCTGGGACGCCTGCTGTGTTTGGTCTTCCACCTCCTCAAAGCCATCTTCCTCCTCTGACTCATCTTCTTCAGACTCCTCTCTCTGTGTTGCCTCTGTCTGCGTTATTATAAGGTGTGTACTGTTAAGTAGTACTATTCCTATTGGTTTAATCCCTGTTACGTCCACTATTAGGGAACGTGTATATGGCATTGATTTTTGGAACAGGAGATGGAAAAAGATGCTCCTACTTCGAATTTGGGGCACTGCACGTGCAATGTAATGTGCCACCAGATAGGAGTGGTGTATTAATTTGTACTATTTATTCCTATTAGTTTGATACCTGTTACGTCACCTATCAGGGGATGTGTATATGGCTCGGATTTTTGGTAGCGGCAGATGGAAAAAGATGCATGGTCGGTCCTCCCACTTAAAATTTGGGCCACTGCGCGTGCAATCTAAGGTGCCACCAGGTATGAGTGTCACTGTGCACTGGCAAAAGTTGGCAGAGTAGGCGCTGTAGGCCTCACACACACGCCTGTAGGCAGGCAACTGATATTCAATCGATTACAGTAAAAAATGTGTTGTTTTATGTCACTGTACACTACGGTTGCACCAGATATGACGTATCACTGTGCACTGGCAAAAGTTGGCAGAGTAGATGCAATAGGCTTCACATACATGCCTGTAGGCAGGACATTGCTATTCAATCTATTACAGTCAAAAAAGTGTTTTATTTCACTGAGCACAATATAAGCTGTGAGCCTGACACAGGCAGTCAACTGAAATTAGATTAAAGGAAAAAAGGGGTTTTTTTTTTCAATGTATGGTACACCAACTATGACTGGTGAAACAGAGCAGAATATTAGCTGTGAGCCTGACACAGGCAGGCAACTGAAATAAGATTACAGGAAAAAAATGGTTGTTTTCAATGTATGGTACACCACCAGGTATGAGTAGTGAAAATGAGCACAATATAAGCTGTTAGGTGTTAGCCTGTCACACACACACGCTGGCAGACAGGCATATGCAATTAGATTACAAAGAAAACAATTATAAAATAAAATAAATGATGTTCTAGCCCTAAAAGGGCTTTTTGGGTTGCTGTCTTTGCAGCAGATATCAGATGAATCCTTCAGGTCTGTATTGGAAGCTAAATACACAGCCTGGCTATCTATTTCCCTATTAAATCTCCAGCAGCTACACTATCTGTCCTCTCACAACGATTGCAGCTTCAGAATGATTCAAAAATGTATGCTGTCCTTCAGATGGAAGGCCCTGGAAGGGAGTGTATGCTGCTGATCGTCTGGAATGTGTCTGCTGACTGTGAGGTGCAGGGTCAAAGTTTCCTCAATGATAAAGAATAGGGGGCAAACCGAAAAGCGCATGTGTCCACTGTCCGATGCGAGTGCGAAAGAGCCAAAATCGATGCGAATAGTACGCGGGCGAACTGTCTGCGAAATCTATAATTACTAACCATTAGCTAGTTCTCAGGATAACTCACTGCCCATGACTATTAATAATGATATGTCATCTCACAATAAATGCTTAGCTGTGATCAGTGTAAGTGGTCAAAGTGTACTATCACCTTCTCCATCTGATATTGTTAATCAACACTGTTATCACATCCATCAGCTATACAGGTGTTATCACATGTTAAAGGACACTCATGATATCAGCAATAGGCGAAAATACTGATAGGACACAAAGGTCAGCAGCCAGATTCAATGTTACTTACATCAGACACAAGGATCTGTTCTCAGACTGATATTGAGGTCAGGATCACATGCTTCACTAGTGCATATATTAATGCTGGCTATCATTAGTCTACATTTAACCTAACAACAATCATGTCTTACATATCTTGGTATATTATAACTTTAACTAGCGACTTGCCCGTCAAAAAATGACGGTCAATAAAATTTAAATGTTGTGAAATTTGTTTGCAACACAAAATGATTCACCTACATTTGTCCCTTTTTTTTTTCTAAAAATAAAAACACATTATTTTTTTAAACTTTTTATTTTTTTAACTTTCAACTTATATTTCCCAAACATTAAACTTTGTAACATTCAACTTGTATATGAAACATTCGTTCAACATTTTGTTATCAATACTAACACTTTTCAATACATATTTATCACTAAGTAACTGCGGACTATATTAACTTACAGTAAGTAAATATCTTTAACAATAACATGCTTTTTCTCATTTGTAACATATTTTTTAATCTCTTGTTAAACTAAATTAGCATTGAATCCAGAGGAAGGCAAACAATAAAAACCCTCTATTGAAACTTGTCCAATTATATCAAAGAGGGAAAAAAAATAATTCCTTCCTGACCCCATTAACTGGCGATCGGATTTCTCCCTGAATCAATACTTTGTCTTTAAATAATACATTTCCAATTATTCTTAAAATAGTTAAACTTTATACTAACAATACATATTTGACTATACCACATATATATTTACCAAACTTTTTGCAAAATTCCAAAAACACATATTTAACATCTGTAATTTTAACATCAAACTCTAACATTTAACTCTTGTAAACCTGAAAAAGTCAGTTAATTGTCAGTTAATTGTTTTGTGGGGCCAATCATGTAAATATAAAACTTTGCACCCATTCCAATCTGTTTAAGGATATTTGACTGTTGTTCTTTTTTTTTTCAGTTTGTCCATTCTGCAAATATCACATAGATTTTCATAAGTGAAATAGTGTTCCCATATTTAAAGAGTCCCAGAGTACTTAAATTTTGTACTGGAAGTCAAACCACTGTTCTCTTTGTTTTTTTGTCCATTCTTTGGATATTTTACGTGAAATGTTGTTTTTGTGCAATCCTATTGAGTCCCATAAAATGTTGGCATTAAAATGAACCCATTGTCCTCTATCTTTCCAACACCTCATAGTAGACAATGTTTGTGGTGTAAACACATCCATCGTCCAATAAATGACCTTGAGTTTCGTTTTCTTCAACATGCACTTTAATTTCTTTTGGATTAGTGCACCTTGAAAAAGCCACATAGAGTTGTCCATGTGCAAAAACTGGTTCCTTTAAAAAAATCCCAACTGACTTAAAAGTTTGTCCTTGGGATTTATTGATGGTCATAGCAAATGCCATGATAACTGGAAATTGTCTCCGTTGAAGGACAAAGGGCAAACCACTCTCACTTGGAGCTAAATCAATTCTTGGTATAAAAACTCGTTCACCTTTATGGGTACCAGTTATAATTTCTGCATGTATAAAATGATCTTTTAACTCATGCACAATTAATCGGGTCCCATTACAAAGTCCTTTTTTGGGATTCATATTTTGCAATAACATAACAATTGCGCCTTTTTTCAATTGTAAAATATGTGGGGGCATTCCAGATGGTGTTAATGAATTAATAAATTCGATACTAAAACTTGATTCACTGTCTTTATCATCTGACAGAATAGAATCTGCACTGTAATAATTATTTTGTGGTGCATTGATGTATTTTAAAATTTCGTTATTTACATTCAAGGCATCGATATATTTTTATGTTAATATTACTTTGTTTGCAATGTCTGTGTAATCCTCATTATTAAGAGTGTTTAGAAATATGGCTGATATGAGTGATTCATTGCAAACCATTTCTGATGGAATTTCAATGGTATCATTTGGTAAATGCTGTATTTCTGGATGTTTTCCATCTCCGATTTTAATGAGCCAGTCATTGAATTAATTTTGGCCTTCAGATCTCATATTTAATTCTAATTTGAGATGTGTAAATATTTGCCACAGTTTACTGGACTTGATACATGTTTCAATGATCTCTGTTCTATTTCCATGTGGCACAACAGGTAATGTTTGCCTAAAATCGCCTCCTAACAGCATCACCTTTCCACCAAATGGCAACTTATTATCCATCACTTCTTTTAAGAATCTGTCAATACATTGCAGTGCATGACATGACATCATTGTTGCCTCGTCTATGATAATTAGTTTAGTTAGTTTGAATTTTTTTGCTTGTATGGAATTGAGTCGAATATCTGACACTGATGTTTCCAAAATGGGAACTGGCAGCTTAAATCCACTATGCACAGTTCTACCACCATCTAACAAAAGTGCAGCAATTCAAGTTGTTGCAAATGGCATAGCTATCTGACCCTGTGATTGAATATAACTGATCAAACAATTGTACAGATAAGTTTTTCCTGATCCACCTGGTCCGTCTAGATAGAAATACCGGTCTTTGACCATTTCATCATCTGTAGCATTTGTGATGGCATGAAATGCTTCTAACTGTAAATTATTTAAAGTTGCCAGTTTTTCTTGGGTTTTTTGTTTTTGAAGCTCAGTGTCATAATCATCAAAATTGATGTCATCTATAAGTCCTGGATCTGGTAAATTAAAACTTGCACAATTTAATCCATGAGCCAACAATATTTCTTGGATTTCCATCAATGTTTTTAACAGAGCTATTGGTTCTCTGTAACGTTTTAAGAAATCTTCTGACATGTTTAATTTAAATGTTTCCCACAAAGTGAAAGCATCAGGTACATTGCAAAATATACAAATGAATGCAAATTGTTGTCTCATTTGCTTAGGCATTTGACATAGTGCTGCTTCTTCCAGACACCTCTCCCATTCTGTATCATCAGCTATGAAATTTTGATGTCTTGCAGCTAATAGGAATGTCTCATAAACTATGTCATTCACTGTACGTAAATGCTTCAAACTCTGTGCACCGGGAACATGTAGCAGAAGTAATCTTAAGCTGAAACTTTCAATGTCCCTTGGACTGACGGTATAAATGCGTGGTATGATTTTATGTGTATCTCTTCTTCGTTGTCGCCATAGACCATTTACAAATACATAGTGATATGGTATCTCTATGTATAAAAATTGTCTGGCCTGCGTATCCTGACAGTTTAATTTAAACCACGCAGTAAGCGTAGTATCTCTGTCTTCACTTTGATATAATGCAGTTCTTTCATTTCCTTGAGTAAAACAAACCAACTGACTTTATGGCAAATGTACAGCTAAATGATAGATAGCATGTGACCGATCATGCATCTCAAATTTCAAAAGGTGTCACATTGCTTCAGGAGCACTCACATACCAAGCATCTAAATAATTTGATAGTTCATCATGTAAAATCGGATTTTCGTTTTCATTTCCAGCACCTTGTACAACAACAGTAGCTGCATTATATCCTTTGTATATATATTTATACACATACTTAATTGATTTAATCAAAGTGCAAGCTTCCACATTGATGTGTGCATTGTACTTAATGAGCAAATGTGGATTGTATGGAACAACAAATCTATTATCAACCTTTTGGCCCCGGATAATAGCTGTTTGTCCTTGTGTTCTTTTATACAAAGGATATCTATCACAATTTGCATAAGTTTGCATTTGAAATTGTTTTGGAAATTCTTTAGTACATTTTTTATTTTCCATACATGGTGAATTCGGATTCATCTCTCCACATGGGCCATGAATCATTCTATGTGTAACAATCTCCCAAAATTTTGTATATTTTTCTTGGTCTGGCAATTGTGCAGAAATTACTGAATCCACTCTCTCTGCAGTGTTCAACTTGTCTTTTACCTGCAGTATTAAAAGTATGTGAGCATGTGGCAATCCTCTTTTTTGAAATTCAATGGTGTAAACAAAAGCCACACATTGTCCAAATAAGTGTGCTTTAGTGATATCATGAATTAATGAATTGAGTTTGATTTTAAATACTCTTGCCACTAAATCTGGTCGGTCAGAAGTAGTTTGTCCCAGATTCAAATTTTCCTTGATCTCTGGCCATTGTGGATTACACGTGAATGTAATAAATAAATCTGGTTTTCCAAATTTTGTAACAATAGCCATGGCATCATTATACCTTTCTCGCATATTGCGAGGAGATCCTTGGAAAGAGGATGGCAAAATAATTGCTCTTCCAGCTGGAATGTCTCTGTTGGAAGCTAAATCTGCCACATAATCCATTATTCCACAATACTGTTCTACTCATAATTTATTTTGTTGATATTTAATAAAATTTAGATTATTGGTTTCAACTTGTAAATATGAATCAATAATCCATTGTTGAGTGAGTTTTCCTCCATGTAAAATTGGATTAAAACAATCACGGATAGCAGTTTGTGCCACTTTATATTCCAGCATGGAAATATTAGATCTAATACGAAGTTTAGTATTGGGATAACTTTCGAATTGTAATTTTGGTTCCCATCCTGGTTCCCCATTTGGAAAGAAAATGGGATATGTCATTGGATCTAAATTACAACTTAATATATTTATGTTGATAAATGGTTGTTCTTCATTGCGTGGATATATTCTAATATCCCGCTGAAAAGGTGGTTCACCATTTTTAAACACCATGGCAACATCATTTACAGTAGGTAAATTATATCTTCTTTGATCAGTGTTGCAATCTCTTTTTAACACCATATTGGTGTAGGCAAATGATGTCTTTCAGCATGTTCCTGTTGTTCTTTTTCAAGCTGTGCTAATTGTTTGTATGCTTGACTATATGGGTTTTTTTCCATATTTTTTTCCAGCTGTTCAAAGACTATGCGCAAACATTGTCTATTTTCTGGAAGTGTCATTCTTTGTTCCACAGCTTCCATCGTATCTAAGACATATAACTGTGCAAATTTTCTTTGCTGTCCTTCTTGTGGATGTAAATGTGAAGTTCTGTGGTATATTTGACCTTGAACTCTGAAACAATAAGGACCATGTCCTGGTACATTTTCTGCTAATGTTGCACCCATTGAAGCAAATGAAATTGCACTGTTATAAGACCTTATGTTTTGTTTGAAATTTTTATAATTTGGAAATGTTGGATCACTCATAATGCATTCTAAATAATATGGAAATGGGTGTCTTAGTGGAAGTTTCTCCTTTCCTTTCTGACAGCAACTAATGAAATTTCCGTCAGTAGGTCTTTCCTTTATAAAATGATAGGCCCCACAAAACTGACAAACCACATTAAGTAATCCACAATAATGAGTATCTACTTGTACTGCAGTAGTAAACATATTATCATGCATTTCTTCAACATAAATATCAGACCCACATTCTATATGTACATTTTTTTCTTGTGTGTCTACATTTAAATCATTCTGCAAATTAGAATCATTGGACAATGGTTCACAGAGATGTTTTTGTTTACTTTTACGTTTCTTGGAAGCCCCAACACACTCACTTGCGGCTTTCTTACTCATCTTTCTTTTATTTAAAAGTCTCTGTCGATCTTCTTCTCGCAAGCGTTGTGAAGTTTCCGGTTTCTGAGCATCTCTCCACCTTTGCTTCCTTTCCCTTGCCAATCTTTTTTTGCGTTCAATTTTGTCTTCTCCATTGTCCGCCATTTTAATCTGTAATTTTAAATAGAGATGTAATTATTGTTTGTTCTTTGTTTTATATACATTTTTTTTTCCTTTTTGTACTTTTAGATTAAAGTAGATGAATAAATTAATAAAACATTTTCATTTGTTGCACTTTAGTCTGAAAGAAATGAAACCATTTTTCAAAGTATTTTATTGACATATATGAAATCTAAAATAGCTGCACATATCTATCTTTATATTATTAATCCTTCAATGACATTCCTTTTTGATTGAATTCACAGCATACCATCCTTTTTTTTTTTTCAAGTGTCGTAAGCTTATTATTTTCTTTAAATATTATTATTAATTAGTATTGTCTTTTCAACTTTTTTAAAGTTTTGACAAAATATCATAAATTAATGACTCAATAAGTACTATCAATTTTCAATAAATTTCAATTTTCACCAAATATTTATATGCGTCACTACCAAATAACATTTTTTACCTATGAGGATGATGTTGATGTTGTTCAAAGGCTGCTAACGTCACACTGTCTGTTTATTCCCTTTCAGATCCGAATAAACTGTAAAATCAAATAGATAATCTTTTTAAACTTTTGATTCATCAATATCATTAAATGAACATCAACAGACATATATTTGGCTACATTAAAAACCTCATATTTTTTAATATTTTGCCGTAGTAATATAATTAAATTTCTGTACCTGTCCAAATTATCCTTATGATGTTCAATGTGTGCAAACGTCACTATCTCTGGTCATTCACGTAGAGTTCACTGCAATTATAAAAAATAGTAAAATTAATATATAATATGTTACTTCATCTGTATTAATCAATGAGACTTAACATACCTATTTTTGCATAGATTAAAAACATGAAATAAATATATCAATCAATCAGCATGAACACACATATGAAAGCATAGATTATAAACATACACTCAATATTACTGTTAGTCTTTAAATAAGAATCAATGAATCTGAATTAATCTTAAATTAATGTCTGACTAAATATAACATCAACACATAAGCATGTTCCCTTTATTTTTTTTTTTTTTTATTTTAAAATGAGT
The DNA here is from genome assembly GCA_027410445.1 of Discoglossus pictus. NCBI lineage: Eukaryota > Metazoa > Chordata > Amphibia > Anura > Alytidae > Discoglossus > Discoglossus pictus. Next base: position 215,678,401 of record CM050166.1, on the reverse strand, counting down.
ATGATACAACTGAATTCTTAAAATAATGTACATTACTAATGAACTAAGAATCAATTAATGTTCATTAATATTAAACTAATGTGTGACTAAATCTAACATCAACATGTAAGCATGAGTATATAGCCTTTATTTTTTATTTTTGGTTTATTTTATACAAAATATATAAGAACTGAATTATTTAAATAATGTACATACATTAATAATTAATTAATAAACGTGTTCCTTTTTTTATGCACATTCTTAACTTTTTTTAATATTAATGATTAGTAATGATACATTATGAATGTTATTTACAATTCTTACCCACAGGTAATCACGACATATCACAAAATAGTTCTTAAATTAATGTACAATAATAATTAATGAATCAATGTGTTCCTAATTAATTAATGTACATTATGAATGTTATTAACAATTTTTTCACACAGGTAATCACGACATATAACAAAATAATTGTTAAATTAATGTACATTAATAATTAATTAATAAATATGTTTTTTTTATTGACATTCTTAATTTTGATATTAATAATTAATTAATTAATTAATGTACATTATGAATGTTATTAACAATTCTTTCACACACGTAAGCACAATATTATTTTTATATTAATAAAATTTCTTATTTCTTATTTATTAATTAAGTACCAATTTATTAATTAATAATTATAAATAATAGGCACAATATTATTTTTCTATTAATTAAATTTCTTATCTATTATTTATTAATTAAGTACCAATTTATTAATTAATAATTATAAATAATAGGCACAATATTATTTTTATATTAATTAAATTTCTTATCTATTATTTATTAAGTAAGTATTAATTTATTAATTAATAATTATAAATAATATATTTACCTTTTTTAATGTAATAATGCTGAAGCAGTATACTGAAGAGCTAACAATCTCTTGCGATTTCCCGGCATCAGAAAACATCCAGTCAGACTGTCATCACTTGAGGAGAAAGTGTCAGTCATGTGTGAAATGTGCCCTATATATAGGCTTTGTGCGCAAGACAAATGCATTGATTTAGGCGGGAAATCCGCAGTTGAGCGAGCCAAATGCGTTGTTTTCGGCGGGAAATCCTATGTGGCGCGAGACAAAGGCGGGAAATCTGTGTTATTGCGTATATCGGCAATATCGTTTCGTAAAATATACTCGCTACTGTCTTTTTACTAATTGTGCGGTTAATCCGCATCCTTTATCTCGTTGTTTTTCTAACACATACGTCTGTGGCTGTGTTTAACGCAGTTCGTAGTAGTATAGCCTCATTTTAATTTTTTTCGGCGTAAATTTTTTTCTCGCTTAGCCGATTTTCGATCTTTGTAACTCGGCTAAATCGATCTAAATTGCAGTTCCAACTCACTTCCAGGCGTTCCCCATGCTGTAAGTGACCTTTGTTTTATTTTTTATTGTGTATTTAGTGTTTTTTTTACTGTTTTTGTTCCGCCGCTTATCTCGTAATTTTTTTCACCTCGTATTTTTTTTCTAAGTGCTACGGTTTAACGGCTCGCCTCGCTACGCGAGGCTCGCCTGCAGTGAGCGCCTGCGGCGCTCATTGCCAAAGTGCTACATTTTAACGGCTCGCCAGGCGATGGCAAAGTCGGACGATCGGCAAACTGGTACGGTTTAACGGCTCGCCGGGCAATGAGCGCCTGCGGCGCTCATCGCAAAGTCGTACGATCGGCAAAGTGCTACGGTTTAACGTCTCGCCTCACTACGCGAGGCTCGCCTGCAATGAGCGCCTTCTGCTCTCATTGCCATAGTACTACAATTTAACAGGTCGCCTCGCTGCGGCGCTCATCGCTAAGTCGTACGCACTACGCAACGCAGCGTGACGACGAATCGTAGTTAGACAATTATAATATGTGATATTGTGGGAGCTACATGTTAAGGGGGTCTGTCATTGAAGGAATGTCTACCCGAGAGGCAAAGTGAAAATCTTACACTTAATGCATTTCCTTTACAATGCTTACAGATGCAGAAGATGCCTTCATGGACCTGCATTGTATCTAAAACAAAACAAAACATAAAAATAACACCTGCAAAATAAGGCCCTATAAAATATAGGGACTGCAACATCTCTTCTCAGCAGCATTCCTCAGTGTCCATCAATTGGTTAAAGGATAAACAAAACTCTACGTTTCCACAGAGAAGAGGATCATGGACCATGCGATGGGGGGTAGCCATCTGCGTACAGAATATAACCACCACATAGACCAAGATCCAATCTGTAGCCAGGCTAGATTATGTTAACATTTGGACCAATAGATTGTCACTGAAGAGTGCTATTGAGAAGGCACAACACATATGTGCAGCCCCTACATCCTCCTCCGCCTAGTATCAGGGCCCCAATCCCCCATGGTCATCCGTCGTCTCCTTGGTGGTGGGGGTAAGGGGGCAGGGGGAGGCATCCCCCCAAGAGGCAGTGGCATGAGCAGTGGTGATGCTGGTTGTTGTGGAGAAGGCATGGGGAGAGAAAGAAGTGGCCAGGCTTCGAGTGTGCGGGGGAGGCCTCCGGGGTAGAGGAGGCTGGGCTGAGGACCAGAGTGTGCCGCATGGCGTCTGTAGTCACTTCCTGGATTGCGCTCTGCTCCGCCCCCCTCCTAAGAAGCCCGGCAAGGAATGATTATGTCATTATATGGTGCCTACTCTCCTCCCTGTTGCACCTGGCCAGGCTGTACATGACTTCCGCATGATTGGCGGAGATACTGGCCTGGATCCCCTGAAGACACTCCAGTTGCTGGCCAGCCTGGCTTGGTGGTGCAGGTGGGGATGGAGATCCATGGGGCGTTGCTGGGTGAAGAGGTTAAGGTGATGGTGTGCAGTCTGCCACACTGGTGAGGGGAGGAAGAGATGGGGTCAAGCCCTCGGCTCCGCTTCTTTTATCCTCCCCCTGCTGGGATGGGGCCTGCTTGCCAATGTCAAGCTGCGATGGATCTGACGCCCTCGCCTCTGGATCACCACTGGACCCAGACCTCCTTGATGCTAAAAGAGAGAAAAGGAAGGTATATGTTATTAGTATGACTAATAATACAAAGTTTTGTGTTCATTCCTAACTATCTGACAACTAGCCTTGAACCTGGATGATTCTCCTAATTGCAACTATGAGTAGCTATGATTTGCTAGATGTGATCTATTCTTAGGTTCTTGATCTTGATTGTTCTAGGCTTCTAACGCTATCTTGATTCTGTAACTGCAGAAACTGCAATGAGTACACCCATTGCCACTCTATTGGTTGATTACTGTTTTTGTGCCCACGAATGATTTGTCAGCTTCATGGTGCATCCATGTATCCCTTGTTAATTCCATAGAGCTGACATGTCAGTTTCCTTGTTGGTCATCATGTACATGTGTAGTGTGTGTGATGTACATGTGGTGGCATGTTGGTGTTTGTGATATTCACCTGGCATGGAGGCTGAATCCTGCATTGCCACCAGGACTGAAGCTCCAGCGGCGGGCACCTGGCTCAGAAGGTCCTTGGCCACCCTTTCCCTCTCATTGTATTGCACAGTCACTTGGGGGCCACCACTTGGTGCTGCAGCTTGACTGGCCTCCTTGGCCATCACCCTCTTCACCTTGGCCCTGATGTCATCAAACCTGTGCTTCACAGACCTCAAATTCCGTTACCCCTGTTTCCATGCGTGGGCCCTAGGCACGGGCCTAACTTCCCTCCCCTCTGCAAGGATAACGGATTGTCCACAGATGGCACCAAGGCTGATCACATTCTCCTGGTGCCTGTAGTTCATGGCCCTTTAGCCACTTGCCCTCCCTCCCTTTTGAATCAGGCCCCCCCTACTCTGTCCCTGTACTCTATGGGCACCCTGCCACCACCCACCTCCTCTCCCCGGCTCTCCACATATTCTCCACATCCTCTAGTCCTCCACTCTCCTATCCGCCACTATCCTCCTCCTCCGATCCTCCGCTCTCCTTTCTGCCACTCTCCTCCTCTCCTCCACTCTCCTCTCCGCCACTCTCCTCCTCCTCCTGTCTTTCACCATTCCTCACCTGCTCCACCTCCTCATCCTCTCCTCCACCACTCCTCTCCTCTGCCACTCCTCAACTCTTCACCTCCTCCTCCTCCTCTCCTCCACCACTCCCCTTGCCTCTCTTCTCCTCCTCCCTGCCTCTCCACTCCTCTCCCCTCCTCTCTACTCATTCCATTTAAATCACCAAAAAGAATATAACGATAAATAAAAATAAGTGTTACTGTATATATATGATAAAAATATGTGTTGTATGTGTATTTATTAACTGTTGTGGGATATAGTGTGGGGTATTGGATGGGTGTGTGTGTAGGAAGTGACCTAGCTCTATCTGTATCTAGGTGTGTTATTTCATATGTATGTATTTGTATTATGTGTAATCTGTAAATATGTGTATTCAAAGATTAAGTGTAAAATCATAAATAAAGGAATATAAAATAATAAAACCCGGAAGATACTGCTCTCAAAAATTGCCTACTCTCTCTCTATAAATGCTCAAACCACCAACTCCGGGACCTGCGGGCTACTTCATTAGAATCTACAACACAGTCAATGCATGGGCGGGTGGAACACAACTTTATAATCTCTCTCTCTGTCAATCATCTTCAGCTAGAATAGTTTCAATTGACTGAGAGGCTTGTGTTGCACTCTGTAATACCGTGATTGGATTGCAACTAGGGACCGCATTTATTCCAGCCCATTAACAGCTTGCAGGCGAAGGAGGAGTTTACTGTCTTGAGGCTTCGACCCATGACTTGCATTCTTGTTCAACTGAATAGCACTTTAATTGTAGATGAGTTCAAGCCTGCAGCAACCTACGACCTGTATACCATGAGATGTGGACTTGTAATTAAATGAGGCTCTGTATGTCTGAGAGCTGTAGCTCTTCCCTGGGAATAAAAAGGGATTCCATCCTTCAGAACAAGCTGAATCCACCGTTCCGGTGTTCCTGTGATCCAGTCTTTCTGCTCCTCCCTAGCATCATCCAGGTAATTGAGTGCTACATACCCTCTCACAAATCCAGAACTCCAGTGGGAGTTCCAGATCATCCACCTTGATAGGGGAGCAAGCTACACAATTCAGAGGCCATCTATATATTTGCCAGAGGCTGACAGGATACTTCAGAAAGGTCTGTGTGCCAATACTCCTTACTTGATGAAGGTGAGAGGAACCTCGCTGGTGGTGGTTGGAGACCACCTGTAGTCCACCCTCAGGCAAGTGGGATTATCTCATGATAAAAGTCTTTGAGCTTCTCTGGATCCTCTTCCTGTAGACTTATCAAACATGATTATAAGGGTATCCATTTGAATGTTGCGGATGGAGGGTGTTTGATGCTCAGGTATAACCAGTTTAGGGATTTATTAAATGTTTAAACAAAATCAAATTATACACATATATCTACATATCTAGTACTGATACAGGATCTTTTGTGAAGTGTTCATAGATTTATTGTAAGGACAGCTGTGCTTTGATGGATGGATTTGAGTTTTGAAGTGAAGACTGTGATACTGCAGGTTATCATGGAAACAGTGACAGATAGGGAGTTTTTGCTGTCTGTAGTGTTTTGAGCTGAGAGCAAAGTTGAGCTCAGAAATCTAGTAGTGCAGAATAGACAGGAGAGTGCTGTAGAGCTGGTAGTGACATCATCTGGACAAGCACCGGACCAGAACGACTTCATGAAAGCTGAATGTTAGACCACCAGAGGGGTATGAACATAAATTTGGTAGTTGCACCTCTGCAACTGGACAATGGGTCTGATTAGATAAGAGCCAAAACAATGATTCACAGATTGTCCCACAGCAAAAAGTTGTTGTCAAGGACCAGTTATTGTCCAGGCACTCTGGAAGGTGTTTGAGGGAAGACAGAAGCTAGACCTACCTGAGGCTGGTTCGGCAGTGGACACTTGCAGTTACCTAGCAGCACCTACTTCTCTTGGTGAACCCAACTTGGGCTTTGGTTACCTAGCAGCACCTACTTCTCTTGCTGAGCCTGACTTGAGCTATGGGGCATCCAACAGATATCAGGCTATATTGCCCTGTTGAATTGATGTCTCCTGAAGGTGGAGGATTCATTTTGAATGCTAACATTCAAGAGGTACAGTGGATATAAAAAGTCTACACACCCCTGTTAAAATGTCAGATTTCTGTGCTGTAAAAAAATGAGAAAAGATAAATAATTTCAAAACTTTTTCCACCTTTAATGTGACCTATAAACTGTACAACTCAATTGAAAAACAAACTGAAATCTTTTTGGTGGAGGGAAGAAAAAAAAAAGAAAAATAATGTGGTTGCATAAGTCTGCACACCCTCTTATAACTGGGGATGTAGCTGTGTTCAGAATTAAGCAATCACATTCCAAATCATGTTAAATAGGAGTCAGCATACACCTGCAATCATTTAAAGTGCCTCTGATTAACCCCAAATAAAGTTCAGCTGCTCTAGTTGGTATTTCCTTAAATTTTCTTAGTCGCATCCCACAGCAAAAGCCATGGTCCACAGAGAGCTTCCAAAGCATCAGAGGGATTTCATTGTTAAAAGGTATCAGTCAGGAGAAGGGTACAAAAGAATTTCCAAGGCATTAGATATACCATGGAACACAGTGAAGACAGTCATCATCAAGTGGAGAAAATATGGCTCCAAAATTGATGAAAAGACGAGAAGTAAACTGGTCTGGGAGGCTACCAAGAGACCTACAGGAGCTGCAGGAATATCTGGCAAGTACTGGCTGTGTGGTACATGTGACAACAATCTCCCGTATTCTTCATATGTCTGGGCTATGGGGTAGAGTGGCAAGACGAAAGCCTTTTCTTACGAAGAAAAACATCCAAACCAGGCTACATTTTGCAAAAACACATCTGAAGTCTCCCAAAAGCATGTGGGAAAAGGTGTTATGGTCTGATGAAACCAAGGTTGAACTTTTTGGCCATAATTCCAAAAGATTAATTTAAGGGTGTGCATGCTTATGCAACCATATTATTTTATTTTTATATTTTTTCTTCCCTCTACCTAAAAGATTTCATTTTTTTTTCAATTGAGTTGTACAGTTTATAGGTCACATTAAAGGTGGAAAAAGTTCTGAAATGATTTATCTTTGTTTTATTTTTTCACAGCACAGAAACCTGACATTTTAACAGGGGTGTGTGGACTTTTTATATCCACTGTAGCTGGAGAGAAAATGCTTTAGTGAAGAGAGAAGGTTGTACCCCACTTCTCACGGAAGAACAAGTCCCAGTTGATCCATTGGCTTGAAACTCTCCTGTCATTGCTTTAAGGACTTTGCCCCATGGAATGTAAATATGTGACTATTGTTACCCTCAGAGAGGACCTCCAAGCCCCTTGCCAGAAGCAAGAGCAGCCACCGGACCCTGCTACTAACATCCAACCTGTCACCTTGGTAAGTACCCTGCCTTCTGGGGAGAGTAGGAAACCCTAGACTGATCGCAATGAGTTTAAAAGGAGTTCGGATAGGGTTCTTCATTAGTTGTGGTCAGGGCAAAAATAGCTTCTGGGGAAGAGCAAGCAGGGGCAGACAGATAAATTTGGGAAGAGGGACTGCTTATACCATGTGACTGATCCCCATTGGGAAGAACAATCGTGGAAGGCTGGTAAACAACTGGTTGTCCCTGAAAAGTTTAGTATTAGGTTACTGGCTATTGCACATGACATTCCCCTTGCTGGGTGCCTAGTTACTCACCAAATCCTCCGGCGTGTTACTCAAGCCTCCTACTGGCCAGAAGTATCTAAGGATGTTAACAACTACTGCAACACTTGCAATATCTGTCACGCGCCTGGGGTGGCGATGGATGACCTGGGTCACCTTACAATTCCTGCAGATTATCAAAACTATGTCTCATCATGTGGCCAAGATACATACTATTCAAGATACATATTTACCATGGTAGACTATGACACATGCTTCCCAGAAGCTGTAGGCTTGTCCAAGTTCACTGTGGAGTGTGTGGCTGATGCCTTAGTCAAGATTTACCCGGGTTTGGCTCCAAAGTACTACTGCAGGACTGTGCAAGAGAGTTTCTTTTAGGCAACCAAGTGCTAGTGCTTGTACTTAACCCACAAAACAAGCTCTAGGATATATGGGACAGACCTATTTCAGTCATAAGAAAGTTGAATAACAGCACGTATATCATGGGGCTAGACAAGGATCAGGTTGTACAAAATGTACAGAATGTGCTAAGTCAATATCCACAGCTGTTTTTAACCATACGCGGTTGCACCTGTTTGATTAAGCATGAGGTCCTCACCCCAGGTCAAACTCCCCTTAAGCAATTGCTCTACCAAGTCCCTGAGTTAGTTAAGGATATCATCAAGAAATAAATTCAGAAGACGCTACCCATGGCTGTGATTGAGGCCTCCTAAAGTCTGTGGGCTTCTCTGGTTGTGCTTGTTCCCAAAAAAGATGGTACAATCTGCTTCTGTGTACATTAACGGAAGCTTAATGAGAAGACAATAGCAGATGCTTATTACATCCCCAGGGTAGATGAACTGTTAGTTCACTTAGGATAGGCTTCTTACCTAACCACACTTGACTCGTCAACAGGCTGGTAATCCAGTTGCTGCAGGGATGTCATACTTATGCCAATGTCTACCTAGATTATATTTAGCAAGACATTACTACTTTCCTGGGGTGCATCGACAGGGCAGGTCTGAGAATTATTACATCTCACCCGGGATTAATTAGGAGGCCTCAAAGGCAGAACCACCAGTAATTTAGACCCAAATAGAACTCTATAATCAAATCTGTTGCAACATAAAATATAAATCTTTATTATCCATTTTTAAAACATATATCACAATAACAACTATATATATAATCTAACTGGGTGATAAGGCTATTTTTACATCTCATTTTACTCATAATGTCTATTTAGTTGCCTGCTCTCTATATGGTCTAAATACGTCCTAGATTCAGAGGATATACATTTCTGATACAAAATAGTTACTGAAATGCAACAATTTGAAAAGTTACAACCCACAACAATGTTGCTATTCTTGTTATGCCCTTGGAAAGCTGTGGTGGTGGTGCTAAAGTACCAGATCACTTAAGCACTTCACTATTAATTTGGGCTCACCCCTAGCTGTCTGTGGTATCAACAGTGATGTATACTACATCGTTTTCTGATTGTTTAAGTCAGAAGTAGAATTTTAACTTATTTATAAAGTTGCAATAATGTACTTTATCATGTAGACACTGTGAAACCATGAGAGCTTATGCAGCACTAACCTGTCTGCCATCCTTCTATTGAGGGAGTAGAAGCCCCTGTACACCCAGTTTGTGCCCGACACAGGCTTTCCCCGCTGCAAAGAAAGGATTCTTCAAGGGATCCTATTACTCCAAGATTTGGCTATTGTGATTCTATAGTTGTTGATCGTTGATAAAATCAATTGTAGTGTGTCTGGGCTTATAATCTTGTTGTATCATATAACTTCCATGAGCTCTAATTATAAAAATACAAGCCTCTGACATGCCATGCTTTAACATAATATTTCTTTTTTTTCTGTTCAGCCAGATGACTTTTTTTTATTTCACGTAGCCATTTTACTTAATGCTCTATACATAATAATGCTTCTAATCTACAAAGTACCCAAGTGATGGTTAGTGTCCAATTGTAGATATTACAAAATACTGATGCTTAACATTTACATCCCTAAATATAAAGTGCTTATTATTAGTACCTGATTTAAATATATAGGTTGCCATTTAGTAGTTACTTATAGAATGTATACATATATAGTAGCTACTTGCCCGTCAAAAATGACAGCAAGAAAATGTTAAGGTTGGCAATGCTGTTTGCCACACAATGCGGGGCTCAGCCCCCTCTGAGCACCTTTGGTGCTCATTGCAAGCCTCTCCCCCCGCCTACTTTATGGGCCTCACGATGATCGCTCATTGCACGCCTCTGCAACCTGCCACATTCATTCTTCACAATGAGCACCCTCGGCGCTCATCGCAACCCTCTCCCCCTGTCTACTTTACGGACCTGGAGATGAGCTCCTTCAGCACCCATTGCAAGTCCCACAATAAGCGGCTATGCTGAGCATTGCAGGCTTCGTTCAACTAGCAACTTTGGTGCTTCGACAATGATCGCCTTCGAGGCTTATCTAAGTGTCACTGGCTTTGTTTAAGTGTTCCTGGCTTCGGCTAATTGTTACTGGCTTCTGCCTTGTTTTGATCCTGTTTGAGAAAATAGCTTGCAACCTTGCTCACAGGCTACCTGCCTCTCCCTCTATGCTGTGTGTGAGATTTGAAGTTCATTTTTTTTATTATTTGGTGCTTTTTGGGGGGTTTTCTAGTTACGTGGTTGAAAAAAATTTTGTTTGTTAAAATCGTAATTTACTGAAAGTGTTCCGTGCCTCGCAATCAGTGCCAAAGCAAAACAGGCTTTGGCGCTGATCGCGGCCATTGCTAAGTGCGCCTGCAATTTGTTTCCATCCTTTAATTGGTGGAGTGTCCTCGGGCAAATAACAGGCATGATGGGACAGATGACACAAAGTGGGACTCTGAAAGGCCATAATTTGTTGCACCAAGTCGTGCTGGCGCTCATTGCAGCCTATGTCCTCCGGGCCTCGTGATGAGCACTGCAATGAGCGTCTTTGGCGCTCATTGCAGCGTAAGTCGTACAGGTCTTGTGATGAGCGCCTATGGTGCATATTTCGCATGCGCAAGCCCGTAATTTTTAACATTGCGTGACCAACATTCGTAAGATCCACAACTATTATATGTGACTAGCGAATTGCCCGTCAAAAAATGATGGCAATTGAATTGTAAGTCAAGGAATGGTGTTTGGCACAGACATTATTTTTTGTGGTGGTCTGAGATTTCGGCAGTCATTGCGGGCCTCTTGGTTGTTGTATTTTTTTTTATCAGAGGCACTTTTGCTGTCATTGTAAGGTCGGGGCTGATTTGCTTTTTGCGCTTATTGCAAGGCTGTCCCCTGGTGTAGTTTGTGTGCTATGAGCAGCGTTGGCGCTTGTTGTGAGATGCACAGTGAATGTCTTTTGCGTTTATTGCGATAGTTTTTTTTGTGTATATGTTTTTTGTGATGCTAATGAAATAAGTAGTAAAATAATAAATTAATATAGTTTACCTATTTGTAATTAATACATGCAGGAAGCATTGTTCTGAAGAGCTGTTTTCATTTTCCTGCAGCATACAATGTAGGGTTGCAGTGTTGTGGAGCTGAGGTGTAAGTGTCAGCAATGTGTGCAGTGTGTAGTGTAAATATGCTGCGTTCGCAAGGGGAATCCATTAGTGTAGCTGGGTACTTCCGCATTCTGTAAGTTAGTGTTGTAAAATGTTTATGTGGTAGGCGGGTTTGTATGATGAAGCGTCCTTGCTAATGGTGTATGTTGTAGGTCGTACGGGTTTTCGTAAAAGCCGTATTTGCTTTGTAGAGTTTAGCGGCTTTAGGGGTCGTGTAGCCTCATATTCGGGTTTTTTCGGCGGCCATTTTTTCTCTCGCTTAGGAGATTTTTGAGTGGGTAAACTTTGTAAATTTAACAGAATTCGAGGTTTAAGCTGTGTTGCAGAGGTCCTGGGTGTCCCACCCCTTGGTGTGGGTAAGGTTTTTATTTTATTTTTGTGTGTATTTTTGTGTTTTTTAATGTTTGGCGCTGTGCGCGGGTTGTCCGTTAAGGTCGTATTTTTGCGAGTCTGTAATGGATTTTTTCTACGTCCCGCGGGTCGTAATTGTTTTTGTGTAAGTCCGCAATTTATTTTTTTCTAAGTCCCGCGGCTGGTCTATTTTTGTGTAAGGGCGTGTTTATGTTTTTTTTTTTCAAGTCCCGCTTGTGTGGTGGTTTGTAACCGGTTAAGAGGCGTCGTAGAGCCTCCACCTCCGCAAATGCCCCGCTTCGCAAGGGTCCGCATTTGCGGCCTGCAATGAGCCTGCGGATCATCGCAGCCGATGTGGGAGCCTCCACCTCCGCAAATGCGGCCCCTTGTCGGCTGCAATGATCCGCAGGCTCATTGCAGGCCGCAAATGCGGACCCTTGCAAAGCGGCTCTACGATGCTTCATAACCGTTTACAAACCACCACACAAGCGGGACTTGGAAAAAAAAAACATAAACACACACTTATACAAAAGTAGACCAGCCGCGGGACTTAGAACAAAATACATTGCAGACTTACTTACACAAAATCAATTACGACCCACGGGACTTAGAAAAATCCATTACGGACTCGCAAAAATACGACCTTAACGGACAACCCGCGCACAGCGCAAAACATTAAAAAACACAAAAATACACACAAAAATAAAATAAAAACCTTACCCACACCAAGGGGGGACACCCAGGACCTCTGCAACACAGCTTAAACCTTGAATTCTGTCAAATTTACAAAGTTTACCCACTCGAAAATCTCCTAACCGAGAGAAAAAATGGCCGCCGAAAAAAACGAAAACGAGGCTACACGACCCCTAAAGCCGCTAAACTCTACAAAGCAAATACGGCTTTTACGAAAACCCGTACGACCTACAACATACACCATTAGCAAGGACGCTTCATCATACAAACCCGCCTACCACATAAACATTTTACAACACTAACTTACAGAATGCGGAAGTACCCAGCTACACTAATGGATTTGGGGGCCGAAAGTTGTAGGGGGTCGTAGGGATGAGCGCCTACGGTGCTCATCTCCACCAGCGTAAGAAGCGCCTTCGGCGCTCCTTGCCAGCAACTGCAGCGCATGCTGACAACTATATATGTGATATGTATTTATACATACGGTATATATGTATTTATACTTATACATTACATACTACATTGTATTATAATTTTCATATCTAATATCGGATGGAATAACTATTAGACACTGGTGAAGGTACTATTAACTTAATATATGTGTTCTTACTCCTCTTGAATGGAATGATGCCTGACTAACTTTTAACTAAAGTGTGACATTTTCTGATGATATTTCCCATATTGAGTTCTATTTAATGATGGGATTTCTGGATGTACTTGTATACTGTGAAATAAGGAGTTCTTATATAAATGGTGCAAAGGTAAACCCTTCATTTAAGCCATGTAGGGTGATCCATCTTGCTTCACGTTGTAAAAGTTTTGTCTCCACATTACCCCTTCTGTTGGATAGTGTTGGTTTTTCTATCCCACAGACTCAAAAATGTCCACCTCATGTTGTTGATTAATGTGTCTAGCTATTGGGACATCCAAATTATTATTAATGAATAGTTTCCTTTCCATGTCAAGAAAATGTCATCTATTTACCTTATCCAGCTATCTATGTGAATTGTGACATGTCCTCATTGAACACTATTGGTTCCTCCCATCGGCCCAGATGTAAGTTTGCATAAGTCGGGGCACAAGGTGTCCCCATTGCAGTGCTCCAAATTTGCTAATAGTCTTAATTGTCATACAGAAAATAATTCTGTGTAAGAACAAATTCCAGCAAAGTCGACACAAATTTGTTGTGCTTTAATTGTTGTGTACCTCTGGTACTTAAATAATAACTACAGGCCTCCAGTCCTACTATGTGGGGTATGGAGGTGTAGAGGGCCTCTACATTACCAATAGTGAAGTGGGTTTTAGTTGAATGTTCTGTAGGACAAATTAGACAAGACAAATGCCAGTTTGGGAAGGGAGAAGTACAGTACTTGGGGAATTGGGTAGGTAGTGGGAAGATCTGTCCTAGGCCAGCTAAGGTAGAAACTATAGGAGCCAAGGTAGAATCTAGGAGGCCCATCCCTCTCTAAGTGGCAAGTTATGGCATTCTTAGGTACGGCAGGCTACTACCATAAATCTATACCTGGTTACAGCTAAGTGGTCAAACCTTTAACTAATATGACAAAGAATTGGCTTCCCCAACTGATCGAGTGAACCCTGGCCTGCCAATAAACTTTCTCTACACTAAAAACATTCCTTGCCTCCCATCCATTTCTGACAGCACCTGAGCTGGAAGTGGCATCACCTTCAGAAGGACCAGAATAGTCAATTAATGGCCAATGCTAAACCACCAGCAGGAGTTGAGTAGTTGCAGCTCTGCAACTAGACAACAGGTCTGATTAGAGAAGAGGCAAAACAATTATTCATAGATTGAACCAAAGCAAATGCTTATTGTCAAGAGTATCTCTTTGCTCTGTATTTGGTCACCGTGGATTATCATACCCATTCAATAAGAGGAAGTAGCTGATGGTCCTGCTGCTCCCATGTCGTGACATCAATCAAAATGTTTTCCAGCAAGAGCCTTAAAATGCAATTTGCCAGCCACATATAAATACTATAATAGGTACCAGTAGCCCTATTTCTATCATCTTTGTACTAAACTGGACATAATTGTATAAACAACCCATATTGTTATATTCCTGTCATACTTGTTAACAATGTAATTGCTGTCATACTTGTTAACCATGTAATTGTCACCAAATCGTGAGTGAGACAACTACTGTATTTTGGCTATGACATATGGGATATGTCATATTCTTATAGATGTAACTGGTCTTAGTCATAAAAATGGCAAAAAGACACGCAGCAATAGACAGGTTTAAGATGGATTTAAACACATTTTCTTTTGTAAATATGTTGCTTGTCATTAAAATACAAGGGATAAGATTACACAATGCTTCTGTAAATGACCCCAATTCCTGTAATTTTATGAATTTCTTGCTCTAGCTTCATCTCAATGTTCTCCTTGTTCTGTTGCCGGCTTTCTTCAATAGCTAAAACACATGAATGCAATACCCCTTGTCATGATTTTTTTCTATATCTCCATGTCCCTGTGCCTATAACAATCAGTTAATTACATGCTACCTATGACAATTCAGTGCATGGGCTGTGCTATGCAGTGATATACCTGTTGTGTTCACCTCTTGTATATATTAGGACCCTCATTTAGCCACAATGAGTGTCACCCACTCCTCTCTTAAAGGCCACAGGCTGCCCATGATATTTCTCACATCACAGTGTATAACACCCACGGTTATTGTGTAGAAGTCATACCTTCCCATTGATGTGACATACATGATCACTCAGTACTATAATGTATAATGTGGGTAGAATGAGTACTGCTGATAAACATTGTTTAGGGTTTGGCTAGCCCTTTAATTGTCAATATATTAGAGCACCGTTTGTAGGCCATGTTTGTTTCCTGATTTGTTTTAACCTCTTGTGTACAGGGGTCTATATTGCCCCTGAAGTTAATATGTGTTGATATCTATGTTGTTCCTGCAGTTGACGTATTGATGATATCTAATGTTTTTGTATTCAACACATGTGCTTATGGTGGATTTTTAAGCATTTACTGGTGCTCTTCAGTGCATGTAATTTTACCTTCAAAAATCCAAATTTTCCAAGTTCCGAGTATTAAGTAATTGTTTCATTAAAATAAGAATTGCATAGCCTTTGAGTGAAAATCAATGGAACATCTACCCATAAATGGTCATTCTTAATTAATTTGCGGCGCATTTTTGCATGCATAAAAAATACATTTAATTTAATAGCTAGGTTGTGAATAGGTTGCAAGTGGTGTAGCTTAGAAAAACTGAGAATTGAATAGGGCCTAAGTTGGTATTTTTGCAATACAACCTTTTTGATCACACATATATGATTATATGAATATGTAATTAGAAATATGTGACATTGTTAGAATGATGTATTGGCTACCAAGTTATTCACAGTTAATGTAGACTAATAAAGTGGGGTTCCACCTACATTTATTTGTATATTAAACATAAGAGAATATAAGCTATGTATTTAAAAGATATGGAACTTGTCTAGTATATCAATTATGGTTCCATGTTTAATAAAATGATAGGGATCAACCTTTGGAAAAAAAATCTGTTTGTATCACTGACATCTAGTTCTGAGCTATATAATTTGATTGGTTCAAAAACATAAAAGATCAGCTCAAACTGCAACTCTACTTCTAAACCTGTGGCAGATTATGTTAACTCTAATATAGAAAAGGGAAATTATTTGTCTTCTCTAACATATAGACTACTTGTAGCAATGAAAGGTGTGTGCCTTAACTTTTACATATAAATGTTAACTTCTTTTAGTGTCCTCTTTCATTTTAAATCAAATGATAAAATCAAATTATATTTATGTGAATTATATATCCTTCTATATTAAGCTCTCCAACCAATGATATGTTTGTGCCTAGTCCCACAAGGTCAATGCCTAGGGCAGCACATTTTCAGGGGACAGCAGGCTGAATATGGATGTGTGCATATGCACATAAATGTATGTGTAAAGGGATATTTCTGTCTCTCTCTATAGGTATACTTCATCCTGTCTGACACAATGTAAAGGAAAGATTTGTAAGTGGGCACAAATATGAATGGGCCTAGGGGAGTATAAAACCTATAAATAACCCCTGTATTCAAACCTTGTGCACTGTTCATTCACTACTCTTTATATTCTTTGCACTCTTTTTCTGAACTCTCCTGATGCTAATGTCATCAAGCCCTTTTTATAAAGACATATACTGCATCTACCTGCTCCAAACTTGTTTTCAATACAGATTATGTTTAGCACTATCAATGTAATTTTTTAAATTTGTTTTGTTACTGATCATAACGTGCGTGCTCCTAAAAACTTTGAGCCCTATTAAATTCCCCTATATCACATATTGCTCCCTCTTTAAGTGCAAAATAAATCTCCCTAGCTATTCTATTCACTCATCGCAGCTTGATTGTGAGCGATCTATCCCTGAAGACTACAGCAAGTCAGAGTTGCTAATACAACAAACTTTCCCATAGATTTTCTGACATCACGTAATTTATGAGTTGCTTGAATTCCAAAAAGCTTTTAAATCCCAAATAATCAAATAAATTAAATTACTTGCCTCTTACAACTCTTAAAATCCCTGATTTAAATATTTAAATAAATATATATATATATATATATATATATTGTGAGTACCCCAGAGTACTGCTTTCTCTCTCCCCACTCACTCACCATTTGCCCCTCCTCCACTCAAATCCCATCTCCCTAACCGCATCACCCCATCTACATAACCATGGGGGTCCATTTAGACCCTCATGTCAACTAAACAGTTAACACTGTGCAAAGGAGGCGGGTCCTTAAATGATCCCTGTTGCATCTATAAGTTAACCCTTGCCCCTGCAGTCACGATCGGAACCCCATAGCACCTAATATTAAACCTGATGATTAGGGGGTACATCAAGGGACCCCTATAGCAAAGGTTAACTACTAAGGTGCTGAGAGGGTCCCGATCTAAGCCCTGGGGAATTTAAATAATTAATTCCATAAAGGACCCACAGCATTTAAATAATTAGCATCTGCCCAGGGGGTACTATAATTTACCTAAATAAACTATGAAGAGCCAGGTGGGTCTAGAAATCTAAATTACATAAAATGACATATATTGCAAAAAATAAAAATCCCCATAAATTACTACAAATAAAAAAAAATATTTAACAGTTTAACATAAAAAAGAAATACAATTAAAATACAATCTTTACCTTGGACTCATCCAGCGAATATCATCAATACCCTGGTTGATTAAAAAGGTTCTGGTACTATTCAGTCTTAATTGAAGCCCATGGTCCTCATCTTCTATGCCAGGAAAGGACCCTCCATATAAAAACCTGGTGCTCTAAATTACTAAACTAACTCAGCAGATGGTGGTTGTCACCCTTTCTACAGCTTAAATAGGAATTTAGAGTGTTCTACTTGGCTGAAAATGATGTCAACCAGGGGCGGCCCGTCCATTGGGGCGTCAGGGCAAACGCCCCCCCAAATATTTTCTTCACCCTGCAATAAAAAAAACACAACAATGTATTAGTATAACCCAAAAACAAATAAATATAAGATGTACATCATCATTTCAAGTCTAAATAGTATTAAAAATGAAGTAAAGTTAGTAAAGGGACACTGTCACTTTAAAATAACCCTTGCGCTACATTAACTAATGCTGTGTATCTATATAGCCCCCTGCCTGCACCCTGTGTGATCAAATTACAATAGTTATACACTGTGTACACTAACCTTTAGACTCTTCTCTCTCTTCAATGAGTCCTGGCCTGGCCCCCTGACCGTTAATGCATGCCGCCCACCATCACAGTGACGATATGCATGGGCGGTCATAAATGTATCAATTAATAACTGACAGTCTTCCATCATTGACCAATCAATGATGGAAGGCTGTCCAGTTACTAATTGATCAATCTAAACCCACCCAGACCGTTAGCCCTGAGCGCCCGCCAGCAAATAGGGCCTTGAGTTATCATTTTGATTGACTGATACAGTCAATAAAACCACCAGTTCCCTGTCCCTTCCCCCTTTCTGTTTCCTGACCCTGGTCACGCTGAGACTGAGAGACCTCCCTGGCTGAATCTACTCATCTGCTCTGCCTGCCTAACACAGTAAGTCTACACCTGCCTCTGCCTGGCACCTGCCCTGCCCCTGGCCAAACCAAAACCCCTAGTAGCCCCTAATAAAAGTTAGGGGTGACCAGTTACCCCCAGTCCCCCACTATGCCTGCCTGGCCTGCCAGTGCCACCTACCCAGCCACCCACCAACTACCACCGACGACCCCAGCCATCACCCCCATGTGGCCTGTGCCACCCCCGATCAGGCCTGCCCTATGCTTGCCTAGCTATGCCATTATGCCACCGCCGGATTACCCCGATCACGGGATCGGGGTAGTCGGGTGGTGAGCGGGGTGGCACAGGCCCACATGGGGGTGATCGGATCACCCCCTTGATGAGGCCTGTGCCACCCCTGATGACCTCCATGTTGCCGCCCTATGCCACCCCTGAGGCCCGATCACCACCGGGCCCCCGGCACCACCCCGATGCGGCCTATGCTACCCCGGGTATTCGGGCAGTGAGCGGGGTTGACCAGGCCACATGGGGGTGGATGTTCACCCCCATGAGGCCTGTGCCACCCCTGATCGTGGCCTATGGG
Organism: Discoglossus pictus; assembly: GCA_027410445.1. Taxonomy (NCBI): domain Eukaryota; kingdom Metazoa; phylum Chordata; class Amphibia; order Anura; family Alytidae; genus Discoglossus; species Discoglossus pictus. Next base: position 215,659,504 of record CM050166.1, on the reverse strand, counting down.
CGACCGATGGGCACCTGACCGTGACCGACCCCACCCTGGATGAACCAACTACCTACCCCCCCCCCCCCCCTATTTTTATTCCATTTTTAGAAGTAACAGGCATGTATATGTGCCTGTCACTTCTAAAGATAAAATAAAAATAAGGGAAGGGGAAAAAAAATACAGTAAAAACATTATTACAATTAAACAGTAAGCTAACACATTGTTAGTACAGTTAGTAACACATTTTATACAAAAATAAACAGCTTTAAACAAACATTAATAAAAAATAAAATAAACAACAGCACATACTTACCTGTAAAATTGACCCCTCCAGCGTTGGCCTTCTGTCCTCTCTGGATATAGTCATGAAAAATAAATAATCCATGTTGATTGAAGCCAATGGTCAAATAAAATAATCCATGTTGATTGAAGCCAATGGTCAAATTAAATAATCCATGTTGATTGAAGCCAATGGTCAAAATAAAATAATCCATGTTGATTGAAGCCAATGGTCAAAAATAATCCAATCTTGATTGAAGCCATTGTCCATCCATCCATTCTGGCCCATTGAAAGAGGCCTCCACAAAAAAAAAACCGACGCTCTAAAAAAAAAAAAACAACACACTAAAAGAGCTCCTCCTACAAGGAGCCCCTCCCGCGATTAATTGTTTTTTTCCCACGGTCTGCTATATATACTAATTTTTGAAGGACTCTGATTGGCTGAAATTTTTGATTGACATCGATTTCAACCAATGAGAGTCTTCAAAAAATTAGCAAATCAGCAAGCAGGTATGGAAGCCTGTAAGGGTAAAAAAGGTTAGTGTGAACTTGTTTGACCCTGTATGTATTATACATATTACAGGGCTATTTTATGTGATATACATGTTACAGGATAATATCCTGTAACATGTATAGCCAAAAAATAGCACTGTAATATGTATAACAAATAAAGTGTAATAGAAATGCATGAACAATATAATATACCAAGTAATAAAGAACATCAATTAATCAAATAATAAATATCAATTAATATATATTGTTGTATGTATATGTTTATGTATATTTATGTGTATTTTTTATGCGTATATATATATATATTTGGATATATATATATATATATATATATATATATATATAAAAATTAATATCAATATATCACAATAAATAAATATATATATATATATATATCAATTTGATATATATATATATATATTTATTTATTTATTGTGATATATTGATATCAATTTTTATATATATATATATATATATATATATATATATATTTATTTATTGTGATATATTGATATAAATTTTTATATATATCTATCAATATATATATATATATATATATATATATATATATATATATATATATATATATATATATATATATATATATATATATATATATATATATATATATATATTTATATATATATATTTTTTTTGGGGGCCTATATGTTATTTAAGGTTTTTAAGGTGCGGTTGGGGCCTATATGGTCCCAATTTGTTATTTAAGGTTTTTAAGGTACGGTTGGGGCCTATATGGTCCCAATTTGTTATTTAAGGTTTTTAAGGTACGGTTGGGGCCTATATGGTCCCAATTTGTTATTTAAGGTTTTTAAGGTACGGTTGGGGCCTATATGGTCCCAATTTGTTATTTAAGGTTTTTAAGGTGCGGTTGGGGCCTATATGGTCAAAATTGGTTATTTAAGGTTTTTAAGGTGCGGTTGGGGCCTATATGGTCAAAATTGGTTATTTAAGGTTTTTAAGGTACGGTTGGGGCCTATATGGTCCCAATTTGTTATTTAAGGTTTTTAAGGTACGGTTGGGGCCTATATGGTCCCAATTTGTTATTTAAGGTTTTTAAGGTACGGTTGGGGCCTATATGGTCCCAATTTGTTATTTAAGGTTTTTAAGGTGCGGTTGGGGCCTATATGGTCAAAATTGGTTATTTAAGGTTTTTAAGGTACGGTTGGGGCCTATATGGTCAAAATTGGTTATTTAAGGTTTTTAAGGTACGGTTGGGGCCTATATGGTCCCAATTTGTTATTTAAGGTTTTTAAGGTGCGGTTGGGGCCTATATGGTCAAAATTGGTTATTTAAGGTTTTTAAGGTACGGTTGGGGCCTATATGGTCCCAATTTGTTATTTAAGGTTTTTAAGGTACGGTTGGGGCCTATATGGTCCCAATTTGTTATTTAAGGTTTTTAAGGTACGGTTGGGGCCTATATGGTCCCAATTTGTTATTTAAGGTTTTTAAGGTGCGGTTGGGGCCTATATGGTCAAAATTGGTTATTTAAGGTTTTTAAGGTACGGTTGGGGCCTATATGGTCCCAATTTGTTATTTAAGGTTTTTAAGGTACGGTTGGGGCCTATATGGTCCCAATTTGTTATTTAAGGTTTTTAAGATACGGTTGGGGCCTATATGGTCCCAATTTGTTATTTAAGGTTTTTAAGGTGCGGTTGGGGCCTATATGGTCAAAATTGGTTATTTAAGGTTTTTAAGGTACGGTTGGGGCCTATATGGTCCCAATTTGTTATTAAAGGTTTTTAAGGTACGGTTGGGGCCTATATGGTCCCAATTTGTTATTTAAGGTTTTTAAGGTACGGTTGGGGCCTATATGGTCCCAATTTGTTATTTAAGGTTTTTAAGGTGCGGTTGGGGCCTATATGGTCAAAATTGGTTATTTAAGGTTTTTAAGGTGCGGTTGGGGCCTATATGGTCAAAATTGGTTATTTAAGGTTTTTAAGGTGCGGTTGGGGCCTATATGGTCAAAATTGGTTATTTAAGGTTTTTAAGGTGCGGTTGGGGCCTATATGGTCAAAATTGGTTATTTAAGGTTTTTAAGGTACGGTTGGGGCCTATATGGTCCCAATTTGTTATTTAAGGTTTTTAAGGTACGGTTGGGGCCTATATGGTCCCAATTTGTTATTTAAGGTTTTTAAGGTGCGGTTGGGGCCTATATGGTCACACTTGCTCTTTTAAGGTTTTAAACGTTACGGTTTGGGTCTTAAACGTTCTAATGTTTTTTATTTTGTTTTCTATAACTTCCCAGGTGCAAACTATCTGTGGAATCAGATTTGTTTGGACTCGTTGGTTGACTTACTGGACGTGAATACCCCGAGAAGGAGAGTCAACTGTTGGTGAGTATATGGTCACACTTGGACTTTTAAGGTTTTAAAAGTTACGGTTTGGGTCTTGAGATTTCTAATGTTTTTTTTTTGTTTTCTATCACCCCCCAGGTGCAAACTATCTGTGAAAGCAGATTTGTTTGGACTCGTTGGTTGACTTACTGGACGTGAATACCCCGAGAAGGAGAGTCAACTGTTGGTGAGTATCATTGCCTTTAATTTTCTGTCCATGTGTATAGGTGCAAATTTGATGTTGATGTAGTCTTGTCACATGAGGGTTTGCAATCTGTAATGTATACCAATGAAATCAACACACTGTTATTTTAAAGTAATTTTGTGACATAATATAAATTAATATACCGTGATCTCTTTCTTTTATTGGTATCAATATACAGAAATGAATACTATTGACTCTCTACTTGTGAAGACTTTCGGCACCCTAACCTATGAGGAGAAGGTGGAAGTAAAACGGTTAGGAGCTGACCAACCAGAGATAAATCTGCAGCAAATCGCAAGAGATAGAGGGAAGCAATATGTCCGTAATTTCAATACTGAATGGTACAAGAAGAACGACTGGCTTTCTGGAAGCGTTTCTAGGAAGTCCTTATATTGTTTCCCATGCATCCTATTTGGTGGTGACGCTGCTTGGACCAAAACTGGAGTGACTGACGTCAAACATCTAGCTGACAAATTGGCAAAACACAAAAGTTCTAAAGCTCACTTGGATAACAGGATCAAGTTTGAGATGCTTGGACAGGCGAACATTGCTGTTCAACTGGACCAAGGATACCAAGTCAGCATTCAAAAACACAACGAAGAAGTGGCTAAGAACCGGTACATCCTTTCCAAGATAATTGATTGTGTTCGCTTTTGTGGCGCTTTTGAACTGGCATTAAGAGGACACGACGAGAGTGAAACATCGCTAAATCCAGGAGTGTTTAGAGGCCTGGTGGATTTGGTTGGCAGTATCGATAGTGCAATGGAACAGCATTTAAAGACTGCAACTGTGTTTAAGGGCACTTCCAAAACCGTGCAGAATGAGCTACTGGACTGCATGCATGAAGTTATAAAGGAAGTGATTCACCAAGAGCTTAAGGAAGCCCAGTTTGTGGCAATCCAAGCGGATGAAACAACCGATATTTCCGCTAGGACACAGTGCGTTGTAGTCTATCGCTACATTGACAAGAAGCATCAAGTGGTGGAAAGATTTGATGGCTTCACGGAAATGAAATCAACGGATGCAGACTCCATTGCTGCTGTTGTGCTGGAAACACTGAATACTGTTCTCCCAGAGCCAGAAGACAAGAAGAAACTCATAGCTCAAAGCTACGATGGTGCCAGTGTGATGCGTGGAGATCAAGGAGGAGTTCAAAGAAAAATAAAAGACGTGTACCCGAACGCACACTACGTCCATTGCTATGCTCACCAACTGAACCTAATAATGGAGAAAGCAGTTTCAAGGATTGGAAGAGTTAGAGTTTTTTTTTCAAACATAGGCGGCATACCATCTTTTTTTTCACGCTCTCCAAAAAGGACTGGAGTTCTGGATGAGGTAGTTGGTAGAAGACTTCCAAGAGGTGCACCGACACGATGGAACTTCAACGTTAGGACCGTGAACGTGATCTACGAGAACAGAGATGCGCTACTTGAGTGTTTCCAGACAATTGAAGCATGTCTAAACTTTGATCCAACATCTATACGGGAAGCCGCAGGTTTCATTGGAATGCTGGAAGACAGGGAGTTCCTTTACTTCTTTAAATTATTTCATTTAATAATGCCACATGTAGACATCCTCTATAGTCAGCTTCAGAAGCGAGACACGGATACTGTTTATATCAAAAAAGTCACAGAAGACTTTGTCGCCAGCATCCAGAAAATCCGTAATTCTGTGGAAGAGATAGAAGCAAGTTTGCCGAGCGATCTAACAGTCAACAGACGGAGTGCGGAGATCTCAACCTTGAGACAACTTTCAAGAGAGGTATGTGACATAGTGGTGGTTCATGCAAAAGAACGTTTTTCATTTTCAAATCACCTAGTCAGTGCCAAACTTGTTCAAAGTGACTTGTATAAAACCCATGACACTTGCTTTCCAACCCAAGCTCTGGAAGACACCGTGCAAGCATATCCAATACTGAAGAAGGAACAATTACGCACTGAGCTGTCACTTCTGTATGGGAAGACAGAGTTTCATATTTGTACAAGTGCTGTTGCTCTGCACAAACTTTTCCATCAATTTAATCTGCAGAATGATTTCACAGAGACAGTAAAATTATTAAGAATCCTGATTACAACACCAATGACTACTGCAGAATCAGAAAGATGTTTCTCAACATTGAAGAGGATAAAAACCTTTTTAAGAAGCACCATGTCCCTGGAGCGGTTGAATGCATTGGCGATGCTCTCAATGGAAAAGCAACTGATTTCCGAGATCCCAGACTTCAATGAAAAAACCATTGAGAAGTTTTCTTCTTTGAAAGATCGCCGTGCAAAATTAAAATACAAGTGATTGAAGCAAAGAAGAATGCATACCCCCAAGGTGTGCAAAGATAAACTGCGTTAAGCAGCACCACCTCACACTACCAAACATAACTAGTGGTAAGTAAAGTATGAACGGTGTGTGGGTGTGCATATGGAAGGAGCTATGAAAGGTGTGTGCATGGTCAGTAACAATTGTTGAAGCCTTGGCGTGGTTTGAAGGAATTGGAGGCACTTCCAAGGGTAGCTGTCACTTGTGTACAGGAAGCAAGAATTCCATGTCTGTACAAGTGCTGTTGCTCTGCAGCAACTTTAGCATCAATTTAATCTACATAATTTAACAGAGTGAGTGAAGCTATAAGGAATCCTGCTTACAACAACGAAGACTACTAAAGAACCAGAAAGATGCTTCTCCACATTGAAGATGATCAAAAAAGTAATTAAAAAGCACCATGGCCCTGTAGCGGTTAAATGCATTGGTTTGAAGGAATTGGAGGCACCTTCAAGGGTACGTAAAGTTCTCAGAAATGGCACCACCTCACTACCAAAAATAACTAGTGGTAAGTAAAGTATGAATGGTGTGTGGGTGTGCATATTGAAGGAGCTATGAAAGGTGTGTGAATGGTCAGTAACAATTGTTGAAGCCTTGGCGTGGCGTTACTGCTCATATGGTTATCCATATGCTAATTCAACGTGTTTGTTTGACATTGATTATTGTGTTGTCTAAACAGAAGTTAAATGTTGTTGTTTTCTTGAATCCCAAGATCCACTGGTTTGGGCCTATGCAGTGCTGATTGGTCTTCTAAGGTATGTTTTGAGGCCTATATGGTCACACTTGGTCTTCTAAGGTATGTTTGGGGCCTATGGTCACACTTGGTCTTCTAAGGTATGTTTGAGGCCTATATGGTCACACTTGGTCTTCTAAGGTATGTTTGAGGCCTATATGGTCCCACTTGGTCTTCTAAGGTATGTTTGGGGACTATGGTCACACTTGTTCTTCTAAGGTATGTTTGAGGCCTATATGGTCACACTTGGTCTTCTAAGGTATGTTTGGGGCCTATATAGTCACACTTGGTCTTCTAAGGTATGTTTGGGGCCTATATAGTCACACTTGGTCTTCTAAGGTATGTTTGGGGCCTATAGTCCCACTTGGTCTTCTAAGGTATGTTTGGGGCCTATATAGTCACACTTGGTCTTCTAAGGTATGTTTGGGGCCTATATGGTTCCACTTGGTCGTTTAATGTTTTTTAAGTATGGTTTTGTTCTTGAATGGTATGATTGATTTGCTTGTTTTCTTTCAACCCCAGGTGCAAACCCTATGTGGCTGCAGATTTCTTTCTACTCATTGGTCAACTTAATGAACGTGAATACCCTGAGAAGAAGAGCCGACTAATGGTAGGTGTCACTCCTTTAATTTTTCTGTTAATACGTATAGGTGCAATTATGATATTGCTGTAGTCTTGTCACATGAGTTTTTTCAATCTATATTGTATACCAATGAATTTAACACATTGTTACTTTACTTCTTGACATTTCTGCATTGCAGATTATGTATTTCAATGGGCTTTACAAGCATAAGGTAATTGGGCGGGGCTTATAAAGGTCATTATGACGTCAGGGGGAGGAGTTATAAAATGGGTGAGGTTTGAAAAAGGGGGAGTGGCTATGTTTCGCCCTGTCGCCCCTCCAACTTGAAAAGTCACCAGCCGCCACTGATGTCAACCATAATTCAGCAAATCAGAATGGATTTACAGTTGTCACCCTGCTCATTATCAATATTGGACCAATCAAATTGCATAGATTGAGACCCCTATGGTATGGGGTCAATTAATTAAGTGCCATTGGGGTAATATAGAACCCCCATGACAGGGGTTAATTCTTTAGATGCCACAGGTCTTTTAAAGAACCGCGTGGCATGGGGTTAATTATTTGAATGCCATCAGGGACTGTTTGGGGTTTCCCGCAGCAAGGGTTTTATATTCAGCATAATGGACCCTCGTTGCATGGGGTTAACAGTTTAGTTGACAGTGGGATCTCTATGGACCCTCATGGTTATATAGATGCGTGATCGGATAGGGGAAAGGGGTTTGAGAAAGGAAGAGGCAATAGGGGAGTGACCGGAGAAGGGGATTCCTTCCTCCATATGTGGAATTTACCTAGGGATTCTCATTAGTTTAGGTTTGTCTGGGCTCAGTAATTTACTTAGCACAGCACTTTCTCACAAAACCTGAGTCTGGTAATTGGCTTGGGCTTATGAGATGTGGCTGTGCTCATTAAGATTGCTGGTGTGTAGCTTTGTATAGGTGTGCAGCAGATTTTATGGAGCCACGCTAATTGCATTGCTTCGAATAGAATAGGGCTCCATGTACTGACAAGCAGAAAGGTTTACCTATGAGTGAAGATTCTCTGGCACCTTTGAGTTGGAAGCATTAGGATGCTGCATATATGGTGACAACAGCACAATCTGTACAATTACTATTGAACTGGTGCAATGTTAATAAAAATATCTTACTGACAATATGTACTATATACAGTACATCAAAAAATGCTAAAACATGATGGTAAATTGAGTTAATAATTGTATTTCTTATCCTATTATATGTATCCTTCTTATTAGTAATTTTAAGCAGACATGTCAAATTCCAGTCCTCAAGATATAAAAAGAGACCTGAGTGAGCACTGTCAAGTAAATCAAAATGACTGAGCTGATGATTTATCCACTATCCTAAAAATCCTGCATAATGAAGGCCATTGCTGACTAATTTTTAATACAAAACATATGCACACAACATTTTCACATATACATAAGAATACATTCTCACATGCACATACGAACACACTAAATTATAACTAGACCAATACACACACACAATCGAACATTTGCATAAATTTGCTCAGACACACTCATACACAATTTAGAGATGCAAACAAAGGGCGCTATGTAAATCCCTGAAAAAGCACTTATGAGTTCTGCAGAGTAAATCCTACATAGCTATTGTGATGGTTTGCCCCCAGAAGCCAGTGTGGACGCAGCGTTAGGAAGAGGACTAATCCCTGAGACGTTATTATTTACACCAGGAGCTATGGAGTTAAGCTTGAGGTGTAATCAGGCCCAGCTGGAAGTTTCTTTAAAAGGCCTGCTGAAGCAACCAGCAGGGGGGTTTCAGGCTGGGTGTGGCACCAGAGAGCTCCAGAGAGAGAGCGAGCACCAGAGAGCTCCAGAGAGAGAGCGAGCACCAGTGAGCTCCACAGAGAGAGATCACCAGAGAGCTCCAGAGAGAGAGCGAGCACCAGTGAGCTCCAGAGAGAGAGAGCACCAGAGACTGAGAAGCAAGTGTGCCAGAGCAGCAAGTGAAGCTGCCATCGTGGGATCAGGCTGTGTGACTACACCTGATTTAAAGTAGAACATTCGCTGCAAGCAGAAGAGGATCCATTGCAGCTAAGTGACTGGACTTAAAGGTACCACCCCTCTGTGATACAAAAGGTACTGTTTTTACCTGCAGGCCGATTAGCGGTCCCAGGGCTAGTCAGTGGCGTTCCTGCAAGTAAGTAAGCCTGTTTGAGTAGGTGTTTATTTCATGCTGACCATAAGCTATGTTTATTTATATTATGCCAACCACTTATTAAAGCCTGTGAAAGCATACAAAGGCTCCAGAGTCCTCCATAAAGAGCATAAAAAGTTGGACAAACAGAGCGTTGATCCCGCCAGAAGGGGGCGCTCTGCCACAGTTGGTGTCAGAAGTGGGATGCTAAATTGTCTGTATTAAGAAGACAGCCCACCTTACAAGATGTCCATGGAGGAACTAGTGAAAGCCATGGTAGATGCCACTACACGCCAGAAAGTGGGCGGAGCTTGTCAGCAGGAATGGCAAAAAGTAATTGCAGCGGACGGAGCCCATGCTGCAAAAGAGGGTAAACTAAGAGGTGCTGCTGCACGTTTGGGAGAGGTCACAGAGAAGTGGCGGCGACAAGCAGAGGAGGGAATAATCTGCATGAGAGAGGCCACAGAGAAGTGGCAACGACAAGCAGAGGAGAGAATAATCGGCATGAGAGAGGCTGCAGCTGCTCAGCAAGAGTTCAATAGAAAGTGGGCCATCCAGTTAGCCCAGAATGAAGCTATACTGGAAAAATATAGAAAAGATGCGGCCAGAGTTAGAGCCAATGAACTTCTTTTGGAGCTGACAGAGGATGATGATGTGATCATATACCTCACCATTTTTGAGAGAACAGCCATTAGGGAGGCGTGGCACAAACGGTACTGGGTCAGCCTCATTGCCCCGTATTTGACGGGCGAAGCTCAGAAAGCTTATCTGAGCTTGAATGAAGAAAAGATAGGAAATTATGATGACCTCAAAGCTGAGATCCTTGCCAGAGTTGGAGTTACCCGGGATGTCAGAGCACAGAGAATCAGTACCCAGAAATATAAGAACAAAGAGAACCTGAGTTGTAATAAGGAGAAGTTACAGTACAGAGGGGAAGTCTCACAATTTGGACAGGCCCCTACCTCTCTGTGGGAAAAATCTGATAATAGAAGATGGAATACCGAAGAAGGTAATGCCCATCTCTACCACAGGCCAGTGTACGGGTTCCCTGATGAGAGAATGAGGAAAGACTCCCAGAATGAACAGAAGGCGTACTTTACTGCCAGCATAAAGGCGCTGGGGGTGCAACAAGCTAGCCGGAGAAGTGCTCCTATACTTCAAGCACACGAGAAAGGTGTGACTGGCATGACAAGGAGAGATTTCCATCCAAATATTATGGACACCCCATTGGAGCTTGGCGTTGAGAAGTCATTTTATGATATTGTCAAAGATAGACATGCAAGGAACTGGCGGGCTGACAGAGGAGCCGGCGCAGAGACGGCAGGAGCCGGCGCAGAGACGGCAGGAGCCGGCGCAGAGACGGCAGGAGCCGGCGCAGAGACGGCAGGAGCCGCTGATGAGACTGCAGAGAAAGTGGAAAAGACTGCAGGAACAGCTGACACGGTGAAAGAGACCGATGAAACGGCGTACACGATTGCTGGGAAAATAACAGTAACCGCTGAAAAAGAGACGGCAAAAGAGACAGAGGAGTATGAAAAAGAACTTTTGTCCCTGAAGCAAGCTAATGATGATTTAAAAGCAACTAAAGTTGTGAGCCAAGAACAAGGACAAAGGGACAGACACAGTCACCTGCCCGGGGTGAATACTCCTGAGGTGTCTAGACAAAGAAAGTGCCTGATAAAGATCTCTGATTTAGAGAAAGAAGAGATCAAACGAATGAATAAAGCCAGTGTTTTTACAAAAGAAGTAACTGGAAGCCTTTCTAAAGAGAAGACAGACGGGCAAGTTACTACTAAAAGGAAGGGTATCCGGAAGATGCCTAATGATATTCCTGAATGGAGAAGGAAGACTTCATTGGAAGACTACAGAGTGTCCTACAGAAGTAAGGTACAGATGCCTAGATGGAACCAGAGGAGGAGTCCTCCCAGGTATAAGCTGAAAGAATCCGTTGTGTGGGAGCTGCAGCACAAGGATAAACAGGAGAGGCAAGATCTCCTCCCTAATTGTGCATCTCAGAGAGAAGGAGAAATCACAGTTTCCAGCTCTCAGCCACAAGAGATAGAGGAATCCCGTAAACAGAGGAAAGCTAATGGAACAAAGCCAGAAGCTTTTAAGAGAAGGTACGCAGATGAGAGGAACAGAAAGTTCCTCAAGGTGATGACCGCAGGAGGGATCTGCTTTGGAAAGAGAGGCCGGAGATACAGAGCCTAAGAGAGGTGAGAGGAAAAGACACCTCTGCTACCGTTGTATGGACTGTATGTTTACACGCCTACATAAGACAGTAAGGGAAACTATAGTTCAGTTATGCAGGGCTTCAATGAGAAGCTAGGACTTATTTTCTGTTTGGTTTTATTTTCTGTTGTATGCTGACAAATAAACAGCCCCAATCTACTAAACATTTAAAAGGCTCCAGAGTACTCCATTGTGGTGCTGGAAAACAAGGCACGGATCCTGAGAGTGGCAGTGAATCTGTCACATTTATGGTGGCATAAACGGCCTCACAGCGTTGTCGCTCAACCCTATGGTGTCGAGCTGAGGGGGAGGAGATGTGATGAAGTGCCACCAGAGGGCAGAAGAGAGCTCTTCAAGACTTTTCCCCAAGTACAAGATGAATGAGAGAATTATGCAGAAGTGGCTGCACAGTGGCGAACAGGTGAAGCGAGACCTCCTCACTGACCGTAAATCCCAGAGGGAAGCAGCTGTAATAGAAAAGGAGCTCCTGTGCCATACTCCAGAAAAGCAGAGGGTGAGCACACTCCCTGATATTGAGGCACAGTTGAAGCAGAGTGGAGTTGGTTCAGAAGAGACTAACCCTGATCTTCAGGAACTGTGTGCACAAGATGCTACCTTTAATGAAGAGCGATACTTGCAGAAAGCTCATATGCGAGGCATAGTGAAGGAGCTTGTACAAGAAAGACAGAATGGTGAAGAAAACACGGCTGAGCAGCCAAAGATATTCGGGGACGACCTGATAGAAGAGTCAGAGGAGGTTCCTCTGTTGATCATGCAGCAAAAGATCCAGTTCAAGCAAAGTCAACTGGATTTGCAACAAGCTAATGAGGAGAAACTGGTGCTGACGGAAGCCAAAGACAATGAAAAGCTGGAAGCCTTGGAGGCAAAGCAAGTGGACAAGCCACTAAAAGAAGATATAATACGGATAAAGGCTGAGGATGCCGGAAATAAAAGTGTTTTCCAGGAATCTAGGATTCAAGAGGCCACTAAGAAGTGTACTGGCCTATCTGCTGAGTGCCAGCCTGGAGTTGGTGAACAGCTGGAGATATTCCAGAAAAACCCAACATCTGAGAGATCTTTCCTGGCAGAGGTAGAGAGTTGCAGACCTTACAGGACTGAAAGCACAGTGGTAACGAGTAGTCCTGCTGTGAACCACAAGAAAGAGGAGGTGCGGACCCAGGCACAAGAAGCAGCCCTGAGAGAGGACATGCTTGTGGAGCCTCTTAAGGATGCTGTACCAGAAAAGAATAAGATGATGGGTCTAAAAGAAAAGGTGCATCTGGTGAAAGACAAGGTCACAGAAACCTGTGATGTACCCCCAGGGAAGCGACTGTATGGAGAAACATACTCTCATACCAAAGTACAAGAAGTACTTTTCAAGGGTCCCTGGGGCAGGACACTCGGAGAGATGGGCGGGCCGGTGTCCTACCCTCAAAGTTTAAGTGACAGCAGGCCGAACGGCAAAGAAAGCAGAAAATATGAAGTGAAAGGAAGAGCGGGAAAAATAATTGTCTCTTCACCCAGAAAGAAAACACGGTTCCAAGGAAAGACAAAGGAATTTGAAAGCAGTGATGAAGAAGGTAAGCTGCGAAATGGAAATGATGATGATGATGATCCTAACGAAAGAGTATTGGAGACCCTACAGAAAGGTCTGAAGGGAGCCCGACAATCTCAAGAGGTCGCTAAATTTGGCCAAGAATTGTACTCGGCGAGGGCAGCTGACTCTCTGATATTTGAGCCCTACACTAAACCCCATCAGGTTGTAAGGAGGGAGCGACTGAGTGATCTGCTTGATACCCCAGGGAAGAGACGTTATGGAGAAGTGAGTTCTCATACAGTAGTACGACGAGTACTTTTGAAGGGTCCCTGGAGGAGGGCACTCGGAGTGACGGGCGGGCCGGTGTCCTACCCACGATGTGTGGGCAATGTCCCGGGCGGTGCGAAGAAGAGAGCGCTTCAAGATGAGATAAGCTGATAAAGCAGACGCTTCAGCACTATTGGGAAGGTCTTACTGGTGCAAGAATGGCCGGACGGTAGGATGGTGGCATAAACGGCATCACGGCGTTGTCGCTCAACCCTATGGTGTCGAGCTGAGGGGGAGGAGATGTGATGGTTTGCCCCCAGAAGCCAGTGTGGACGCAGCGTTAGGAAGAGGACTTATCCCTGAGACGTTATTATTTACACCAGGAGCTACGGAGTTAAGCTTGAGGTGTAATCAGGCCCAGCTGGAAGTTTCTTTAAAAGGCCTGCTGAAGCAACCAGCAGGGGGGTTTCAGGCTGGGTGTGGCACCAGAGAGCTCCAGAGAGAGAGCGAGCACCAGAGAGCTCCAAAGAGAGAGCGAGCACCAGTGAGCTCCAGAGAGAGAGATCACCAGAGAGCTCCAGAGAGAGAGCGAGCACCAGTGAGCTCCAGAGAGAGAGAGCACCAGAGACTGAGAAGCAAGTGTGCCAGAGCAGCAAGTGAAGCTGCCATCGTGGGATCAGGCTGTGTGACTACACCTGATTTAAAGTAGAACATTCGCTGCAAGCAGAAGAGGATCCATTGCAGCTAAGTGACTGGACTTAAAGGTACCACCCCTCTGTGATACAAAAGGTACTGTTTTTACCTGCAGGCCGATTAGCGGTCCCAGGGCTAGTCAGTGGCGTTCCTGCAAGTAAGTAAGCCTGTTTGAGTAGGTGTTTATTTCATGCTGACCATAAGCTATGTTTATTTATATTATGCCAACCACTTATTAAAGCCCGTGAAAGCATACAAAGGCTCCAGAGTCCTCCATAAAGAGCATAAAAAGTTGGACAAACAGAGCGTTGATCCCGCCAGAAGGGGGCGCTCTGCCACAGTTGGTGTCAGAAGTGGGATGCTAAATTGTCTGTATTAAGAAGACAGCCCACCTTACAAGATGTCCATGGAGGAACTAGTGAAAGCCCTGGTAGATGCCACTACACGCCAGAAAGTGGGCAAACAGAGTGTTGATCCCGCCAGAAGGGTGCGCTCTGCCACACTATGTTAATCAACCATCCTTAAAAGATTGCAAACAAATTGCTACTTGTCACTGCTACCACTGAACTTCATGACAAAGCCGAAAAGTAAAGCATAAATCTCCATTCAGTTTTGCCCTGAACATAAATTACGAGTTATTTCTTTATACTCTGACACCCAAACGCCATGCTAATAAGATTTTATGGATCACTCACAAATCAGGGCACTGCTGTAACTGCAAAAAAACAGAAGAAAGTTTTACTAATACCAAAGACCATTCACAACTGGTTTTCAAACCTTTGCTGAGTCCCCCAGAATAATTTAAAGTGACAGTATTGCAAAAAAAGCCCTACAAAATGATGTAATTTCTACATTATTTGGCACTTAATAATCCAATATCAACATATGTGTAATTAAAAAATATGATATGTTATTATTAAGCTAGTTTTATGATATCAAATCCAGGGTTACACACAACCCAGTAGTCAAGTGGTCAAGGAATCTTTTTTTATCTCTCCAAAAAGTTTTATTAGGTAGAGGCATAGAGAAAACATGTTACATTTATACGACCAATTAATCATGATACAAATACAAAGGATGCATACATTTATATAAAACATATCAACTAAGAGTCAGATTTTGTGTTAGACTCTACTATAAATCATGATCAATCTCCCTCCAGGTAGTTGGCTTGGTTATTTTAGCCAATACCTAGGGATTTTTTTAGATAACATATTAGCAGAAATATATTAACATATCGGCAATAATAACATGAAATAAAAAGAAATGTGACTTTTGTGGATGGGGGGGGGGATAATGAAACAAAACAATGCAATTCCTGTCCCAATATCACGGAAGATAAAAAAATAAATACTTGTTGGCTGTGACTCCCCTCATTTCGCCGCCTCCAGACCATAGCAACCAATCCCCCCTGGGTAACGCTTAGAAAGATTGTTGGCAGAGATTAAAGTGAGTAAGGTTTATGTCAGGCAGATACTGTGGGGGGAATTTAACCAAGGTCTCCAGATTTGCATAAAAATTGGAAGAGAGCCTTCTAGTATGTGGGTCAGTCTCTTATTTATTAGTAAATAGTTGAGTTTGTTTATAACTGATTGCAGGCTAAGGGTACAGGATTTCCATAGCCTTGAAATGTGGCTTATTGTTGCTAGATTTATGTATTGAAGTAATTTGTTTTGAGAAGGTGACAGAGTTATATTGGAATGACCTAGAAGACAGGCTTCTGCCTTTGCAAGGAGTTGAGAATTAAAGATGTCAGAGACCAAGGAGAAAATGTCCTTCCAGAGGTGGTCCACCAGGGGGCAAGTCCACCATATGTAGGTGGATTCCAACTTCATGGTACACTCTAAAGCAATAGGGATTGGAAGAGGGCTTCCATTTATGGAGTTTTTCTGGGGTGATGTAGATCCTGTGAAAGACTATTATGGAAGTCTTGAGAATGTTACTGTTATAGGAACCTCTGGTGAGGTTCTGCCAAGAGCTGACATAAATTTATCTGACATAAATTTATCATATAGGAGACTGATGATGCCTTCCGTGAGAGGGGCTTAGTGATTTGGAGATTCTTTGAGCTTTATTTTGCCATACAAATTTAAATACCTGGCGTACATGAGATGTGGGAGAAGATTAATATTTACTGAATGTATGTTACCAAGCCCAGAGATTTGACATTTAGACCAAGTGGTCATATTTTGAACTAGAGTTCTGCAGAGGGCTGTGTAATTAGCCTTATGGAGGTTTGAAGTATTGTGGGCAATATTCTCCCCTAGATACTTGATATGAGATGTTTGGCAGGTGAACTTTAAGTTTTGATGTAGGAAATCTACTTCGGGGGGGGGGGGGGTGGAAAGAAATGTTTAATACTTCGCTTTTTTCAACTCTGAATTCCTCTAGCGTGTGTAGAAGGGTGGGGACTGAGCTGTTAGGTTCGGAGAGGGTACACAATAGGTCATCAGCGAAAAGGCAATTTGAGATGGTGGTGGCCAGTGTTGATCCGTTTGATATTAGAGTTGGATCTTATACTTTGTGGTAGGGGTTTTATTGCCTGGGCAAATATAGTGGAGAGAGTGGGCATCCCTGCCTGGGTTCCAGTTGCATATCAAGAGAAACCCTCAACTTTCCGGGTAATTTTAATATCGATTTAGGGGATCGATAATAAGTATCAATCAAACGGGCCTGAGAAGCCAAATTTTGTTAAAGTTGCATGGAGATATGGCCATTCAAGTGAACCAAAGGCCTTCTCTATATCAAGGGCATAAAACCCACTTGATCCTTATGGATTAATCTGGGGAGGAAGATAGCAATTCTATCATTCATTAGCTTTGCAAGGGTTTTTATGTCTCCATTCAACAGGGAGATTGGCCTGTAATTCTTAACTTCAAGTGGGTAGGAACAAATATCAGGTCCGCCTGATTAAGTTCTGGGGGGATTGGATGGCCCTCCAGGATTTTGTTATAGAGATTTGTTAAATGGGGGACCCGCTTATTCTTTTATAGTAGAGGTTTGAAAATCCGTCCAGTCCCGGGGCCCTACCCACTTTCAAACCCTGTATGAAACCTTGAAATTGAGAGTCTCTCTTTCCTGGTTTGAGAGGACAGGGAGATAACAGGACCCAAGGAAAGAGGCCATATGGGAATTTAAGTTATATGGAGAAGAGGAGTATAGATTTTGGAAAAAGTTGGAGAACGTTTTCTGAATGGCATTGGGGCTAGTAGAAACATCTAATGAGGGGGTTTTGATCCGACAGATTTTAAATTGGGTCAGTTTCCCTTTTAGTTTTTTGGCTAGGAGAGTATCAGATTTGTTAGCCTTTGAGTAAAATTTGTGATGTGCCATCCCAATGCTTTTTCAGTAAGTGTGGCTAGTATTAAATCTAACTCTGAATGGAGTTTGTCAATCCTCCGGCAGAGGCTAATGGTAGGGGTCATTTAGTTAAGATTTTCTAGCTTATTCAAGCTTTTTCTTACAGAATCTTCCCTTAGTCTTTTTTGTTTTTTATGGGCAGAGGACAATTGGACACAAGACCCTCTGATAAAGGCTTTATGAGCCGCCCAGACCCATCCTCTATCAGAGTCTGGGGTAACATTTAAAAAAAGTAAATGTTAATATCTTGGGCAATTTGGACTCTGAATGCAGGGTTGGAGATAAACATTTCATTAAGTTTCCAGGAGTAGGGTGGCCTGATGTTAGTGCCAATATCTAGAGACATGCTGACTAATGAGTGGTCGGACCAGGGACACGGTCCAATCTCAGCGTTATCTATGCTATCAGACAGGGTGGAATCTAGTAGGAGTGTATCAGTTCTAGAGTATGACCTATGCACTGGTGAATAAAGCGTATATTCTCTCTCAGTTGAGTGTTTAAACCTCCAGGTGTCAATTAGATGCAGTTAATTTAGTATGATTTTAATTGTTTTGAGTGTTAATTTGTTTGGTTTTATTTAAAAAAACTGTCATCCTGGCTCTTGGTTGATCTGTCTAATAAGGAATTCAAGGCACAGTTGCCTCCCATAATGATTTTGCCAAGGTCTAGATACTTGAGATATTTTAGTAGTTTTATGAGGCATATTTGTGGCTGAGTAGAAAGCAATTAAGGAGATTTTTATGTTTAGGAGGGTGTCAATAAGAATAATATAGTTCACCTCGGGGGAATTTTTTTTACTTTTTAAGATGAACGGGAAGCTTCTATGTAGCAAGATTGCTACTCCTGTTTTTTTGGTGGGTTGAGTGGAGGCAATGTAAATGGGCTATAATTTAAGTAGGTATGTGGGGATCGTATGGTGAGCAAAGTGGGTCTCCTGGATAAATATAACTGAAAAACTGAGGGATTTGTATGAGATAAATGGTTTGTGCTGTTCGAAGGGCGAGTTAAATCCATTGACGTTGTGTGTGATGTATGTAAGAGTTTAATTAATTATGGTACGATTTGTAGGCACGCAAATTGTGAGGTGATAAGGTGCCAGATAAGGAAAGGTGGGATTTGGTGGAGGAGTCTGAAGTCTCAGCACCAGGTATCCTAAGGCAGCAGTGAGGCGATCCAGTCTTATTGGAAAGCTAAATAGGAGGAAAGGGGGGAGAAAAAAACAGCATGAATAACAGGATAAACATCATGGTAAACACGTTTTCTCAAAAAGGAACTGTGGGCACAAATGTGCCAGGGGCAAGGGAGGGGGTTTCCCAAACCTTGATTTCGCCTAGTGTGAGGAACAAAAGATAAAAGCATTAATCTCTAGCTCAATATGTTTAAGCAACAATACAAGTAAACCTATTAAATTCTGAAGTAAGTTCAACAGCTATTGGCACTTACTGTATAGTGTGATATATAGGGTCTATGAGAGATGTTAGGGAGTCCGGTCAGGGAACGTCTAATCGGCAGTTGGGTTTGGAGTGGGTGTATCTCGTCTGATGACTGGGTCCAGCTGTGTATATAAGAAGGGGTCATCTCATAGTTAGAGTATGTGAAGAGTATACATGGAAACCTCCCCTATGACGTTCACATTTCCTATTGGCTTCTACAGCTCTGTCATAACAGTAAAGTTTGTTTTGGCACATAAATCTGTTGCGTCTAAGGCAGGATTTACGGCTGTGCCCTCCGGGGGAGTGTAGTGTAGAAGTTGGGGGCAAAAAGCTACCGCAGCTGAATTACTGCAGTGACCTAACTTATAGGGCTCCAAATGTCTACTCATGCCAGACTTTTCCCCTTTAAAGGAACACTGACATGTAGTTGCAGTAATTAATCCATTAAATATGTATATCACTACAAATAAATGTTTTCCATATATCTTAAATGAACATGGAATACAGCAGTTTTTTTTCAAGGAAAAAAGAATATGTTTTACACGTTATAAAAGTTGTTTTTGCATTAAAAAAAATAAGTAAAAGCTGCTCAAAATTCTTTAAAACTAACAGAGAAATTCAGTTTCTAGATCTTATTGGCTGACAGAGGGCAAGCCTCCAACAACAGTAAAACTTATAAATAGGTTTTTGTGCTCTGAGACCTTTATTTGAAAATGAAAACATGCTGTAGCATTATCAAATACGTTCTTCCTGTTGAATAAATATACAATTTTTTCCATGTCTTCTTAAATCCTTGTGACAGCATTGTGCGTCCAATGCAATATGATATTGTAATTATATTTTCATGCAACGCTAAAGATGATAATTCAAACAGTGTTTAATCCATAGTCAGAATAATAATTTACTGTATGGGGGGCAATGGCAACAGTAAATGATTATTAGCTAATTTGAGGTTATTTTACTCATAAGGGTTCATTTTATGCTCAAAAGAAAAATAAACAGTTTTTTTATAGCACAAACCTCATTCTGTTTAATACAATGTTTAGTAAGTATATTGAACCATAGCTGATAGTGTAATACTATTGGTTTTCTTGTTACAAGATGGATCCTGTGTCACAAAAAAGGAAAGCAGAGCTAAACTGCTTTATTCTACAAACTCTGAATTATCTGAATTATTTCTTTTTTACATGTATTCACATCTATGGAACAACAGATCTCCCAATTGCAGTTTTTCTTTAAGAAAAAGAAAGGAGTTGGCAGTTGCTATAGTGGGAATGCTAATTGCCTGGCTCCAAGTGGAATATGGAATAATGGCCCTATGCTAATCCCTGAAAAAGCAATAAGTAAACCCTACATAGCTATGCTAATCACCCATCCCGAAAATATTGCGAGAAAACTCCTACCAGTGAACTTCATGACACAGGTGAAAAGCAAGGCATGAACCTCCATTGACTTTTGCACTGAAAATAAATTACGAGTTGCTCCATAACACTCTGACACCCAAACCCTATGGTAATAAGATTTTACGGATCACTTGCAAATCAGGGCACTGTCGTAACTGAAAAAGCAGAAGAAAGATTTACATGTACCAAAGACCACTCACAACTGGTTTTAAAACCTTTGCTGAGTCCCAATATCAACATATGTGTAATTAAAAAATATGCTATCTCAGTATTGAGCCCTTTATGATACAAAATCCAGCGAAACACTCAAGCTAGTACTCGAGGGGTTAATATATATCACAAAACCATGTTGCTTAGGAACATAACACTCTAATGCATTGTTTATAAATATATCCTATTTAAAATACTCACATCTTTTTAATATCAAAATATATTAACAAACATTTAGTATATATCCTTTCTGGAGCTGTTACGGCAGTTGTAACTGTACTTCCCACTCATTATAAGATGTATGACGTTCCCATTGGCTCCTAGGGCCGTCTTTGCAGATTTTTTTACGGCAGTGCCCTAAGTGCACCTGATTTACATAGGGCTTCATGATGGAAACATAAACCAGTTAAGGGATACAATTGTATGTCAAGATAAGTAATAATGATTGAAAAGGGTAAAATGTATGGTAAAACAGGACTTTATGATTTGTATAAAAATGGAGACAGGAATCATAGTAGTTAAATAGACATGGGGAATGCTGGCCATCTTGAAGCTGATCAGACAGATGTGAGAAATGCCCACACATTAGTTAATAAAACAAGTCACAACAATCATTAAAGATATTTAGCAACAAGGATTAAACAGAAAAAAAGCGAGGGCCTCAGTTGCTGGCGAGGTCACTGGGCAAGGGCCTCAGTTGCTGGCATGGAGCGCCGAAGGCGCTCCATGCCAGCAACTGAGGCCCCTCGCGAAGCGAGGGACTCAGTTGCTGGCGAGGTCACTGGGCAAGGGCCTCAAACCCTCGCAAACTTCACGTCGCTACTCAAAAAACACGACACACAAATTACGACACTCGCTAAATTTTACGAGGAACGCAAACAACCTACGAAACACGTTACCACACATTACGACCTCGCAAACATCGGACGCAACACGCCGACATACAAACATTTAAATCACAATACATACACACAGCACATACATAAAAACCTTACCTACACCAAGAGGGAGCACCCAGGACCTCAAAAATGCAACTTACACCTCGATTTTACACGAAATAAAAGACTTTTGAGACTAAAAAAAAATCTAAGCGACAGAAAAAATGGCTGCCGAACAAAACGAAAACGAGGCTACAGCACTCTAAACTCGCAAAACACCACAACAAACTCGCAAAACACCACAAGAATCTCGCAAAACGCCACAAACCACCTACGGATATTCATACCACACAGTGCACACATTCAGCATGCTTAAACAGCAGCTCCACACCACTAATGCTGCAGCAACATCAACACAGATTGCCAGCTAAGGTGAGAAGGGGGCAGAGAGAAGAGTTTGACAAACTCAGGGGCCGTCTTGGGCATAAACTCCTATGTGTAATCATCACAAACCAGAGATGACATGAGATCATTGGAAGCAGGACTAGAGACGGTGGGGTTCACCCCTATGCTAGGTCTTCAGACAACCGCAACAATGAATGTAATAACTGATAGGTTCCTATGGGTTTTTACTTTTTTTTAGCTTATATCAAGTGTGACAGATAATCACACATGTATTCAATGTATTTTAGTTTATTTATGTGGGACTGTTAACATAAGTAACTTCATCTAACATATAAAAAATAGGCAAATGCTTTACTTACCAAGTAAATGTATACATGTACATTTTTGTTTGTTATAAACAACCAAGAATAACCTAACCATTTTATTAAAAAAATAACATACTATACAATTATATGAAGCAGATCTGTAACTACACCCAATGACTGAGATTAAGTATGTAATTTATAATGATTTTAGAAATATAATTATCCTATGGTAGGGCTTTATGGCAGTCCATCCACAATAACTTAGAGTTTTTCTCATAGCTGGACTCAAAGAGCTTTACAATATTTCTCTGGATGGTGTGCTACCCGAAGAGTTGGGTAAGCAGATCATTCTTCTTACTTTATTTTATTTTTCAAAATGTCTAGTGGTGTGGACTCTCAAACTGTCTAGTGGTGTGGACTCTCAAACTGTTATGGACAGAAGGTATTAATAGGGGCCTCAAAAACAGTGGCAGGCACTACACAACAGCAGAGCCATAGCAACATAAAGTGTATGATTGCTAACGCACGAAGTTTGCCTGGGAAAATGGATGAGCTAGAAATATTAGCAGTACAAGAAAAATGGGGCTTAATAGGCATTACGGAAACATGGTGGGATGAATCTCATGACTGGACTGTTAATCTGGATGGTTATAACCTATTTAGGAAAGATAGGGGAAATGGTAAAAGAGGAGGAGGGATCTGTCTTTATGTTAAGCCTGAATTTAAGCCTATAGTCAGAGAAGATATTTATGCTGGCACTAACGGCATCATTGAATCCTTGTGGGTTGAGCTAAATAGTGGAGGAGCTAATTCGAAACGCATATTGGTGGGAGTATGCTATAAACCCCCAAATATAGCTGAAAGTGAGGAAATACAATTATTGTTACAGATTGGAAATGCAGCTAAGCATGGGCAAGTTCTAATAATGGGAGACTTTAATTACCCTGATATAAACTGGATAAACGAGACCAGCAGCTCAGCTAAGGGGAGCAGGTTCTTGAGTACACTCAGGGATCATTATCTGGCCCAGGTAATACAAGAACCTACTAGAAATGGGGACATCTTGGATTTAGTCATCACAAGTAATATTGATATAATATCAAATGTAAAAATAGGGGACCCTTGGGGAACAGTGATCACAACACAGTCTCATTTGAGATTGAATACAAAAAACAGAGTTGTAAGGGGCCAACAAAAACTCTACATTTTAAAAGGGCTAACTTACAACATATAGACTGGGACAAAGAACTTACAGGGAAGAATACTGAAAATAAATGGACAACATTCAAATCCTTACTAAATAAACATACTCATCAGCATGTACCATGTGGAAATAAAATGAATAGGAGTAAATCACATTCCATGTGGCTTAACAATGACATAAAGATCATGATGAGGAAAAAGAAATATGCATTTAAATTATACAAGAAGGAGGGAACAGAGGCAGCTTTATGTGACTATAAGGAAATCAACAAGTCTTGCAAAAGGGCTATTAGACTGGCTAAAATAGAAAATGAGAAGTCAGTTGCAATGGAAAGTAAGACTAACCCTAAAATATTTTTTAAATATATTAATGGGAAGAAGGCCAGGAAGGAATCGATAGGACCATTACAATGTGACACAGGCCATCTGATAATTAGTGACGAGGAAAAGGCAGATGAGCTAAATAGGTTCTTTTCGTCGGTTTACACAAGGGAGGTACCAGTGATTGGGACACCGCAACATAATGGGGCTACACTACCTTTACTAAATAATTGGTTAACGCAGGAAGAAATACAAAAGAGGTTGGAGAAAATAAATGTTAATAAAGCCCCAGGTCCTGATGGAATACATCCAAGGGTACTGAGGGAGCTGGGGTCTGTAATAGCCAAACCAATATATCTAATCTTTCAAGACTCACTACAGGGTCTCTACCAGATGACTGGAGAAAAGCAGAGGTGATACCTATATTTAAGAAGGGATCTAGAGCAAATCCGGGGAATTATAGACCAGTGAGCCTCACTTCTGTAGTTGGGAAGCTTTTAGAAGGGTTAATAAGGGACAGAATACAAGAATATGTCTATTTGAACAGGATCATAGGTAGCAGTCAACATGGATTTATGAAGGAAAGGTCGTGTCAGACCAATCTAATTAGTTTTTATGAGGAGGTTAGTAGGAACTTGGATCAGGGCAACTCAGTGGATGTAGTCTTTTTAGATTATTCAAAGGCATTTGATACAGTGCCACATGGAAGACTAGTGAGCAAACTAAGGGATACAGGAATTGCAGTAAATATCTGCTCATGGATCGAGAGCTGGCTAAAAGACAGGAAGCAAAGGGTTGTTGTAAATGGAACATACTCCGATTGGCCTAATGTGATAAGTGGGGTTCCTCAAGGTTCAGTATTAGGTCCTCTCCTTTTTAACATATTTATTAATGACGTTGAGGTAGGACTCGAATGTAGTGTCTCCATTTTTGCTGATGACACTAAGTTGTGCAAGGTAATAAAATCAGATAATGATGTACTTTCCCTACAAAAGGATTTGCATAAATTAGAGAAATGGGCGGCTAAATGGCAGATGAGATTTAATACAAATAAATGTAAGGTTATGCATTTGGGAAGGAACAATAGCCAAGCAATCTATAATCTTAATGGAGCAAATCTAGGGGTATCAGATATTGAAAGGGATTTGGGAGTACTAGTGGACATCCACCTAGGTAACAGCGCTCAAAGCCAAGCAGCGGCTGCAAAGGCAAATAAAATATTAGCATGTATTAGGAAGGGTATAGAAGCCAGGGAAGAAGATATAATTCTGCCACTATACAAATCTCTAGTACGCCCTCATTTGGAATATGGAGTACAATTTTGGGCACCACCTCATAAAAAAAGACATTTTAGAGTTGGAAAAAGTACAGAGAAGGGCTACAAAACTAATAAGGGGAATGGAGGGGCTAAGTTATGAAGAAAGACTAACAAAATTAAACTTATTTTCGCTAGAAAAAAGGCGTCTAAGAGGAGATATGATTACGTTATATAAATACATCCAGGGTCAATATAAGGCTTTGTCAAGTGAACTTTTTGTAGCAAGAGATTATCAACTGACAAGAGGACATCCTTTGAGGTTAGAGGAAAAAAGATTTCACCTTAAACAAAGAAAAGGGTTCTTCACAGTTAGGGTGGTTAAACTGTGGAATTCTCTACCAAAGGAGGTGGTGACAGCGAATTCGATAGACAACTTCAAAAAGGGGTTAGATATATTTTTGAATAAAGAGGGCATTCAAGGCTATCCTAGATAACTAGCAAGGAATATTGATCCAGGGAGAAATTTGATCACCAGTTTCTGGGGTCAGGAAGGAATTTTGCTTTTTTTCCCCCTTATGAGACAATTGGCAAAGTTTCAATGGGGTTTTTTTTTCTGTTTGCCTTCCTCTGGATCAATTAACAATTAACAATAATAATAAATAGTCCACATTAAAAAGATCAATAGAGATCTAAAAAGGTTGAACTTGATGGACTAACTCTTTATTCATCCTCCAATACTATACTATTAATAATTATTTAATCAATAATTTAATTAATAACTAATCCGCATAATGCAGATCAGAGGAGATCTTAACAGGTTGAACTTGATGGACTGAAAGTCTTTTTTCAACCTTAATTACTATGGGCCTCATTCAATTGCGATTTTACCAATTGAATAGGGCTCTATATAAGCACACAGCATATTTTTTTTTACATTCGTTTTTAGTTAGTGAAGACCTTGCTTTTGGATAGAAGTTCACTAACTAAAAACTTCTGTAAAAACATATGCTCTGTGCTTATATAGAGCCCTATTCAATTGGCAAAATCACAATTGAATGAGGCCCTATGTAACTATGTAACTATGTAACTATAAAGTTCCACAGAACTACAAATTCATGACTAAATGAGCAGCACGATTTAATGCCAAGACAACTCTTGGTAAAAATAGAACTGTGATGCCTTTGCTGATTGGAGAGTAGGCCAATTAACACTGGGCCAAATAAGTCCATTCACTATGTACAGTGCCTTGCAAAAGTATTCACCCCCTTGGCATTTTTCGTGTTTTGTTGGCTCACAACCTGGAATTAACATGGATTGTTTGAGGATTTGCATAATTTATTTTAAAGAACATGCCCACAACTATGAAGATGTTTTTTTTTATTGTGAAGCAAACAACAAGTAGGACAAAATAATAGAAAAAGTCAATGTGCATAACTATACACCACCCTAAAGTCAATACTTTGTAGAGCCACCTTTTGTGGCAATCACAGCTTCAAGTCGCTTTGGATAAGTCTCTATGAGCTTGCCACATCTTACCACTGGGATTTTTGCCCATTCCTCCTTGCAAAACTGCACCAGCTCCTTCAAGTTGGATGGTTTGCTAATGTGAACTGCAAGCTTTAAGTCTCACCACAGTTTTTCTATTGGATTGAGGTCTTGGCTTTGACTAGGCCATTCCAACACATTTACATGTTTCCCCTTAAACCACTCAAGTGTTGCTTTAGCAGTGTGTTTGGGGTCATTGTCCTGCTGGAAGGTGAACCTCCATCCTAGCCTCAAATCACACACAGAGTGGTAAAGGTTTTGCTCACGAATATCCCTGTATTTAGCACCATCCATCTTTCCTTCAACTCGGACCAGTTTCCCAGTCCCAGCAGCTAAAAAACATCCCCACAGCATGATGCTGCCACCACCATGGTGTTCTTTGGGTGATGTGATGGGTTTGCGCCAGACATAGCATTTTCTTTAATTTTAGTCTCATCAGACCAGAGCACCTTCCTTCATAAACGTGCCATTTTGTTTTTTGCTGAAAGTAATGGCTTTCTTCTGGCCACTCTGCCATACAGCCCAACTCTATGGAGCGTACGGCTTATTGTCGTCCTATGTACAGATACTCCAGTCTCTGCTATGAAACTCTGCAGCTCCTCCAGGGTTACCTTAGGTCTCCTTGCCCGGTCCGTGAGTTTTGGTGAGCGTCCATCTTTTGGCAGGTTTGCTTTTGTGCCATGTTCTTTCCATTTGGTTATGATAGATTTGATGGTGCTCCTGGGGATCATCAAATATTTGGATATTTTTTTTATAATCTAACTGTGACTTGTACTTCTCAACAACATTTTCCCTTACTTGTTTGGAGAGTTCCTTTGTCTTCATGGCAGTATTTGGTTAGTGGTGCCTCTTGCTCAGTTGTTGCAGCCTCAGGGGCCTTTAAAAAAAGGTGTGTATATGTAATGACAGATCATGTGACACTTAGATTGCACACAGGTGAACATCATATCACTAATTATGTGACTTCTCTAATTGGTTGTACCAGAGCTTTTTTTGGGCTTCATAACAAAGGGGGTGAATACATACGCACATGCCAATTTTGTGTTTACTATTTCTAAAAAATAGTTTTATGTATATATTTTTCTCATTTCACTTCACCAACTTAGACTATTGTGTTCTGATCCATCACATAAAATTCAGATTAACAAAACATTGAACCTAAGGCTGTAATGTAACAAAATAGGTAAAAAGTCAAGGGGGTGAATATTTTTGCAAGGCACTGTATAATGGAACTTGCTTTGACTATAATTTCAAGCCTGCAGGTCTTGCGGGTGTACCGATGCCGCTACGGGCTTCTAATTTAATATGACCCCATGTCTGGTAAGAGAAGTTCAGTTAATAAAAAAGAGGGACTAATGAGACATTTGTAGAAGCAAGGAATGGTTCATGCAATGTAAACCTCAAAGTAAGTACAGCTGCATGAAATTAAGTGGCAAGTGCAGATGCTGAGGCAGCTAGTGCATTTCTTGCAGAGTTTCAAGCCATTAAAGAGGAGGGTAATTATCCTCCTGACCTCATTTGTAATATCATTGTCAAAAGGACTGCAGGGGCCTGCCTGTGGTACTTTCAAAAACTTTTAGTCTGGACTTTCAATTTATCAAAATAAATGCACACAATTAAATTTTTTATTCAATTTGAATTTACCTTGATTATGTAATGCTATATTACATTTAATTGATATACATTCATAAAATAGTGTTTTACACTCATTATAATAATATATTATTTGTGTTAGTTTTTAGTGTGGCCTGGAACATTGACTTGAATTTGTTTTTTTTCACCTGAAACAGGATATTTCCGGTACGTATGTATACTTTGCACATTTTCTTTTAGTTTTAACTCAGTTTATATAGATTTTACAGCATTGATAATGTTTAAAGAAAACACAAGTAAACATAATTGAGTTTCATGCTCCATTAAGTCTATTTTACACCATTTGTTTTGTTTGCAATAGTTTCTTCAGGAATGGAACCCAAGTGTAAACCAATGGTTACCTGTATAGCTGGAACGTACTAAATATGATGTTCTCTTTCTGGATCAACCAAACAAGCTGCTATAACTTCTAATATTAAAATATTGTTGGAAAACATAGCCAAACCACTTTAAATGAGACTCAGATATAAACATATGCAGTTACAGCTGCACCTACTTTTCTGTTAAGCAATGCCTCTATATATGATGCAAGCTTTCAATTATATATTTTTTATAATGGAACATTGTGTGGAAGAATTGTATATTGTAAAGTAATAATAATAGCACAGAAATAGTGAATTAAGTGTAGTCATGCCAACCATAAAGCACCCTCAATCTCAACTCTCCTTTGTTATTTACATGGCAACATTAACATTTTGCAAATGTAGTGTACATTTTACAACAGATACTTATTGAATGTGTCTCTTTCATTTCACTACTGCACGGATCCACCTTGGGTGTCCTTGCTGCCAGAGAAATTGGACATGTATAATTTTAGATAAAAGTACAAACAATCTATAAAAGAAAAAAAACGTCATCCCTTCTGTCCTTGACTTTGACCAATATGTATTTTCAGTACACCAAAATATAAAACATCTGAATGAAGAAATATCATTGAACATCATATACATGAAAACACCATGACAGATTTCAGAATGCATTTATGAAATTTTGTTACAAACAAAAACAATAGAAACAAAATGAAAAAAACAAATGTAGTTTAAGAAGTTTTGAATTAAAGTTATTCTTAAAGAGCATGACAAACTAGCTGCACATTGTACTAGCCAGTTGTTTCTAAAGTGAAGCAATCACATTGCTTGTGTTGTATTCCTATGTAATTGAGAGGCTCCTGAATACTAGTTAGCTTATCTTCTAATTATTATCATAGTATTCTTGTCAGTCTCTTTGGTGGCACAATCAATGCCCGTTTGACACTTATGTGGTTAGATACCTTCCCTCACCCATATCAACAGTCTAAATTGTAAATTAGCATATTAAACCAAACATTAGCCAAAAATACAATGCTGTATTTACTGCAGAGAAAACCACTAATAAACTATATAGAAATATTATTAATGCTGTTAGATGAAGCTAACTTGCTCTTGGGGGGACACAAATTCAACATGATTATTGTTTAATTGATTAGATCAAAACTAACCAAAGTTTTAAAGGGGAGTTTTATTTTACAATAGTAACAATGGGTCCTATTCTTTTGCCCAATTCATAAATGTAACTCAGCAGGGCAGTATTTAAACATGATAACAACTCTAAACACATCTCCAAGACGACCACTACCTTGCTAAAGAAGCTGAAGGTAAAGGTGATGGATTGGCCAATCATGTCTCCAGACCTAAACCCTATTGAGCATCTGTGGGGCATCACCAAACGGAAGGTGGGAGAGTGCAAAGTTTCTAACATCCACCAGCTCCATGATGTCACCATGGAGGAGTGGAAGAGGACTCCAGTGGCAACCTGTAAAGCTCTGGTGAACTCTATGCCCATGAGGGTTAAGGCAGTGCTGGAAAATAATGGTGGCCGCACAAAATATTGACACTTTGGGCCCAATTTGGACATTTCCACTTAGGAATGTAGTCACTTTTGTTGCCAAACAAAAGGCAGTGAACTGTTGTCATGACCATATAACTCCATCTTGTTCTGAGGGTCATGCAGACTAGGGCCCTCATTCAATTGTGATTTGGCCAATTGAATAGTGCTCTAAATAAGCACATAACATATTTTTTTTAAATAAGTTTTTAGTTAGTGGAAACCTTGCTTTTGGATAGATGTTTACTAACTAAAAACTTCTTTAAAAAAATATGTTATGTGCTTATTTAGACCCCTATTCAATTGGCCAAATCGCAATTGAATGAGGGCCTAGGGCTTCCCAAACAGAAAGTGAGATGCTGATCTACACTGTGTTACTGAGTTAAATTTGCTGTAAACTGCCACTACCAAAAGTAAACCTTTATTATTTCCAACTGGTGTGTGTGTTCACTGTTTCCTCTACTGCCTACGAGAACAACACATTGCTAAATTAGAGGTAACCAGTTGTAGTAAGTGGTAATCTTTCACCCTTTCTCTACACATGTAAAATATTATTCTTTCATTTCCTTTAGTCTGATAGAGAATCAAATCTAAATCTGTAATTGCCCACTACTAACCCTTTAAGTACTGCGTGTCTCTTTTTGACAGATATCACATACCCCATTTAGAAGTAAAACACGATTTGAAGTCTGGACATATACAGCTTTATTAAATTGTGATTTGGTAAATTTAAAAGGGCTCCATTTAAGCACACAGCAAATTTTATTTACAGACGTTTTTAGTTAGTGAAGACCTTTTACTTCTGTAAAAAAAATATGCTGTGTGCTTAAATAGAGCCGTTTTAAATTTACTGAATCGCAATTTATTAAGGCTGATAATACCTACAGATTTCACTCAGAATGTATCAGAAAAATAGTTGGAGTCTTTATATATGTTAGTATATGCCAGGCAGCAATTTCTTTATTAATAATGAGATAAGTGAACATATATATTTATGTATGTGTTAAACAAGAGAAGTTAAACATTTAAACACAAATTGCTCTTATATTAAAAAAATCACTTATAGAAGTTTGAATATATCTAAAAGTGTTAGTGTTACCCTTTTATTGCTACAAGTCCTCTGGTAATGTGATGATGGTGATGTGAGCTGCTGAAGAATAGACAAAATTAATGGAGCTGTCACAGCTCAGCTGAAGCTTGAGTAGCTCTTGAGCTGGCTTTTAAACTTTTGACCCAATCATCTCAGCAAACTATGTGTCAGAGATAAAAATTCGACTTAAACTGTCCAAACATGGAGGAGAAACTGGTAAAATAGGCATATTTCAAAACTTTTTTAAAGACAGTTAATAATATTAATCTTATTAGTTAGTTTTTGGTAGAAGTTACCCTTTAAGCAAGAGAATAATAAATGAATGTAAACTGGTTTAGTGGCACTTCAACAAAGTTTTGTATAAAAATGGCATTTCATGTGTAAAAAGAAAAGCATTAATTTCAACAGCGTTTCATTAAACAGGTTTACCACCAGGTAAATATGTTTCAACATTAAAAACGGTCTTGTTAAGCTACATAAGTGAATATGCTTATTGTCTTATATTATTCACCTTAGCTTTAGTTAATTAAGAATAAAGTATGTTTATCAACAGAAGCATTTAATCTTGGTCCATTATGAAATGTTTATTATAAAAGCTGCATCATAAAAACAACATGATGTACAATAATGTACCTGCAATTTAAAGCTGACCTTCCTTTTTACGAGTCCTTATTATACATGCAGACATCACATTTGCCATGAAACATCCATCTCAACTCATCAAAGTATTTGTTATTTCATTTATTATATAGAAGGTATTACTAAGCAGTTACATTTAATATTTCATCTTGGGAGCAAGCAGTTGTGGAGAAATATACTGTGGAATCATTTTCTATCATTTCCAGGCAGCAGTGCTAAATATATGTTACCTGCTTGTGTCATGATTTATACTTAGATTGTTATTGTGATTACTGATTACCTTGTGACTATGTTATGACATTTCCCACAAAATGTTATATAGCAAATCCGCATCTCATTCTTAGCTTAGAGCCCACCATGTGCCCACACACACCTAAATCTGGAGCTTTCATGTGCTTTCATTTAAAAAAAGATTGTGTATCTTAGCCTCTTACCATACTGTATTTATTTCTCCAATGCTGATTTTAATGAGTAATGCAGGATTTTTATATTGTCTGAAGCACAATGCTTTACACAAAGTGCCAAGCATTTGTGCCACAAAGTATTATGGGTATAAACAAGCATGCAAACCCAATTAGAGAGTTTTTCAGAATTCTGTTACGAAGGCTTTCTGTTTCATGCTACCTATTATTAATAATTGTGCATTTATCACATCTTCCATTATAGATGAAAGCTTTAGGACTAAAGAAGATGTACTGGAAAGCCTAATCAACCAGAACTAAGTAATGTATCAGGCAGAAAATTGCTTATGCATTTTTTACTAAATTGCTTAATCATTATCTTCACCCTCCTCTTGGAGTCTGTAGGCTATCTATCTATCTATCTATCTATCTATCTATCTATCTATCTATCTATCTATATATATATATATATATATATATATATTTATTTATTTTTATAATAATTTGCATGTATATAGAGCTTGGACAAAATTGCATTACAGGTTGAAACATTGGTATGTTAATACTGCAGTGGGTATAAAAGATGTTAGATTATATACAGTAAATCACAGTTGCACAGCAAGGTTCATTGCTGAAATGGACAGACTTAATGCGTTGACTGCTAGAAAGTTGGTGTTAAGGGGTTGAATATGTGATCTACATGGCCTCTGGGTGTGCTAGATTGAGGGGATTGGTTTGCAGTGGAAATAATATGGTACACAGGGTTTAGAAGGACCACTGAGTGCTGAGGGTTGAAAAACCCTTCAGAACATAGAACACGTTTATATAAGGAGATGTATCAGTGATATTGTGACAAAAATAAACAGAATGATATATCTTAAATGAACAAAAAGTATGTGGATAAAGATCTAACCAGGGTCTACTAAGACTATATCAAAGAATGGGTTCTAATCTGTATATAATTACTATTTAATATGGTCCAGAAAACCCCAAGTAGTCCCAATAGTAGGTGCAATTACTAATTAAATAAAAAAACAAAAAAAAACAGACATCATAACAACTATTGGGCAAACACAAAAGAGACCAAAACAAGAATGGCAAATAAATGTGAAATAATAAAACCCAGCTTTATTAACAAAATATCAAACATTTAAAAAAAAAAAAAAATTAAGTTCCACTACGGGTGACAATATAGTGTCACACATGTAACTTGTGAATATATCAATCTCATATATAAATTTGTATAAACATACTCAACATATAATCTATAACAATAGCACCGATCTCACAATATAAATATTAATTCCACTGCCATGATATATATAGCACAAACTGATATACAACAACTAATTACTATATATAAATGTAATAAAAAGTAACACACAATTTATGAGAAAAAATACAATAGTGTTTATATAGTCTAGTTTAGTGCACCAAAAACTTCTCAATATCTTATACTTAATAATTAAATCAATATCCTATATAAATATATATAAATATGTGCATACCAAGCATATATTGAGTAACAATAGCACCAATATCTGATGATGATAAAGTGCTTAGTGACTGTGCAAACAAACAAAATTAAGGGACTAGTGCAAAAGGAGCGTAATTAAGCCTATAACTATAGGCCCTACAAATACTCATGTGACAGCTGGTGGAGCCCACTGATTGCTCCCTAACTGTAAAAAAATGTAACTATACTACATATCCTATCAAAGAAATCTAAAAAACCTATAAACTGTTCCTCTTCTATGTTATGTTCTGGCCCAGGAAGAAGCCCAGGCAAAAAGTGCGCGTCGGCCAGTTTCGTTGTTCTGAGGTCCCACGTTGATGACGTCACTTTTTGCAGATCTCCAGTTTGTGAGCTGATATTCAGCCTGCGTCACAGAAGCAGGTCCTGTCTGATAGCTCTGTGCTATGTTATGTTACTTTATTTCCTGATATTATTATATGCATTTTGTCCACACAGTTTATTTGATATGGATATAGAACTGTTTGTTGTTTTTCATATTGTTTAGTTATAGTGTTTGTTTTTCACATTTTTTTGTTTCATTTTCAAGTGGTAGGAGGTGAGAGTAGTAGACCTTTTGGTTCTTTGGTTTTCTCTTTTTTGGTTTCATCAGGTCAATGGGTAAGTGGCAGACCCCCAAAGCCACTGATTATATTATGGTTTTTAGATTTCTTTGATAGGAGATATAGTATAGTTAAATTTTTTACAGCTTTTATCAGCTGTCACAGCAGTATTTGTAGGGTCTATTGTTATAGGCTTAGTTAAGCTCCCTTTGCACTAGTCCCTTAATTTTTGTTTGCACTTTATTATCATCAGATATTGGTGCTATTGTTACTCAATATATGCTTGGTATGCACATATTTATATATATTTATATATGATATTGATTTAGTTATTAAGTAAAAGATTTTGAGAAGTTTTTGGTGCACTAGACACTTTATTGTGTTTTTTTCTCATAAATTGTGTTACTTTTTATTACATTTATATATAGTAATTTATGATTTGTTGTATAGCAATTTATGTTATATATATCATGTCAGTGGAATTAATATCTATATTGTGAGATCGGTGCTTTGGTTTTAGATTATATGTTGAGTATGCACATGTTTATACAGATTTATATATGAGATTGATCTATTCACAAGTTACATGTGCTACACCTTATTGTCATCCGTAGTGGGACTTCATTTGTTTTAAAAGTTTTTTGTGAATTGTTGATCTTTTGTTAATAAAGTTTGGTATTATTATTTCTTTTTTATTTGTCATTATTGTTTTGGTCTCTTTTGGGCGTTGTCAATAGTTGTTATGATGTCTGTTTTTTCTTTTTTTTAATTTGATTAAAATGATATATCTATTTACAGAGAAATATAAATTTTTATACAAAATAACATTTATTGATAATAACAAAGCAAAATATAATCTAATTAAGAAAATTAGCTGCATAATTCAAAGATATCAATAATCAGACAAGTTAAAACAATATCAACACATTTGATGAAGCATAAATCCCCATAGCATTTTTACGAAATAGGAATACATTATATCAAATCTCAATTATATAAAACATGTAAAACAGCAAATTCAATGTACTTAATAAATGACCAATAATATATATAAAATGAGCACTAATCACATTTACAGTAAAACCATATAGCAATCAAACAAATAAACAATACAACCCAATAATAGAAATCACCAATATTATATATATATATATATATATATATATATATATATATATACACACACACACACACAACGCAATAAGCAGTTAGTAAAATGCATCTATGATATAAGATAAATATGATAATATATTTTGTACCATAATTGATTAGCTAAATAAATCAATTTATCTGTTTCAGACAAAGAAACATAAAATAAAAATTATGTATTGAAAATGATCTGGATTATGATTTTACAATATCTATTAAAATGTATATTCCTTTGTTTAAAAATAAACAGAAAAATTGTATAATATAATTCTCAATTACATCACAACATATTATAATTAAATGAATACTTTAAAAAAATGTAGCCATATTTCAAATTGGTAAAGACTGAGGCATATAGAGCGAGAAGCAATTAAATCAGAAGGAATCCTGTTGAAGACCTCAATAATGTGTTAAAGAAATGAAGAAGAAGTATTTTGGTAGGACAAATAAATGACTCAAGAAAATTGGCAGAAGACTCAAGGGCAAAGAACATGTAAGAAATGGCTTTCAGAAGGAGATGAGTCTATCTGACCTGTCTTTTATTGAGTCTCCCATCATTCTGCAAATATTCAGAGTTCTTATGATAGGCACACAAAGAAGCGTAGATGCTCCCTCATGGAGATGTCTCCTTACTATAAACTTTATGGTGAGAAGAATCTCATTTCAGTCTCTTTAGAATTAATAATGTAGTCAGTGATGATATTTATCTCTTTTAGACAAGATTCATTTAATAAAAGGGGTTCTGTAGATCATAGTGAAGAGTTGCTGACACGCTGCAATTAATTGTATATGGATACTGTTCTAACTCATCTGGTCAGCAAACAGGATTGAATTATGTATAATGGCTTTCTCTACTGATATGCATTGATGTATGTATTTATAAATATGGTCTTACATAGAACATAGATCTCATTGAACATAACTTAAATGCAACCAAATCAAGTGTTAAAACAGGGAGATGCATTACTTTCTAAACAGATATAGTACAGTTAAGAAAAGCTAAATAACAACCTCTTTATTAATGTAAGGGCATCTGCTTTAAACCTTGTATGGTCAAAGGCTCTATCAAGTGTCTGCGAGTACATATATCTGGAGAGAAAATATTTGGGCCAGCATGGGATGATGTTACAGATTCAGGAATGAATGATCTGCACATTCAGTCTGCAGCAAAAAATAATATTGTTGAACTGAATATGTTTTTTACAGAAATATTTCTCTTCTAAAAATGTCTCATGGCTATCAAGACCAGAACTCTTTAATGCAAATGGCATGTACATACTGTTTCTTAGATTTTACTTATCTACTGGAATTTTGCTACATGTTGTCCAACTTTAATATTGTTCAATGTGAGTATTAATATGATTTGTCTGTGTTGGTTATTATATCTATCAATACATTTAATTGATTTCTCTTTTTTGCAATCTCTTTTTTTGAGACATCAATTTTGATCTACCACTTTGTAACGCCTTTGCAAATTTTTTCAGACATTTATAGAGGTAATATGTTTTGAACTCTTTGATCACATAAGGTGTAGCATTTTGGTTTGAACTCTGTTTAACTTCAGCTTAGTTAATGAGCTAAGTTTAATAATGGTTTAGCCCATGAGTTACCCATGACATCCAAATATGTCCCCTTATTAAAAGTTACACTTAAGTACTAAATTCTAAATTATGCTCTCTCTGTTCTCTCTATTCAGCAAAACCCAGAATCCCAGGCACCTTCTAGCCTGGGTTGGGGACAGTTAAGCAATCACTACTGACATTTTCAGGATATTTCTAATTAGATTATCTAATATTATATTTTGTATTATATCTTTTATATATCCATGTACATTATTGTATGTGCTTTCATATATTTTCTATATATGCATGTATGAACATTTGGAACATTTTTGTGTAAAAAGTTTCCAAATTTTGTTACTGAAATAGGATTTTGTTTGGTGATTATTTTTTGTTAAGAGACATTACTTCAGTCTTCCTTAGTCTTAAGAAATTAAGTTCTGTAACTTAGAAAAATACTCCCTAACAATTCCCATAGATAAATAGATAAGTATCTGGTTTCCCATTTAATAAATCTGTCTGTGGTATGTAACATGTGGCAGTTTTACATTGAAATGTCAAAATGTAAGTAGATATAACCTTTTGACCTAAAAACAGAAGAGTGTTTGTAAGTGATTTTATTCTTAATTTTCTTATTGTAATTTGAAGGCACAAGGGTGCCATCTAATGTTACAAGATATTGTCTCATATAAGTCTACGGGACAAGAATACATTTTCTCATTGGTTGGGCAGCTCTGACATCATGGTTTCTGATTGGTTACTAAACACGTCACTTAATTGGAATTCCTGAAAATTAACCTTGACTATAATTAAGAGAGACAAAGGAATTGGAAGAGGCCTCCAAAAAACAAAGACTCTGTTAGGCGTGCCTAAGACTAACACAATTAATTGAGGGAGGCTTAAGAGGAGAAACACACTCCATTGAGGATATGCATTCAGAAACATATTTAGGAGGCATACTCATAACATACTCCTAGCACATACTATTGGGACACACCCAAAACAGATATTTAAAATGTATATTCCAGGAGCTGCAAAATAAACTTTCACAGCTCACTCACAAAATAATTTACACACTTACATACAAAGAACAGGAAATTATTTTGAAACAAAAGGACAGGTTTAGACTTCCTTGGGCCTAAAAATTTGATGAAACCAAGCACAAGACATTGAATTTGGGTATTGTGTACATTTTTATTTTTTTAATATTTTTTGTTAATTTTCTATAAAGTAGATTGTTATATCAATATTAATCTGATTAGAATAATATCACCATAATCTTGTAAATCGACATACAACATACAGATAATTTTATAAATATCAGATGTTATAGAAATCCAATATATTTTGATTTAGAACCTAATTGTAATGAAAAACATATACTTTTTGAATTTGACATAATATCATTGTTAGGCTACAAAAGTTATATAATTTAAAATAGTATGGTATCTTAATAAATAGATATTTGTAAAACCTACCAAGATAATCAAACCATCTTTTGTATTATAATTACCATATCAATTATATTAAGCATATTAGGCATGTCTTATATATGATTGGATACTCCAAGGTCAAATTTGGAAGTTATTCCAGGTATCTTTTGATTCCCTACTTTAGCATTCCAATCTCCTATGATGATAACATCTTTTCTTGGTTTTATATCTATGATGTTTTGAATGTCTTCGTAGAACTGGACAACTTCAGCCTCTTCAGCATCAGTGGTTGGAGCATAAACTTGGATCACTGTGATATTAAATGGCTTGCCTTGATATCAAATTGAAATAATTCTGTCATTTATTGGGTTGTAACCGAGCACTGCTTTGATCACTGTTTGTTTGACTAGTATGGCTACTCCATTTCTTCTGTGGGATTCTTAACCACAGTAGAAGATCGGTGGTTGTCTGATGTGAAATGTCCAGTTCCAGTCCAGTTAAGTTCACCAATTCCCAGGATATCAATGTTTAACCTTGTAATTTAATTTTTGACCACATCTAGTTTGCCTTTGTTCATAGTTCTAACATTCCAGGTTCCTATTCTGAATTGTTCTTTGTAGCAGCAGACTTTCCTTTCCCCTTCAGACACATCTGCAGCTGGATGTCCTTTCAGCTTTGGCCCAACCACTTAATTAGATCTGGTGTTACTTGTACTTGCCCTTTGCTCTTCCTCAGTAATGTGGTAGGTACCTTCTGACCAGAGGGGCTCATCTTCCGGTGCCATATCATTATGTCTCTGGTTGTTCCTGTCCATAAAGTTTTCTTAGCAGAGATACTGGAGTGGGTTGCCAGTTCCTTCTCCAGTGGACCATGATTTGTCTGACCTTTCTGCCATGACCTGCTCATCTTAACCTACATGGTATAGCTCACAGCTTCATCGAAGTACACAAGCCACTTAACCACAACAAGGTAGCGATCCAGAAGACAAATTGGCCCTTGGAGTACAAAATGAAGCAGGTCAGAGATTAATAGAATTTTATCAAGATAATTCTCTGGTTTTAGCAAATACCCTCTTACAACAGCCTCCAAGACAACTCTACACATGGACATCACCAGATGGACAACATAGAAGTCAGACTGATTATATACTTTGCAGCTAAAGATGGAGGAGTTCTGTACAGTCGGGGAAAAAACAAGACCTGGAGCTGACTGCGGCTCAGACCACAAGCTTCTTATTGCAAAGTTGAAAATTAAACTGAAGAAGATGGGAAACCATCAGACCAAGTAGATATGAAATAAATAATATCCCTTGTGAATATGCAGTGGAAGTAAAGAATAGATTTAAGTGACTAGACATGGGAGATAGAATGCCTGAAGAACTTTGGACTGGAGTTTGCAACATTATCCAGGAAAAAGCAAAAAAAGAATGTCCCTAAAAGAAAGAAAAGTAAGAAGTCAAACTGGCTCTTTGATGAGGCTTTGAAAGTAGCCCAGGAAAGGAGGAAAGCGAAAGTTAGTGGAGATAAGAAAAGATTTGTCCAACTGAATGCAGAATTACAGAGGATAGCAAAAAGGCAATGAGACATTATACAATGAGCGATGTAAAAAGATTGAAGAATATAACCGAATAAGTAAATCACGTGATGTCTTCAAAAACAATGGGAACCTAAAAGGCAACTTTCATGCCAAAGTGGGCGTGGTAAAAGATAAAAATGTTAAGGACTTAATAGAAGAAGATAAAGAAGAGGTGGCAGGAATACACTGAAGATCTATACAGGAAGGATCTTAACAGCAGTGATTACCTCAATAATTTGTCCAATGAGTTGGAGCCAGACATCTTGGAGATCGAAGTGAAATGGGCCCTAGGATGTCTTGCTGATAATAAGGCTGAAGGTGATGCTATCCCAAATGAACTATTCAAAATTCTACAGGATGATGCTGTGAATGTGTTACTTGCCTAATGCCAACACATTTGGAAAACTCAACAATGGGCAATAGACTGGAAAAGGTCCGTCTACATACCAATCCCAAAAAAGGCAGTGCCAAAGAGTGCTCCAATTATCGAACAATTGCACTAATTTCACATGCCAGCAAGGTAATGCTTAAGATTCTACAAGCTTGACTCCAACAATATATGGACCAGGAACTACCAGATGTACAAGCCGGGTTCTGCAGAGGAAGAGACACAAGAGATCAAATTACCTTTGTAAGCTGGATAATAGAGAAAGCAAGAGAGTTTTTAGACTATTCTAAAGCCTTTGACTGTGTGGATCACAACCAAATGTGGCATATACTTAAACAGATGGGTATCCCAGATCATCTCATCCCCCTCCTAAAGAATCTGTATGTTGACCAAGAAGCCACGGTCAGAACCGGACATGGGATAACAAAATGGTTCAACATCAGAAAAGGAGTTCGACAAGGTTGTATATTGTCACCTTATTTATTCAACTTATATGCAGCGCACATCATGCGTAAGGCTGGACTGGATGAATCCAAAGTCGGAATCAATATTGCTGGAAGAATAATCAACAATCTCAGATACACTGATACTAATCTGATGGCTGAAAGTGAGTGGAACTAAAGAACTTATTTATGAGGGTAAAAGAGAGTGCAAAAGCTGGTCTGCTGCTCAACATTAAAAATACGAAGATCATGCCAAACAGCAGTGACAGATTTAATTTTGCAGATGATGACTGTAGACATGAATTTAAAATATATCTGCTTCTGTGGAGGAAAGCTATGGCAAGCTTGGACAAGCTAGTAAAAAGTAAAAGATATTAAACTATCAACAAAGGTCTGCATAGTTTGAACTATGGTATTGCTAGTAGTAACATACGGATGTGAGAGTCTGAGCATCGTAGAATTGATGCCTTTGAATTGTGGTGTTGGAGAAGACTGGTTAGAATCACTTAGACTGCAAGAAGATCCAATAAATAAATACATCAGGAAATCAAGGCAAACTGTTCACTAGAAGGTATGATCATGAGGCTGAAGCTCAGATATTTTGGTCATATCATGAGGTGGCAGGATTCCCTCAAATACTTTGGTGCTGGGAAAGATTGAAAGCACAAAAAGAAGGGGATGGCAAAAGTGGAGATGGATAGATGAGGTCATTGAAGAAATGAACATGAACTTGATGGAGCTCAGAGGGGCAGTGACTGAAAGATGCACCTGGAGTGCTGTGCTACATAGAGTCATGGAGAGTGGGACGTGGCTGAATGACTAAACAACAACAAAATATATGATTATGTGGAATATGTAATAATAACTGATACTTCATCATTTGATATAGGTTGTAATTTTATCTGTTACAATTGTTTATACCATCTTGATTGTTATATTGAAATATATTGATGTGATATTTCATTCATTATTAAATATCTTCTCCCAAAATACAGTTCTGTTTATTTCATGAGGCCAAAGCTTATATATATTGTGTAGTAAAAATTCAGAAAAAAAAAATGGCAAATATATAAAATATGTTATTTGTAATTCATATTAATACATAATATTGATGTTAAAAAAAATCATGATAACATGCAGCAGAAGGGTAGGAGCAATCTAATAGAGCACCTGACCCATTGGTGCCACTAGCTGCGGGAAGGAGACCCTAGTTACTTGACTTGACTACTGATACACAGCAATGGAAAGGGCCAGGGTAAACATCCTGAATGGCCACCTATCATTGGACCAGAAGGTAGGTAAATCCCAGGATGTGGTACTGTTTATCATTGTATAATAATTAATCATGCATATTTTTTAAAGGGGCAAACCCCCTCTGGAAAATAGAGTATTATCCGCTGGTGTGTTTCTTTATTGGGGAACGTAGTATCCATAAACATCTGCTACTGTTCTTGTTGTCTCATCTGACTCCTGGAACCAGAGATGCCCGAATGTTGAGAGGACTTGGCCAGCTCCAGTGCAACAGCCTAACTGGCAGAAATCTTGTCAAGCTAGTCCAGATGGCTGAGCTCTGTGACACCGTACATTTACCATTTATTTTAAAGCTTTGCCATCCATGGTTTTATCAATAACTTTGATTTATTTGAAGCATATATAGGGAAATAAGATAAAATAAGATCTTTCAAATTCCTCTAACTACACCTACAAAAATATGACAGATCAAATTTTGAGGGACCAACCCCCCCAAAATGAAACAAAATGGGATATTTATATGAAAGTAGGAAAATATAAAGATAAAAAGTAGTGTTGAATATATTTAACTGACGATCTATGTGTTAAAATATATTCTAACTTAATGAATTGACTTCATAGAAGAAAATAGATAGTGGGTATATTTAGTGGTATATTTAGGAAAGTGGGGATAAATTGGGTTAAAAATGTGGAGTAACATATCCCCACTTCATATATATATATATATATATATATATATATATATATATATATATATATATATATATATATATGATATATTCTATGGAACCTATTTATTAAATGGCCTTACAGTTTAGCCCAGTTTGATAAAAAGGCTTCATAGAAAACAATAGATTTGGGTATTGTTTATGTTTTAACTCCAATTACTCCCTTATCCCAACTTTTTACCCCATTTGATAGACATACTTCATGAGTGAAAACTGTGAAAGCAAAAATATAATTTTGAAACTTATTTTCCAGCTTGCTGAAAAAAAATATTTTTTTTAATTATGAATTTGTTTTCCTGTATGTATTTGTACTATTGTCAATTCTGTGTTTTTCCAATTTGTAAAGTTGTTTTATAAAATAAGATGTTTATGGGGCAAAATTATTGTTATTGATAAAATAAACCTAATTTTGTACCGGTATAATTTTTTTCTTTAAATATGAAACTTTACAAAAAGTAACACCTTTGTACCTTATATACTTGCATTACTTTTTGACCTTGATAAATAACCTCTGCTCTTTGAAAAGGCACATCTAGACTAAAACTGCTTTTATAGAAGCAATGTCTTTGAACTCTGCTGTACCCTATTTTGTATCTAGAACGATCAGTAGATGTATACATCATACATTCCTAGCAAACCAATTTTTGCTGTAAATACGGCAGCATTCAGGGAATAAAGAATGAACAAGAAAACTATTTATAAATCAGAAGCTAAGAATGAATTTATGTTGGAAACCATGATCACAACAAATGATAACCATGTATGTGTTCATTTGTCATAGTCACTAGTATGAAAACATTTAATTCCAGTCATCCATCAACCAAAGGTACAAAAGGTGCATTAAAGAACTATACTGGGGCATGAAGGATACACCAACAAAACTTTATGTTCATATAAAAAAAAATATTTGCGTGGGTCTACAGTACTAGAGAAAGTTAATGAACTGATATAAAGCACCATATGTATTATCAATTCATTGGGCAAATGTTTAAAATTAATTTGAAACATGATAAATTATTAACCAGAATCCTAATTAACTCTGCTATCTGCGCAATCATAGACTGCTTCAACTCACTGTTAATCAACCTTCCAATTACTAAACTTTGCTCATTCAGGTCTATTTTAAATACCTTGGCTATGTTCATTCTTATCACCTATTACTTCTCATCTGCTGCACAACTCAATATCAGTCTCTAAATTGGCCTTGCATACCCGCTAGAATCAAGTAAAAAATATTGATACTCACCCACAAAGTCCTCAATAACAGTGCACCATCCTACATATCAGATCGAAACTCCTCTCTTTACCTCCTTTGCGCTGCTGATGATATACATCTCTCTTCATTTTCAAATTCTCGTCTACAAGTCTTTTCTCATGCTGCCCCTTCTTAATGGAATTATTTACTCCACTCTGTCAGATTCTCCTACTCTTCATAGTTTCAAGAGTTCTCTGAAAACCTGTGTTTACTAATATCAATCAAACAAGTCAGTGAGCTCATCCTGTGCTTGGATCCTGCCACCAAATAGGACCACTAATAAGCAATCCCCTCTATTTTCCTCTAATACCTTTAACCTTAAACCTTAAAGTAAGCTCTTATGAGAGTATGACACTCTACATGTTCTGTACTGGTATGTAAAATTTGTCATGTTTCTCTTATGTATTCACTATGCCCCAGGGGACTTATCTCTACTGAATATGGACCTCATTCATTTTGAGATATGTAAGTTACAAAATTACAGACACAATTGCGTAATTTCAACAGCAGGAGCCATTTTCAGTAATGTTACCTTAGTATTCAAATCAGTTCACTCATAGAATTACATAACTCACTTAAAATATACGTAAATCCATGTCTTGTATGAGGGGGGCGACATTACGTGACGCTAGCAAAATTACACTAATCTTAATAATTTAAGGATTTTCTTTCAGCAACAAGGCCATAGGAACCAATATAAAACAGCAAACAGAATAATTGACAGGGACAGTTAATACATTTGCGTGTCTCATGCCCCAGCATTGTCTGTGTTGTAGATTTTTT
The DNA here is from genome assembly GCA_027410445.1 of Discoglossus pictus. Classification (NCBI taxonomy): domain Eukaryota; kingdom Metazoa; phylum Chordata; class Amphibia; order Anura; family Alytidae; genus Discoglossus; species Discoglossus pictus. Next base: position 215,615,035 of record CM050166.1, on the reverse strand, counting down.
CAAGTCAGCATGCAGGTCTGAGGCATTGGAGGGATTATAGTAAAAGTGAAAGAAGGAGCTTTTGAAGATTTGAGAGTAGTTGGTATATAATTTTCTTATAGTAACCAAAAAGGAAAGAACTAAAGGTATTTTCTGGTTCTAGGGCTTAACACTTAATTCATACATACAAAGCTTTTTTAAGCATCATATTTGAAGCTCTGTGGTTTGTTCCTGTATATAAATAAAGGTTCCCTATTTTTTTGCTCGGTACCTAATTTTACTTATTTTCTCTTAACAACTACTTATTTTACACTTAATTTTACCAAACAGATAATTACTGATAGCACATAATTTACACACACACATAGATTCATACTACACATAGATACATATAGCTAGGCCACACCATCCATACACCCCCACCCTATACCCACACTTAAAAAAACAGATAAAACATATTTTTACCTTGGGGAGAGGAAGGGAGAGAGGGAGTGGAGGGGAGAGTGGGAGTGGAGGGGAGCGAAGGACAGGAGGGGAGGAAGGGAGAGGAGGAGGAAGGGCTATGAGTGTTAATTCTGAGAGTGGTGGTCGAAAGGTGAGGTAGAGGGAGGGTACACAAGGGAACACATAGACCAAGGTCTGAGGGGGAAAGACCTGATCCCCGGGTGTAGTGGTGGAGAGGGATTATGTAGGAGGGCAATATCCCTATCCAAAGTCAAGAAATTACGAGCAAGCACAGGGCCCCTAACTACATGCATGAGGAGATTGTGGTCCTTCTCAGTGCCATCTGTGCCCGTGGCACAGTACTAGTATGGGGAAGAGAATTTAGGCTTTGCCCCAGGTTTTCCAAACAGCGATGTGAGGACCATTGGGCTAAGAGTAACAGGAAGATGGTAGAGGAGGCAAAAGCAGAAAGACCTACAAGTGGTGCCCCCTCCCCAGTTACAGTCTGTTATAATGAGTGGGTGTGGTTGCTGAGGAACTTGATGGCTTCAGCTCTGATGGCCACACAGGATCCAGTCACAGTGCCAGGTGAAAATCATATACACTAACATCCCCGACCATACCCACACATGTTCACCACACACACACACATAACACACATATAATGTAAATGCTGTCCTCCAATGAAAGTAGTACTTAAGCTTCATGGATTTGACTATGGATAGATGTATAATTATATCCCAATTCAAATCCAGGAATCTTAGTTATTACATTAATTTGGCGGGCAGCATCAGGTATGTACAAATAACACTTTATAATGGGTATCAATGACAAAATACATTTAAAGTAATTAAGCATCCAATTGAGAGCCCATGAGAGGGCGTGCCCACTGCAGCATATGCAGATACAAACTCTTTATGGATGTATGTGCAGTGTAGTGTACTAGCATATTAGAGATCACATCTCAGCAGAATGTTAACTAGTGCTGAGAGATGGCCACTGATTGGTTAATATGACACTGTGCTGCAAGTTCAGCAGAATATGTGTATGCATGTGCTGTAGAGGGCAAACTGCAGCAAGAATCAAAATATTGTTATGAGTCATTAGCAATAGAATACGAGCTAATAACACTGTATGATCATTTTATTGCTTTGTGTTAATATATATCTGGCATCATGTTGTTTTGAACCTGGATGGTTCAATTATTTGCAATTGTTTGGAGTTCCCATTTGCTAGATATGATCATTGCTTTGTATTTTGAGCTTGATCATTTCTAGCAAATGGGAACTCCACACAATTGCAATTCCAGTATATGCCATTAACTATTGTATTACAATATAACACCCTATAACATCCTGTTCATTACATGCTCCATATGACAATCTAGTGCATGGCCTGTGCCATGTCGTGGTATTCCTGTGGCATTCAAAATCCATTATTTTATGTGGATGTGTATTACTGCCAATAGTTACTGTTCCCAATATGTATACTGACACTAACATAATCATTTCAAGTTATTGTTTGATATAATATCTGTGCCTATGGGACTATTACACATTAATTTCTAATGCACTCACATGCTTTATTGTGTTTTTATTTTTATTTTACTGTCTCTTTATCTGCTGCTGTAAGTCTCAGAAAGGCTTTTAAAACCATTTATGGCAGCTATTCAGTGAACGTAGTAATGCCCATTGTCCATGGCCAAGCCCCATGCATAAGTACCTGCTCAGTCCTATGGTGACTGGAACTGGAAAGTTGTCAGTTGGTGAGTGTTTGTGCTTAGCTGGATAGAATGGGGCCCAGTGTCACTGGCTGAACCCCTGCAGAAATGTCTGCCTCGGTCTACTATATAGCAATATAAAAAATTGATATTAACTGTTAATTATTTTGTACTTAGTACAAAAGAATAGATGGACATCTTCAACTCTAAATTATTATACTCTACAGTCCATCTTCTAACAATATCTTTATACTGCATAATCCGCAATGTAATTCACATACTTACAACAAAGGATATCACTGACATACATTGTTTAGGCTATTGTTAAAAGATCACTGTAGTTTGAGAATGATGTTAAATGCCTGTGAAGTAAATAAAAAATGAACAACATTAGCAGCCAGGGCCATAAAAGCATTTTTGAGGAAAAACTTATATTTAGCTGACTGATTGTGTAATAAGACATTCCATTTTAGATTGTTAGTCTCTCTGTAACTTTAATTGGGAGGGTTATCCTACTGGGCATTCCTCTTTTATTGAATTCAGTTATGGCTATGTAATGTGTCATTATTTCAAAAGTATCCACAGTTCCTCACATTCTCCTCAGGTTTTGAATCTGCAAAATTAGCAATGTGGAAAATATTTGGAAATGTAAGCAGAAAAAAACATGTCATATCATGTAAGTACCGGATGCAATAACTTCTTGACGGTTGTGAATGTTTTTTCTACTGTCACACAGTACTAAATATGTATATAAAGTGGCCATTGCCAAAGGCATTTTTGCTTCTTAGATTTTAATTAGCTTTTCATAAGCATAACCTTTTTGTAAGATAGAGGGGAAGAGTACATTGGTAATGATGTCTTCTAACTCACATTTACATGACATCAAATTATTGTAAGTGACATCCCAGGAATGTATTCACCAAGAATAAAACATATATGTCTCTTGCCTCTAGCAATGATTCATAGGTCTCCTGACCTTCATGCAGGAGCTTTTAGGTTGTCAGTTTAATTCAGCTCAGATTAAACAGGTGCATTGTGAACAGCCTGTAAAATGTTACATTATATTTTAGAAGTAATAGTAACTTACCCGTCATAAACAACAGTATCCTGTGTCTCTGTCCTGTCTCTCTCTCTGTCCTGTGTCTCTCTCCCCCTTCTTTCTCTCTCTCTCTGTCCTGTGTGTGTCTCCCCCCCCCCTCTTTCTCTCTCTCTGTCCTGTGTGTGTCTCTCTCCCCCCTCTTTCTCTCTCTCTGTCCTGTGTGTGTCTCCCTCTGTCTTCACTCTCTGACCTGTCTGTCGTGTCTCTCTCTGTACTTTCTCTCTTGCTTCTGGAGCTGTATCTCTCTCTCTCTCTCTCTCTCTCTCTCTCTCTGTGTGCACTATCTGTGTGTGCGCTCTCTGTCTGTGTGCTCCCTCTCAATGTCCTTTCTCTCTGTCTGTCCTCTCTCTCTCTCTGTCCTATGTCTATCTCTCTCTGTGTCCTGCCTCTCTCTCTCTCTATCGCTCTGTCCTGTCTTTCTCTTTCTCATGTTTCTGTTTCTCCTGTCTCTCTCTGCCTTGTGTGTCTCACTCTCTCTCTTGTGTGACTCTCTCACCTGTATCTCTCTCTCTGTCTTGTCTTTCTTGCTCCTGGTGCTGGCTCTTTCACTGTGCACTCATGCTCTCTCTCTCTTCTTTTCTGTGCTGTCTGTTTCTCTCGCTCTCTGTATGCTCTCACTCTCTCTCTCTGCACTCTCTGTCTGTACACTCTCTCCCTCTCTGTGCACTCTGTCTGACCTGTCTGTCGTGTCTCTCTCTCTGTGCATTCTCTGTGAGCTCTATCTTGCGCTCTGTATGTGCTCTATTTGTACTCTCTCTGTCTGTGTGCTGTCTCTCTCACTCTATCCTGTCTTCTTCTGCCCTCTCTCTCCCTGTCCTCTCTCTCTCTCTCTTTCTCTCTCTCTCTCCTGTCTCTCTCTCCTGTGTCTCTCTCTGTCCTGTCATTCTCTCTCTCATGTCTCTCCTTCTCCTGTCTCTCTCTCTCTCTGTCTTGTGTCTATATCTCTCTGTCTTTTATGACTCTCTCACTCTCATGTCCCTCTCTCTGACCTGCATCTCTCTGTCCTGTCTTTCTTGCTCTGTCTCTCTCTATGTGTACTGCCTCTCTTCTTTTCTGTGCTGTCTGTGGCTCTCTGTTTGTGCACTCTCTCCCTCTCTGTGCACTCTGTCTGTGCTCTCTCTCTCCCTGTTCTCTCTGTGTGCTGACTGTATGCACTCTCTCTCTGTGTGCTCTCTTGCTCTGTACCTCTCTCTCTGTACCCTTCTCCCTCTCTGTCTCTCTGTACGATCTCTCTATCTCTGTGCTATCTGTGTGCTGTCTGTGTCTCTCTGCAATCTCTGTCTGTGCACTCTCTCTGTGTGCTGTCTGCCTGTGCACTCTCTGTGCACTCTCTTCAATCACTCTCTCTGTGGGCTGTCTGTGTGCACTCTGTCTTTGCATTCTCTCTCGCTCTCTGTGTACACTTTGTCTGTGTGCTCTATCTCTCTCTGTGTGCACTGTTTGTGTGTGCTCTCTTGGTCTGTGCACTCTCTCACTATGTGTGTGTGCTGTTTGTGTGCCCTTTCTCTGTCTGTGTGCGCTCTCTCTGTGTGCGCTCTCGCTCTGTACCTCTCTCTCGCTGTACCCCTCCCTCTCTGTCTCTCTCTCTCTCTCTCGCTGTGTACTTCTCTCTCTAACGCCTCTCTCTCAATTCCTTTGCGGTCTGTCTCTCTGTGCAGTGTCTTTGAATTGCATAATGGCTGCTGGTTGCTGTTAATGCTCGCACAACTTTGGCAGGGAGCACCAAAGGCGTTCACTGTGCTGTTGAAGATGAGCACCATAGGCGCTCATTCCTATGACCCCGCATGCATTACACCGAAGGTGCGCATTGCACTGCTTGCCTCGCAATGTGAGGCGAGTAGTTGAGTCATGCGGTGAGCAGTTTCACGTGACTGCGAGCCTCGCAATGCGAGCAGTTGAGACACGCGACTGCGAGGGTCGCAACTGCGAGCCAGGCGCTTAACTCTAAAAACACGAAAAACAAACAAAATAATTTAACAAAAATAATAACACTCACACACAGCACAGGGGTAGAGCCAGGAAGTCTGGGAGTGAGGATGCAAGCAAATTTGAGCCATATTTGTGGATTTTCATCAATACAAAATCGGGGAAAAAAATGGTGGACGAAAAACGTAAAAATTCTGAAACTTGATGAAAATGAGGCAGACCAAAGCCAGTCACGCAGGACTTTGAAAATAATATCAACGGCCGTTAGCGTGTAACACGCAAACATTCAGCAGACACACGGCGAGAAAGACACAGGGAAAGGACAGGGGGAAATGCTGGAAAGAGACACATGGCATTACCAAGCACAAAGCTTGCGGGTTAACGAAACCTGCAATGAGCGGCCCGTACAGTAGGCGGGAGGAAAGGGTGCACCACGAGCGGGAGAGGCTTGCAATGAGTCCAAAGGTGATCAGTGCAAAGCAGGAAAGTTGAAGTACACAGAAGGAGAGGCTCGCAATGTGAGTTTCACATTGTGTGGCAAACAGCATTGCCAGCCTACAATTTTAATCCTGTCATTTTTGACGGGCAATTTACTAGTATAATATAAGAAATGGAAAACTCTCTCTTTACTAGTGAGAAATTGTTCACCTTATTGAGTATGTACCACATTCACATACACTGCAGACTCCTAATAATGTTTTAAATGCATCTTTTATTGATAATGAATATAATACTGTATAACTGGAACAGCACAGTCTTCATGTTCTGTGGGAGATAAAGTAAGGAAATCTGAAAAGCCAAGTTAAATAAATAGAAAATATATGCAAATCTCTGAATTGGAACCGGTAAAATATCAACATTAGTCATGCAGCTTCTGTATAATCGAGTGCAAAACTTGGTGAATCATTGCAGTTTAAGCACATTTTCAGGCAACGTGTGTTTTATTTAATTTGAGTCCAACTGAAAAAAATGTCCCTAGAAAGGAATAGAATGACATTCCCAGTCCAAAATACAACACATTTTATGAGGTGATATCTTGTAGGAAACTCAAAAATATTGTGCGGACTAACATAAACTATTTTTGTTGTGATCAATATAGACTTTGAGCCTCATTCAATTGAGCTTTCAGGAGATCCGGGCTCACAAATGTAGCCTGCAAGTTATTTTGCTATTCAATTGGAGTCTTTTTGCGGGCCTGGATCAGGTTACGGGCTCCGGCCTCCGATTCATTGTTATAGTTCAAATCGCAAGTTAATATCCCTCCAAGCCTTTGATCTTTCATGGCTGAAAGAGTTGCGAACGCTAAAATCGCAAATTGCTATTCAATTGCTCCAATTCCCCCTCGTTAACCACTCTGTCAAGCCCGCAAATGGCAAAGGTCGAACCACAAGTTGCTGGTACCATGGAGGTCTCGCAAATGACATGTCCGGAGCACTTTTAATAAAAGTACAATATTGATTTTTTATTTGCTTTTAAAGTGAAAGTGTTGTTAGTTCTTAGAAATAATAGCACAACATTCTCAAGCTCACAAATCGGCCCAACAAAATACTTGATTTCATGTTTAATTTATATTGATCCCGGCAATCAATGTGTTAATACATATAATGGAACTTGCATGTAATAGAATAACATATTTACGGCTCTATCAATATTGCATTATATCTGGAATGTGGGTCCAATCGTAACTCATAATTTATACCCATAGGACTTAAATGAAAAATGGACGTTGGATTTCAAAGTCCTACGGGCTTGAACCATGAGTCACGACCAGACCCACATTTCATTGGCGGTTTCTAACCAAGAGTTACGGCCTTGTGTCATCGATCATGTTCAGGCTCACAAATGCTGCTTTCCATAGCATGGTTTGCGATGTGCGGTATTGGGCCGGGATTTGCGGGCCTGGCCAATTGAATAGCACCATAAGTTGCGGACTTAGCACCATAAGTCCACAGGAGGCCTGCAGACTTATGTCTTATACCTCCATAACTTGCGCCACCAAATTGAATGAAGCTCTTTGTCTTCAATCAACTGCCATCAAGCTACAACTCCACGAACCCATATCCATACCATCAGTAAAGATCATTTATTTGCAAGCATTCATCAAATAACTCAGCTCTCTTATCCCACAGAAACACACCTTTAAAGTGCATTTGATTATTTTCAAGGTATTACAGCCTCCTGCCTCCATACCAAACCTCTGAGATGCTGGTAATTTACAAAACACAACTGCATGCACAAGCTGTTGAATTGAGAACTATTGTAGTGATACTCTGGACTATATAGGGCATAAAACAGGAAGGTAACTTTAGGATTGAGTCTGGATGTAGCTATCTGCCTTATTTAATGTGGCCCTTGGCAAGATTTGGATTAGATACACTTACTTAAAAGACTATGGCTTAAATGAGTGACCACCTGTGACTTAAAGAGAACTTTCTATATTAGATGGACCATTAAGAGCTTCATAGCACAAAGAACCACAACACAATCTGCATCACATTAATAATCCAACTTTCATAAATTTTAAGCTCTAATGATCATTTAGTGGTAGATTGAGAGGTAGCTAGCAGTTCTTTTAATGAAAATATGTCAAAATGTTATAAAGAGACAGGCATAGAAACAATTGATATTCATTTCCCTGTTTGACACAAATTTCTAAATCTCCCTTGAGAAATATTGTTTCACTAACAATCCTCAGAGACTGACAGCTCTTATAAGGCTGTGCAAGCTCACAATATACAGAAACTAGCAGGTGGTAATTGCTGATTTCACTGCACAGTAACTATTTCTTTTATTGGTCTACTATGATACTTTGTCTCATAAGCAGACTATAGAGACTGATAAGTTTTTTTATTACAATGTGGCAAAACTTGTGCCCTGTGAATGCATTGATGTATACTGTATGAGCTAGAATATCACAATAAAAGTTACAATTGTTAAAATATTAAGTTGTGGGTGTTTCCTTTATCTTGAGTTTATTTTAACTTCACAATTCCCCTTTTAATATTATTTTATGCAATTGAAATTAAAATTAAATGTTATATTTACACAAATATGTGGTGTTTTTGGTACATCTAGCTTGATGTCTATACCTGATGTAGGTTAGAAGCTTGCTCTATCGTGTTGTGCCCTCACCTGTTACTTTTTTACCCTTACCTCTTAAATTTTTCTACAAATCTTAATGTGACAGAATCATTGGCAATAAAACTAGCTTAACCAAAATGTTATCAGGTCTTGTTAAATTTAGCCCTCGAATGGAAGATCACTCACCTCATCTTGGATATATCGCCCTTCACGTACTTTAAGTGTCCCATTGGCACAGTCTCTACTCTGAATATACATTCAGCACTATTAAATTCCCTGAACGTGTAAAACTGTACCCTCTAACGTATCCTGCAAGACTTACAGCTATTAAATTGGCCCTGTAAAGCAACCCGCTAACGATCTGTGGTTTAAAGGCAAAAAAACCTTGTGGGTCCTCGAAATTTGAACTCTGTGGCCACAAATACTTTGTTCTGTCAAGCCTGTAACTTTTACGTTCCAATCACGCTATTAAATTGCAACAAATTTCCAAAGTCACCCTGGCGTTCAAGCCTGTAACCCTCAAATGGAGGCAAAAACATTAAGGCCTCCAAATAGGATCCATTACATATGGTTGGAGAAAAAAGAACACCTATTTATCTATATTGGCTAAATCTCCTGTATATAGAACAAATTGCAGTAAGATATCATAACCAATAATCTACATACAAAGTGTTAAAATACAATTATTTTTTTAGAACAATTGAAAACCAAACACATTGTTTAAAACATAATAAAAACAAAAAAATCCCATCAGCATTAGAAACTGTAATGACAAGCTGTAAATATCCAATATATAGTGCACTTGATAATGATTCAAATACAAGTTGACAAAAACTATTCTATATCTAATAAGGATTGTCAATAACAATAATTCAGAAATACAATATATACAATTAACCAATTAATTGAAATGTCAAATTGGCAACAGTAAATAATATGAAAATAGAAAACATAATAACAGTGAGTTCATTGGTGACTTAATACTAAATAATGACAATTAATTAAGGTGCACACTAATCCCTAGCTTCATTGGTGGTAGAGGAGGCCACCATTTACTCCTTTAAACTAATAATATAAATAATCCTGCCTAAAATGAACGATACCTAATCCTAATGGTGGAACTGGGGATCCACTAATTACCTCCTTGCCCTATAATCCAGGAACCTGACCTACTCTGGTTAGGCTCACGTGCAAAAAAAGAGCACAAAATAGTGCTAAATATATTCTTTGCTGTGTACTAAATACATAGATATATAGAGATAACAAAATGGACAACGGTCCTATAAACCAGCTATAATAGTGCTAAAAAATACATAAATACATTATAGTCATAATTAAAGCAAAACTATTGCTGCACATTGATCAAAGACAACATATGCAGTGAAAATATAACTACAGCCTGTATTGAATCAAATAATGATAGCTGCCTTTAGAAATAAAGTGACTAGTATATTTATACAAAGTGCTGATGCAATTAACACACTTTAAACATGAGGTAGACTGATAACTCTCAGATGTCAGTTGTCTAATAAGGTAAAAATGCTCTATAATCAAATTCTTAGATTTTAATGCTATCCATACAACAGTATAGTCCTGATTCACAAAATTAAATGACTGATGCATGAATCTCCATTGAGTAATCATAAGTATGTAGGGAAAAAAACTTAGCATTGTTCAGTAGTAAGATGAGAAAGCCACAATATCCTCCTCAAGATGCCAGTGACGTCAATGCTGTGGGACGTATGTAGGCCGACGCACGTTTCACATGACGCTTCCTCTTGGGCCTGCATAAGTGTGTAGATGGAAGATTTATATAGTGAAGACTGCTTAGAAAGTTAACCTATGATATTCCGAATGATAGGAGAAAGTCTTTATACATCCAGCTTGGCAGATCACTTTATCTTGCAAAATAGATTTTCTCAATCCTTTGCTGTGCCTCTTATTCTTTAGTTGTATATCACAGTATTTTATGTAGGGTGTTGTGACAATCTAAAGCAAGATTATACAAGATACAAATAATACATCATTAAACATTATTAGGAACACAATTTTAGTCTGTATTATGAGCCAAACAAGTAAGTATATTAAAGAACTATGCCAATTTTAGCCTTCTCTACATTTATATGATTATTCTTAAATAGATCACATTTAATAACACTGTGTTTAAGTATAACACCCTCAGAAGTCAGTAACATATTTGATACTTTTTATCAATGAGTGCCTGGCTTCAATATTGAGTAGCCCATTATAGAGTGCTGTTATATCATTTAGATCTTATATTTGATACAAATAAATTATTTAAATCCTTTGCTGTGCCTTTTATTCTTTAGTTGTGTATAACAGTATTAAATGCAAGGTGTTATGAAAATCAAAAACAGAAATATATTAAACAAATGGTAAACATTATTGTGAACTAAATTTAACTCTGTATTATGATCATATAGATAAGTGAATTAACGGGCTATGCCAATTGTATCCTTCTCTACTTTTATGTGATTATTCTTAATTAAATCACACATGCTAGCACTGTGTTTAGACATAAGATCGACTCCATCAGAGTTCAGTAACATATTAGATAAGTTTTTATAAGTGAGTGCCTGGCTTCAATATTAAATAGCTTTATCTCATAAAGTCCGAACATTAGCGATGTTTTGTCATTAGGATCTTAAATTAATACCATAATTCCAACATACAAGAACATAATCATAACAAATGATTATTACAATAGCTGAGATCATATTTATATTATGATAATCATTGATAAATGTCAATAGTCTACCTAATGATCACTTCATCTTGATTAAACATGATGAAACAATGCCTTTCAATGAATAATCATACTTTCTTACTAAATGGAAATAATATATTCATCCAATACAAACTGCAATCAGTATACAGTATATCATTTAGACTGCTATTGTCTAAGATATTATAATATGCAAACTTCATGCAAAGGTTAATTATTTTTAATATCAAAAGTTATTTAAAACTAATTTATTAACTTGAATAATAGAATATTCTTTATTGTGAATTATAAGATGTTTCTAAGGTCAATGATTATACTCGCCTATATTTCAACAAATTGCCAATTGTGAATTAAAGTTCTCACTAGATTAGATGATACCAAACTATGGATCATCAATTATTTAGATCCTAAATATTAAGATCATAAATATGATGTAAAACTATTATATTAATTTAATCAATGAAGAATAATGGAATTCAAAAGTGTGATCCATTTAATCTCAGTTTTGAGCAGTTCTTGTTCCAAATTTCCACGTCTAGTACCCAACCGGGTTTTGTGTAAAATTCTACATTTCAATTCTGGTTTGCTATTGTTATCTACCAAAAAATGTCTACCCAACCGGGTGTTGTGTAAAATTCGATATTTTAATTCTGGTTTGCTATTGTGATCTACCAAAAAATGTCTACCCAACCGGGTTTTCTGTAAAATTCTACTTTTTAATTCTGGCTTGCTATTGTGATCTACCAAAAAATGTCTAGCCACTGATATGGGATTTTTATGTTTGTCAACATCCGAGTGGGCATTTCTAATGTTTGACATATGTTCTCCTAATTTTTTTATTTTTTTTAATAGTATTTATTGTTTTTACAAAAATATAACAATGCACCATATAAATAACATATATATCATAAATACAGTTAATAACATAGTACATTGAGATGGACAACAGAAGAGGGAAAAGCATAAAATAAATATGGTATGACATCTAAAAAAAGAACATTCACTCATCATGCATACACTTTCATTTGAATACTAAATTTTAAATTGACAAAGATGAATAGTAGTAAAAAACAAAGAAGAACAGCAAAAAACCGAAAGGGAAAAACCCGTTACCAGCGAGAGAGAAAAAGCAAAAAGTATTACTATAAGAAACCATGCCGGGAACAGCAAAAATTTCCATTAGGCAAGAAATGACAGAAATTATTATATACAAATTTAAGAAACCCCTTTATGGACAGAGTCCCAGATTTTCCATTTTAGGGAGTTGTTGCGGGAAGTGGTTGTATCTTCACAATTAGTTTGAAGATCTCTTACTCGTTGAATCATTACGGAAATTTCATTCCAAATAGGAATTTTATTAGATTTCCATTGAGAAATGATTGATCTTTTTATTGCCATACAAATTAAAATAATGAAAGCTTTCTTATCTAAATTTATCGGCTTTGGACAAACTGCAATCAGTATACAGTATATCATTTAGACTGCTATTGTCTAAGATATTATAATATGCAAACTTCATGCAAAGGTTAATTATTTTTAATATCAAAAGTTATTTAAAACTAATTTATTAACTTGAATAATAGAATATTCTTTATTGTGAATTATAAGATGTTTCTAAGGTCAATGATTATACTCGCCTATATTTCAACAAATGTGCAACAAACTACACTGAGGTAGAAAAGGAAGTTTAAATTCTATGGAACGTTCAATGAACTCAAAACCTTCAAACCACAAGGGTTTATTGTATGAAAAACTCACCATATATGCCACCTTGTCTCCAACTCATACTGTCTTGAAGATTATGTGAAAATTGGTAAATGTGAGAAGGCACCATGTACCACCTATTTACAAGTATAATGTGGAGTTCTCTATCCGAAGGGTGTTTAACAATCCTGTTTGTCCCATAAAGTGAGGATTCCCATATCGCCCAAGGGAAGGAGATACCAAGATCTCTTTCCCAGTTTTCCATACCCGATGTTTTATTAAGCACGAATGGCCTCCCTATAATATTATAGCATTTAGATAATAAACGGCTATAGTTGTTAGGGTTAATAAGTTTTTCCAAAGATTTGAAACAACCCTCAGCCATGTTTGATGGATAAGGTGCGGATAAAAGCATCGAGGGTTGCTTGACTTTTAGCCAACAGTTAGAAGGAAGCCCATAGTTGGAAAAAAGTTGATATAAAGAAAGGAGATGGCCCTCATAATATAAATCTATTATATACAGTGTTACTAGTTCTATCTCAGAACACAAACCGAGCTTTTGAAATGTAAGGGCTGGGAGATTTTGAATTAGAATGCTATTGATGGGAATTAGCTGATATTTATTATTTATAAGTCTCCACGAGTTATAAATGTTCTGAACAAATTGAGAGCCATCTAAGAAATCCTTAGGCATCTTATAACCCATAAAAAATAAAAGTTTAAGATCTATACAAGGAACCAAAGCCTTCTCAATTTGAGACCAAACATAGGACCCATTTGAATTAAGCCATTTTAGTGCATGTGTCAGCATATTGGCATCTTGATATAATTGTAACATAGGATAAGACAATCCTCCCTGCGTGAATACTCTAGTAAGAGTTAATCTCTTAAGTGTAATATGTTTTGAAGAATGGATGAATTTATCTATAATAGATTGAAATTTTTTAACCTGATATTGACAAATTCTAATTGGAATACAGCTAGTGAGATAATTGAATCTAGGCAGAAGCGCCATTTTAATAATGGCTATTTACCACTAAAGGATGCTTGAACTCCTTTCTAACCGTTTAAAATGTTTAACCATTTACTGTAGAGGGCATTATAGTTTATTTTAATCATATTTTTGAGCTCTTCTAAAAAAAATAATACCCAGATGAGTAAAAGAGTTGGAGTTCCAATTAAATGGGTATGATTCCCTTAAAGATTTTCTGGTGATTTAGGAGATATTTATCTCTAAAGTATCCGATTTTTGTACATTAAGTTTTATAATTTGATATTAAACGGTATTCATTAAACAGTAACATCAAGACTTTCAAGGATTCACCAGGGCTTGTAATAGATAACACTATGTCATCAGCAAAAAGAGATATTTTGTGTTCTCTCTCGCCCAACCTAATGCCACGAATGGCAGGATTAGATCTAATGGCTACTGCCAATGGCTCTATCAGTAAAGCAAATATGATGGGAGAGAGAGGACACCCTTGTCGGGTTCCATTTGATATCCCAAAAGAGCGAGAGTGACAACCAAAATTAGATACTGACGCAGAAGGGGACTTATATAGAGCCCCTATAGCATGAGAACCATAGTTTTCCAAACCAAATTTCCTCAAAGTAAGATCCATATAATCACACCCTACCCTATCGAAAGCCTTTTCAGCGTCTAATGAGAAAAATAGGGTAGGAACCTTTGTCGCTTTTGAATAACAGATCAAATTAGATAGTTTTCTAACATTATCCGAACCAGATCGGCCGGAAATAAAACCTAACTGGTTAATGTCTATCAGTTTATGAATAATCTTTTGAAACCTAATTGACAACATTTTAGAGTATAGCTTAACATCTACATTCAATAATGACATAGGTCTATAGCTGGAGCAAAAATGTGGATCTTGTTTAGGTTTGGGAATCATAATTATACTAGCATTAACAATTTCTGGAGAGATAACCCCTTCCGTCTTTATTTCATTAAACACATTCGTAAGATGAATACACACTGTTGAGGAAACATTAAAAAAAAAATAATTACTGAATCCGTCAGGGCCAGGAGTGGTATAAGATTTTAACTTAGAAATTACCTCCCTAACTTCCTGAACAGAAATAGGGGTGGTCAATTCTTCTAATTCCTCTTGGGAAACAACAAGGAGCTTAAATTGATCCAGAAAGGATTGAATTTACAATGATGACGGTATATGGAAACCATTGTCTTTAGATAGATTATACAGGTTTTCATAATAATTGGCAAACAGATTGGCGATCTCCTTAGGGCACATCGTAGGTTGACCATTGTTCATTATATAATCAATTCTTCTCCCTAAAGATTTCTGTTTAATTTTGTATGAAAGTAAATTACTAGTTCTATTATCTTGATGGTAATACAGTTGTTGCATACGCCAAATCCTTTTGTCTGACAAAAGTTGGTTAGTTTTATTTACTTTGTTCTGAACCTTTTTAATTTCAACCATTGTAAAATCTCTAGGGACCTTTTTATTCATGGTTTTTCCAATTTATTTAAATTAATATATAGTTTTCTAAGGGACTCTCCTCTTTGTTTCGTAACCTGGGACCTAAGCTTTATTAATACTCCCCTAATGAAGGCCTTGTAAGCATTCCAAAGGACACCCTTAGAGGAGACTGTACCTCTGTTTAATTAAAAAATGGGGTTGACTCTTCGATTAAAAACTGTTTTCTTGATTCCTCCTTAATTAAATAATCATCTAATTTCCAACGCGGACGACTAGTTTTATGCAAATTAAAATTAACCTCCATGGAGATACAGGCATGATCTGAGAGAACTATTGAGTTAATATCAACCTTTGTTATATTGTTCATAGTACTGCTATCAACCAAAAACAAATCTATACGGGAATATAACTTATGGGCATTAGAAAAAAAAGTGTAGTCTCGTTGATTTGGATTTAGGATGCGCCATGCATCAAATAAGTTGAGTCCATTAAACCAATTTGAAAATGTGAATGCTACATTCTGAACTCTATTTACGTTTTTACAAATAGTTTGGGATTTTCTGTCTTTTTCAAAGTTAGGAATAACAGTGAAATCTCCTGCCACAATCAAAGAACCATTAGCAAATTTTTTAATAGAAGCCCCAAGATGATTAAAAAAAGATAACTGATTGTTGTTGGGGGCATATAAGTTAACTAAAGTGACTTTGTGGTCATTTATCGATCCCTCCCACAGAATATAATGTCCGTGGGGGTCTAGAATACAAAATTCCTCTACTAGGGTAAATTATTTTACCTCGTGTTTGTTTTCTTGTTGAAAGTAGCGATATGTTTGAGACCAAAAAGGAATTCCCCCAAGTATGGAGTTTTAGAGTGAGCCCAATGGGTCTCCTACAAAAATACAATATCTGCTTTTTGTTTTTTGCAAAATCTGAATAGCGTATGCCTCTTGCCCGGGGAATTTAAGCCGTTCACATTAAAGCTCAATATTTTTAAAGCCATATAAAAAGATCAAAAGATGAAATATACTCAACTTTGTCATCACAAAACATACTTGAGGAACAACCAATCTAGTTACAAACATACCATATCTTAGGTACTTTGTTCCCGTCCAAGGACTAGGAAGAGGTAAAGTATCCATAGTAGTGATGTCGCGAACATCAAATTTTTGGTTCGCGAACAGCAGACGCAAACTTCCATCAAATGTTCGGGAACGGGCGAACCCGGCGAACCGCCATAGACTTCAATGGGCAGGCGAATTTCAAAACCCACAGGGACTCTTTCTGGCCACAATAGTGATGGGAAAGTTGTTTCAAGGGGACTAACACCTTGACTGTGGCATGCCGGAGGGGGATCCATGGCAAAACTCCCACGGAAAATTACATAGTTGATGCAGAGTCTGGTTTTAAGCCATAAAGGGCATAAATCACCTAACAATCCTAAATTGTTTGGAATAACATGCTTTAAAACATCAGGTATGATGTTGTATTGATCAGGTAGTGTAAGGGTTACACCCGCTTCACAGTAACAGACCAATCTCGCCGTTTAATGCACCGCAAACAACCGCAAACAGTCCCTTTGCACAACCGCAAACTCCCCATTTGCACAAGGTTGGATACCAAGCTAGCCATGTCCCGTTCCTTGTCCTCACTGATATCATTGAAGGTCTCTTCCTCCACCCAGCCACCAAGGGCCCCCGAAAGGTGACAACAAGCCCCGTGGGACGCCTGCTGTGTTTGGTCTTCCACCTCCTCAAAGCCACCTTCCTCCTCTGACTCCTCTTCTTCAGACTCCCAGAGTCTGGGGGCTTCCACTGCCCAGCATGGAAGATTATACACAGGTCAGAGTCTGGGGGCTTCCACTGCCCAGCATGGAAAATTATACACAGGTCAGAGTCTGGGGGCTTCCACTGCACAGCATGAAAGATTATATGCGTTGCCTCTGTCTGCGTTATTATAAGGTGTGTACTGTTAAGTAGTACTATTCCTATCGGTTTAATCCCTGTTACGTCCACTATCAGGGGACGTGTATATGGCATGGATTTTTGGAAGCGGGAGATGGAAAAAGATGCTTGGTCGGTCCTCCCACTTCAAATTTGGGGCACTGCGCGTGCAATCTAAGGTGCCACCAGATATGAGTGTCACTGTGCACTGGCAAAAGTTGGCAGAGTAGATGCAATAGGCTTCACACACACGCCTGTAGGCAGGCAATTGCTATTCGATCTATTACAGTCAAAAAAGTGTTGTTTTATGTCACTGAGCACAATATAAGCTGTGAGCCTGACACAGGCAGGCTACTGAAATTAGATTACAGGAAAAAAATGGTTGTTTTCAATGTATGTTACACCACCAGGTATGAGTAGTGAAAATAAGCACAATATAAGCTGTTAGGTGTTAGACTGTCACACACACACGCTGGCAGGCAGGCATAGATTACACAAAATAAAATAAATGATGTTTAAAGTTTCCTCAATGATAAAGTATAGGGGGTGAACCGAAAAGCGCATGTGTTCGCCGCGAATAGTTCTCCGGCGAACTGTTCGGGACATCACTAATCCATAGATCTCATACTAACAAACTGCAAACACAACCACACAGAAACACACCTAGGTTGCCTCACAGAATAGGGGCAGCCTATACACGCAGGGCTAAACGCCAGTGTTAAAAAATGGAAGGCCTATTATAAAAAAAAAAACTTAACTCCCTTGTGGTCACCCCTATGTACTTGAGGCCACATGTGCATACTAGGCAGTATACCACACCCCTGCTACTACAGTTATAAAAACCTTTTTGATCTGACCACTCTGCCTAACCTGTCCTGTATCATGTCCTCTGAATTGATATATTTGCAAATCTTGCAATGGCTACAAGGATATGTGCCATGAAGTAGGGATCCAAATAGTGTTTTTTTGTTGGCAAAGTGACTGTTCACTAGATCGTCATGTAAATTTCTAGGCCAACGACATCTCATATTGATCCTTTCACCAATTAGATCATTCATTACAGAATCAGATTTGAGGACAGAAACATGCTTGTTTATGATAGAGGTCAAATGTTTGCATTGTCTGTTGTAAGTACTATTGAACCTAATGTGTTCTTGTTTTCCTTGTCTTTGTTTTGGGTACAAAAATTGTTCCCTGGGCGCCATTAGAGCGCGATGATATGCCCTCTTTAACTGTGTTCGAATAACATCTTAATTTCAATCTCTCTCTCAATTTCAATTCTTGAATCTTAAATGTTTCATCTTTGGAAGGAATTCCCCTGTGAAGATAGCCTTTTTCGTTGAAGGATGATGTGCACTGTCACTATGCAGAATTGTATTGGTGGCAGTATGCTTCCTATAGCCATCTGTGCTTAATTTACCATCTTAACCTGTTCCTTGCTGATTTCACAAGTCAAACTCAGATTGAAATGATTGTGATTAAGTAAATTGATGAATTCTTGAAGTAATCTCATTTCACCTTCCCAGATGATGAATACATCATTGATGTATCTTAACCACATTATTATTTTGCCGGTATATATAGTGTTCTTGTCATTGAACACATGATCAAGCTGAGCCCATGGCCATTCCACGCATCGGCAAATAAAATATTTCCATTGGTTTCCATTTGAAGGAAAAATGCAACAATCTTGACTCCTATGGAGTGGTCTATAGAGGTGTAGAGTGACTCTACATTGCAACTCAATATAAGCGTTGAGTCATTCATTTCAACATCCTCTAAGCGGTTTAAGACCTTCATAGTATCCCGCACAAAAGAAGGCTAACCAAGTACAAAATAACGTAATATTTGGTCAAGAACTTGCTTGGCATCTCACATAGCCTGTTATTTCCGGATATTATAGGTCAGCCTGGAGGTCTTGATTGGCATTCGTGTATTTTTGGAAGCATATAATATGTTGAGATTCGAGGGGATTTCACTTTTAAGAAATTAATTTTTTAGATGTTAATAATCCTTTGTCTTGTGCTTCTTTAACCATCTTCTCATATTGTGCAATATATACATTTGTTGGATCTCCATATAATTGTTTATAACAATCTTTATTGCCCAACTGTTTGTTGGCTTCTTTTAAATACAGTGTTATAGGCCACAAGACAATATTGCTCCCCTTTTCAGATGGCTTTAGAATTACATCATCCCAGGTTTGTATTTCTTCCAAGGCATCGTTCTCTGGCTTGGTTAGATTGTAATGTCTTATTGGAGAAATTTTTTCTAGCTCTTTAGTCACTATTTTAATAAAAATATCAACAGCTGGATAACTGTTAACTGGTGGATTAAAGTAGGACCGGACATGCAATCCTTTCATCCCATCATCTACAGATCTTGTCTCAATACTGTTATGTATTTATCTGAGTAAGAACCCAGGTTTTTGATATCACAGTCACTATTGGGCCCTATACTCCACTATTGACATTTTCAGTAACATCCATCTTATTGCTGTTTTATATTTTAATCAGAAATTTTCTTGCGAATAAGTGAAGATCTTTCACAGTTTAAAGGTTAATGTTCGAGTGGATACGTTGATAACAGTAAGTTCTTCTCCTCTGTTAGCATTGATGTCTGTTCGACCAATTTCTTCTCTTCGGTGGTATCTCGTTTGTCCTGTATGTCCATCTCTTTCGATCTCGTAGATTCAGTGATTGTGTCAGATTGAGAGATGTATTGTTGATTTGTCTCAGCCGCAGACCGCAAATGGCATTGATTTAAAAAAGCACTCGGACTAGCTCTCTCCTCACCTATTCTAGTGTGACTAGGGCTGTCCTCTTCTGTCCCCGAAGTGTCTGTTTCAGATGGTGTAACATGCCATGCATTACAATGATCCAATCTACATCTAGGTCTATGCTAATTTTCACCATGTGACCAGTCAAATACATGTCCCTTTTCAAAGTCATTTATGTATCTCATAAGTTTAGACTTTTTAGTGTGTATTATCTCATTTTCTTTTTTCTCTAAGTCACTTTGTAATTTGTGATGCATTTTTTTAAATTAATCTAAGCCTTCAAATTGTCTGAGGGTTTTGTTGCATTCCTTAATTTCTTTATCTAAATCAATTAATACCTCAGCTTGGTGAAGGGGCTTGTGTACCTGAATGAAGCTGTGAGCTATACCATGTAGGGCCACTGTAGGTGGGCACATCATAGCAGAGAAGGAACTGGCAACCCACTCCAGTATCACCTGTCATATTACTATCAGGCCCTCAGGGGAATGTTGATACTCTATATACACTATATAACTAATTGGACATTTGCATGTGTAGTAACCCTTTATGTTTATATACATGACATATATTATTATATGATATCTAATGCTATTATGACTATTGTTATTGTTATATGTATTGATCTATTGCATAGTAACTAGGGCTCATTAGTTTACATATATAGGAATGTGACACATTATGTGTCCCATAACCCCAACCTTTGAAAACACACTGACACAGTTAGAACGGTATAAAGCTTTATTTCATACACAGAGCACAATCAGAAATGGACAAGACTGTGCATTAATATCATGGGTGTGGTGTGGCCGAATCCAGGGAGAGCAAAAGGCTTGTGGGAAAGAGGTGATACCTACAGGGGTAATGTTATAGTCTAGAATAAGCATGATGCATATCACCTAACAAGGTCACATGTGGTCACTACACCACTGCAAACGGAATCTGATGAAAAAAGGATCATCACAGATCACTCCATTTAATTGAAGAAACATAGCACTTACAACTTACAACTCTAGATCTTCTCAATTAAACAGATTATTCAACCTCTGGGCTGTCTAATCAATTCCAGTTTCACACATACAGTATGGTGAAAAAAACAAAAATCTGAGAAAAAGTGGTCATCTAAAAAAAGTTGGAGGAGGATAAAAAGAAAAAACAACATGCATGTACAGTACAGTGCTAAATACTGTAACAATATACCAACTCACCTGATTCCCATCTACAAGCATTACTAACTATTAGCTAGGTCTCTGAATAATCAGTAATATGGGATAATACCCATTAATACGGAGAGGACACAAAGGTCAGCAGCCAGATTCACTGTTACTTACATCAGACCCTATGACTGCTATTGAGGTCAGGATTACAAGCTTCACTAGTGCATATATTAATGCTGGCTGTCATTAACATGCCATTGTCAGAGTTTGAAAGTCCACCGCCATAGCGGTATTAGTCTACATTTCAGCTAACAACAATCATGTCTTAGATATCTGGCTATATGATAGCTTTAAGATTGTGGGAGCTAAATGTTAAGGGGGGCTGTCATTGAAGGAATGTCTATCTGAGAGGCACTGGGAAAACCTTACATCTCACAAATTTCCTTCACAACACTTGCAGATGCAGGAGATGCCTTCATGGACCTGAATTGTACCTAAAACAAAAAAAAAGACAAAAAAGACAAAACCTACAAAATAAGGCTTTAAAAATCATAGGGACTGCAGCATCTCTTCTCAGCCGCATTCATCAGTGACCATCAATTGGTGACATGATCAACAGAACCCTACATGTCCACAGAGAAGAGGATCATGGACCATGCGATGGGAGGTAGCCATCTGCATACAAAATGTCAAAATCACATAGACCAAGATCCAAAACTCTGTAGCCAGGCTAGATTTGGTTAACATTGTTACCAATTGATTGTCACTGAGGAGTGCTGTTGAGAAGACACAAATATATGCGCAGCCTCTATTTCCGCCACCGCCTAGTCTTTGGAGGAGGGGGATAGTGGGGTCAAATCCCGGCAGTGTGGCCGGAGGGTCGGATGGTGACCCCCCCAGCCATATTACATTCTCCTCCTCCGAGCCAGGGCCCTCGGGTCATCTTCCTTCCTCCTCTCCCTGTGCCAATTCTTGCTGGGCGGGAGCTTGCTCCTCCACTTCCTGATCTGATGGAGCCAACGCCCCCGCCGCAGGCTCCCCCCTTGATCCAGACCTCCTTGATGCTGAAAAAGATAAAAGAGAAGTATATGTCATTATTATGATGAATAATACATTGATTTGTGTGCATTCCTAACTATCTGACATCTAGGCTTGAACCTGGATGACACTCCTAATTGCAACTCAGATTAGCTATCATTTGCAAGATATGATCTATTCTTTGGTTTATGGTCTTGATTGTTCTCGGCGCCTAACGCTATCTTGATTCCAGCTGCGTTCTGTACTGAGTGATTTGTCTGCTTCATGAATTTAATGATACATCCATCTATCCCTTGTTAATTCCATGGCGCTGACATGTCAGAGTCCTTGTTGGTCATCATGTACATGTGTAGTGTGTGTGATGCACATGTGGTGGCACGTTGGTGTATGTGATATTCACCTGACATGGAGGCTGGGCCCTGCTGTGCCACCAGGTCTGAAGTTCCAGTGACAGGCACCTGTCTAAGAAGATCCTTGGAGACCCTCTCTCACTCATTACGGTATAGGTCACAGTCACATTCTTCTCCTTGGCTATCATCCTCCTCACCTTTGCCCTGATGTCGTCAAACCAGTCCTTGATGTCCTCCCGATAGTGGGCGGGAATCCTTGCCTCCCTGACCTGTCCCTAACTCCTGTCCCTTCCTCGAACTACCCCCCCCCCCCCTTGGATCAGGCCCCTTCCCCTCTGTCACTCTCTTAAGTTTGCCTGGTGCTAGGGCCACCCTGCCACCACCCACCTCTACACTGCCATCCACCTCCTCCTGCTCCTCCTCCTCCTCCGCCTCCTCCTCTTCCACCTCCTCTGCCTCCACCTTCTCCTCCAGCTCCTCCACATCCGGCCCCTCGAGGCCCCTCGCGGCATGGTTGAATTTAACAGCTCTTTAATGCAGGCAAATTTCAAGACAGCAGCCTTTGTAGGTGTGCCAATGCCGCAACGGGCTTCAGATTTAATGGGGCTGATTGTATCAATAACTGTATGTCTGTGTTGTCTGCTTTAAAATTCATATTGGTAAAATACATTTTCACACTGTATCACTGCTTATAAGGCCTTTGTAAAAGATGGGAGGAGCTGCATTTTCAAGATAAGAGGAAAAGTAGTGAATTATATAATGTTATAGCCTTTGATGGTAATAAATACAGAATATTTATATTTCATTCATCAAAATAAATAGCAAAAATATGTTTTGTTTATTTAATTATAGTGTATTACATGTAATTTTCTTTGACCAGTAAAATGAGAACCCATATATATATATATATATATATATATATATATATATATATATATATATATATATATACAGTTTTAGTGAGCAATGGGTTAAAGAAGGGTATCATTTATGAATAAGGTAATCTGAAGCATTGAATATAATGGTGTCCAATATAGGTCATCTGAAAAAACATGAAAGGTAATATTTATTTATCCAATATTCTACTGGACAGACAAGATCCTATAATACTTCTGAGGAATGGTTTTAGCTTCCCAATGTGATAGCATTTCCTGTGGTATTTAATCTCATCTGATTAGCAAAGCTTGAACTACAGGTCTGGTGAAATGTATTATCGATTTAAATATATATTTAATTGTCATGTATGTGTTGTGTTAGATTATGCACATACAATAATAAACTAATAAATATTTTGCATACTATGAGTGATCCATACTATAGCATAGACAAACTTTCAAAGTAGTGAAGCAGGGAAGTATTGATTTCTCCCCCTCTTATTGTGAAATGTTATAAAAATAGGGGGCGGAGAGCCTCTTGAATCTCTGGACTGCAGCAAGCATGCATGTTTATCCCCATTGTTTTTCATATAGAGCTGGTTAAGATAACACAAATAACAGACTCGGAATGATTGCTTGTTTACACTTACAGCTTCAGTGCTACATTTCTTTTGTTTTCCATGAAACAAAACTTATGAAAAGTATAAAACATGCTATTTTAAATATGCAATAGAATGTTTAGGTTTACCCATGTCCTTTAAGAGCTAACACCTGACCACTGAACAAATCATTCAAGACACACCTAACCTTCAATTCAAACATAACACATTCTTCTTTCACTTATTATTTCACCTAACCTCTGATTCTATTTTACATTTTCTACTTTTGGGTATTTATCCCCTTTTATAATCACATATTATAATTGTAAAACTGCGAGTTGTCGTCATGAAGCGAGGGACGCATTTCCGGAGATGGAGTCTTCCATGTCAGCTGCAATGAGTCGAAGGCCAAGTCTGTTAATTGAGCCGAAGGCTCATTGCAGGCCGCTAATGCGGACCTCGCTCTACGGTGCCTCAATCTCGGTAAAAAACAACCCAGAAAATCGGGACTTTAAAAAAAAAAAGCCTGGGATGAGGAAATCGGGATTTAGAAAAAGAAAATACCACCCGCGGCACTTACGAGGTTGCAAAGATACCAAGTTAATGGCCGTAATGAGTACATCCAAGAACAACAAAAACACAGAAAACATAAACATAAAAATAACATCACACAGAGCACGGAGGGACAGCCAGGATGTCTGGGAGTGAGGTTGCATGCAAATAAAGTTGAATTTAAGGAGTTTTGGTACTTAAAAAATTGGCGAAGCGAGAAAAAAAATGTTGGCCGAAAAAAACGAAGACAAGGCTACATGCCCCGAGGCGCACAAAACACTGCAAAGGAGTTACGACTTTTAAAAACAACAATTACGACTTCCAAACAAATTATACGGGGTTGCAAAAATACAAAGTTAATGGCCGAACCACACACATCGATAAAGACGAAAAGCACAACAGCAAATAAATACAACATAAAACAAACTTCACACACAGCACAGGGGGATAGCCAGGACATCTGGGACTGAGGTTGCAAGCCAACTTAAGTCGCATTTAAGCAGTTTCGGCACTTAAAAATCGCCTTAGCGACACAAAAAATGTCCGTCGAAAAAAATGAAAACGAGGCTAAAATAATAACATTAGGATTCTAAAATGGAGCTTCCCTAGCATAAACAAACGGTTTGGCCTCGCGCACGCAGCCTATTTACACTGCACACTTGCCACATTGCTGACTCTTTCTCCTCAGGTGATCAACAGTCCAACTGTACATTTTCTGATGCAGGAAAATCCAAAGAGATTGTTAGCTCTTCAGGATATTGATTGTTGCATATGAAATATAAATAGGTAAAGCATATTCATTTATGAATTCATATAACTTTATTAATTCACTGTACTCAAATTTCTGTATATTTGACACTGTACTTATATATCTGTCTACGCTATGAGCGCCAAAGGTGATCTTTGAAAAACAGGACACTTGAGCTACACGAGGGGAGAGGCTCACAATGAGCTCGAAAGGCGCTCATTGCAAGCCACGCGATGAGCGTTGAAGGTGCTCAGTGCGGGGTTCGCAATAAGCGCCAGAGATCATCAGAGGAGCAAAAGTCTTACATTGTGTGGCAAACAGCATTGCCATGGCTTCAAATTTTATTGCCGTAATTTTTGACGAGCAAGTTGCTAATTAATATATAACTAGCGAATTGTCCGTCAAAAAATGACGGCAATAAAATTGTAAGTGAGCTAATGGTGTTTGGTGTATATAATGTGGCTGATTTAGCTTCCTTCGTTTTCTATGTCGTGCCATTTTTTTCCGAATATCCGTAGCTGTTTGGTGGTGTTTTGCGTGTTTAGGGACCTTTAACCTCGTTTTGTTCGGTGGCCATTTTTTCTCTCGATTAGGTGATTTTCGGGTCTCTAAACGTGTGCTTAAATGGAGGTGTAACTTGACTTGCAGAGGTCCTGGGTGACCCCCCTTGCTTGTGGGTAAGCTTTGTATGTGTTTGTTGTTTGTATTTATTGTGTTTGTAATGTTTTTGGGGTCGCGAGGGTTGCATCCTTGTTTTTTTAATCTCGAAGGTGCTTTTTGGCAAATACCTAGGTGTTTGGTGGTGTTTTGCTTCTTTAGACTGCTGTAGCCTCGTTTTCTTTTTTTTCGGCAGGCATTTTTTCTCTCGCTTACAAAATTTTTCAGTGTCTAAACTCTTTTATTTGAGTTAAATTGAGGTGTAAGTTTAGTTTTCGTGGTCCTAGATGCCCCATCTTCCTGTAAGTAAGCTTTTTATGTATTTGTTGTGGGTATTTGTTGTATTTTTCATGTTTTCATGTGCATGTGTTGCGGCCGATTTTTGCGAGGTCGTAATAGGTCGTAACGTGTCTCATATTTTCGTTCCGTAAGGACGTAAATTTTGCGAGGTGCGCGAGCCCGCAAGCATTAGTAACAACACGCATGCTCACAACTATATACTGTATGTGATCCCTGTACAGTTTTAGCCTTCTAGTGCTCTTTGATATATTTACATACATGTTGCAAAAATATGACGTTGCAAAAATGACGTTGCAAAAGTATCAAGTATGCATTAAAACCTGAAATTTTGAGTGTGGGCAGTAACTTTTCAGAGATCTATTCTCTGAACTTCCATAAACAATATGGATTAATGTGTGTGACATTTATAAGAAACTAGCGAATTGCCCGTCAAAAAATGATGGCAATGGAATTGTAAGGTAGCTAATGGTGTTTTGTGTGTCCTACTGAAATATGTAATTAAAAATAATAAATGAATATACTTTACCTATTTTGAAGCATTGTGTTGAAGAGCTGACAATGTGTTTTGATGTTGCTGCAGCATTAGTGGTGTGGAGCTGCTGTGTAAGCGTGATGAACGTGTGCAGTGTAATAGTGTGCGTTCACGAGCCGTAACCGTTAACGTAGTTGTGTACTTCCACATTAGAGTAAAATGGCGGGTAATGTGTGGTATGCGTCTTAGCGGATTATCCGTAGGTCTTTTGTGGTGTTTTGAGAAGTTTCTTGTGGTGTTTTCTGTGGTTAGAGTGCTGTAGCCTCGTTTTCGTATTGTTCGCCGCCATTTTTTCTGTCGCTTAGAGAATTTTTTAGTGTGTAAACTCTTTTATTTTGAGGTAAATGAAGGTGTAAGCTGCATTTTTGAGGTCCTGGATTCTCCCTCTTGCTGCAGGTAAGCTTTTTATGTATGTGCTGTGTGTATTTATTGTGTTTTACATTTTGTGATGTTCGCGAGTTGCGGACGATTTTTTCTGTCGCTTAGAGAATTTTGTAGTGTGTAAACTCATTTATTTTTAGTTAAGTGAAGGTGTAAGTAGTTTTTCTGAGGTCCTGGATGCTCTCTCTTGCTGTCGGTAAGCTTTTTATGTATGTGCTGTGTGTATTTATTGTGTTTTTTTTTTTTCATGTTCCCGAGTTGCGGCCGAATTTTGGGAGGTCGTAATCAGTGTTAACATGTCTCGTATGTTGTTTGTGAGGGACTTTGGTGTGACGTGTTGTTTGCGTTATATAAGTAAATTTTGGGAGGGTCGCAGTTGCTGGCAAGGAGCGCCTTCAGTAAGATGTCATACAGCACATATGGTAAGGTATTATAATGCACATAGTAATATCCCATACTGCGCAGAAATTAGGTTCAAACACAGTGCTTATAGTAAGAATATATACAGTGCATTAACTAACATCATTAGTGCATATAGTACAATGTCAGACAGCACATATGGTAAACACATCTATGGGGCATATAGCAGCATGATATGGAGGTCACTATTTATGTTATATAAAATACTTTTAAAAAGATCATGTGCAGAACATATGGTAAGTTCAGATACATAGAATCCTATAAGCACACATGGTAAGATCAGAGGCAGAGTATATAACTGAATCCTATAGGTGCAGGTATTTCCATGTTATACAGTTGATACAATCATATAGTAAGATCCATTCCAACCTATATTATAACATTCTAATATTAATAGGTTATTTCACATGCAATATGTGCAGACCTCTATATCTCCATATATATCACCCCAGCCGCCTATTGGAGACCCCATCTACTACTACCTGACCCTCAGCATGTAGAGCATTAACCCCTGCAGGCCCGGAACAGGCCCACATAGCAGTGCAGGGGTTAACCCTCTCAGTGCCATTGCCCATGCATTGCTGGGCACACTCACCAGTAGAGTCTGCCCCTGGAATCTCCGTGCGGTGTGGCTGCTGCATGCTGCAGGATCAGTGTCCTAATACCCCCCGGGGCACAGCATCCACACAGGCTCACTGGCACAGCCTCCTCTTCAGGCATAGTCCCACCACAGCAGTGTCCTACAGGAGACGCGAGGGCCGCGGCTCCATGCCAGCAACTGAGGCCCTCAGTTGCTTTGTGAGCATACGGGCCGTTGCTCACGCTTGCGGGCCCGCAAGCGTGAGCAACTATATATGTGATATAAATACTATGAAACAGTTGAATCCAATTCATTTAAGTATTTGGCCCTTATGAAATATGTCCTGGAAAGAATAAAAAGCAAAATAAGATATAGCAACTAAAATATAATATGTAAAAGCTTATATATTGAACAATATAGACATTATAAGACGGACTAATTAGGTTAAATACTACACATACAACAGGCTACACATACACATATACACATCATATATATATAGTTATTGCGAGTTTGTTGGTTTGTTAAAATTTAAAAATGACAGGGGGCTGCAATGAGCACAAAGGTGCTCATCACGAGCCCTGCAAGACTTTAAAACAGCGTAGACATGAGTACAGATGGAGCTCGTGTCGATGGCCGCGATCAGAGCAGAAACCCGTAGCACTTTAAACAAATGACGAATTATGGAAGTCCGCCCAAAAATACCAAATAATAATAAAAAAACTTATAACCTCACACACAGCACAGGGGAAGAGGTAGGGAGTCTGTGAGTGAGATTGCAAGCTAATTTGAGGCGTAATTGGCGTTATTAGGAGATCGAAAATTGGCTAAGAAGGGAAAAAATGGCGGACGTAAAAACGTAAATGTTCTCAAAAGGAAGCTAGTTACACTTAGCTGATCAACGCAAGACATGCAAGACTTAAATTAAAGAAAGAAAATAAAAGCAACGGCTCTCATAGCGAGCCACGCAAAACTTAAGCAGAGACACAGAGGAGAAACACACAGGGGAGGGAGAGGGGGGAGAGAGTGGAAAGAGACACATTAGTGAGAGATGGAGGAAATAGAAACCCAGGGGAGGCAAATAAGGAAAAACAAAAAACACAGGGGGGGGGGAGGGAGAGAGGGGGAAACAGACACATTTAAGGGAGAGGGGGAAATAGACACAGGGGCCAGAGAGTGGGATGAAGGAGCTCAGCACTAGGCACAAAAGTGGTGGTTTGCACAACATCTGCAATGAGCTCCTCATTGCGGGGCTCACGATGAGCGCCAAAGATGCTTAGCACGAGGCCCATAAAGTACACGGGGGAGAGGCTCTCAATGAGCGCCGGAGCTGCTCATTGTGAAGCATAAAAGTGGCAGGTTGACAAGACCCGCAATGAGTGGCAAAGCTGCTCATTGCGGGGCTCGCGATGAACGTCGAAGGTGCTCATTGCTAGGCCCATAAAGCAATCGGGAGGAGAGGCTCACAATGAGCGGGGAAGGCGCCCTTCGTGGGGCTCACGATGAGTACCGAAGGTGCTCAGAGTGGGCAGAGCCTCACATTGTGTGGCAAACAGCATTGTCAGGCTTTAAATTTTATTGCCATCATTTTTGACAGGCAAGTTGCTAGTCTACTTATAAACTAGATACTTGAACATATAAAACACATTTTTGGTATTTTTTTTACTTTTAGGTGTAAAAATTTTGCAAATAATAGTAGGTATCCACAAAATGTATTAACCGAAAATATATGGGCAGTAACTTTTCAGAATATCTATTCAAAAACAATATGAACCAATGTGTGTGATATTTATAAGGAATATACATAGTATGAAATGCTAAAACAGTTGAATCCAATTTCTCTTAAATATTTATGAAATATAGTCCAAAAAGAAATTAACAAAATTAGATAGAACAACCAATATACAAGCTTATGCTCGCTGCATTACATAGCTTTTTTGCAAAGCCAAGGTTGGATTTTAACACAAGCTGGGAATCCTACCCACTGACCGCCGTTTTAAGCTTACCGCCTATCATCAGCGTGGAGCAGGATATATATATATATATATATATATATTTATATATATATATATGTGTGTGTGTAACAAATATATTGTATGTGTATCACATATTATAATTGTCTAACTACGAGACGTTGTCACGCTTTGCGTGGTGCGTACAACTTAGTAATGAGCTCGTAGCGGAGCACTTAGGCCATGAGCCGAAAGCGTCATCGCCGGCGTGCCTCGCATAGCGAGGCGAGCTATTAAACTCGGAGCAGTGAGGGAATGAAACACGCAGGACTTAGCGAAGCGAGGCGAGCAGTGGAGGGAATGAAACACTTGGGACTTAGCCTACAAACAATTTAGCCTTCATACAAACAGCCTTAGTTTGAAAGTAGTTGACGAATGCAGAAAAAACAATACGAGATGCGGGACTTACAAAATTAACGGCCGAACCGCGCAAACCAAAATACAACAAAAACACAAAAAATAAAACACAAAATACAACAAAAAGGTCACCAATAGCACGGGAGAACAGCCAGGACATCTGGAAGTAAGGTGAAACACGTCTTTAGGTAGAATTTAAGTAGTTTCGGCACTTGAAAATCGCCTAAGCGAGAAAAAAAATGGAGGCTGAAAAAAATTTAAACGAGGCTACACGATAAACACAGCCAGTGTCGAACACAGTAGAAAAATACTAATAGGAAGGACGTAAAATGAGCACGCAACGCGGAAAACATAGACTAACATCGCCATTTTACAATACTAACTTACACATTTACACATTAACAATGTGTAATGGCAGATTTCCCGCCTAAACCAACGGTTTTGTCTAGCGCACGCAGCCTATATATAGGGCACACTTGTCACAGAAATGACACTTTCTCCTCAGGTGATGACATTCTGACTGGACATTTTCTGCTGCCGGAAAATCAAAAGAGATTGTTAGCTCTTCAGGATACTGATTGATGAATATTAAATGCAAAAAGGTACAATATATTAATAATCATTAATCAATAAATACCATATATACTCGAGTATAAGCCGACTCGAGTATAAGCCGAGGCACCTATTTTACCACAAAATACTGGGAAAAATGAGTGAATCGAGTATAAGCCGAGGGTGGGAAATGTGCTGCCCCCTGTGTCCCTCTTGTGCACTCTGTGTCCCCCTCTTGTGAGCCCTTTTCTTGTGTCCCCCTCTCTTTCCCCTGTGTCTCTTCTCCCCTCTCCCTCCCCTGTGTCTCTTCACCCCTCTCCCTTCCATGTGTCTCTTCCACCCTCTCCCTTCCCTGTGTCTCTACCCCCCTTCTTTATCACCCTCCTCAACCCCCCTCCTCATTCTCAACCTCCCTCCTCATCCTCTCTCCTCATCCTTAACCTCCCTCCTCAACCACCCCATAGGCAATCCCCTCCTCAACCCCCTCCTCAACCCCTCATCCTCATCATCATCACCCCCATCCTAAACCCCCTCCTCAACCCCCCTTCTCAACCTCAACCCCGCTCCTCAACCTCAACCACCCTCCTCATCCTCAACCCCCTCCTCAACCTCAACCCCCCTCCTCAAGCCCCCCATCCTCAATGCCCTCCTTAACCCCCCTCCTCAACTTCCTTCCTCAATCCCCCATTCTCATCCTCAACCCCCCCTCATCCTCAACCCCCTCTCAACCTCTCTCCTCAACCTCAACCCCCCTCCTCAACCTCCCTCCTCATCCTCAACCTCCCTCCTCATCCTCAACCTCCCTCCTCATCCCCCTCCTCATCCTCAACCTCCCACCTCATCCTCCCTCCTCATCCTCAACCCCCCATCCTCAACCCCCTCCTCAACCCCCCCATCCTCATCCTCAACCCCCCCATCCTCATCCTCAACACCCCATCCTCACCCCCCCTCCTCAACCTCCCTCCTCAACCTCAACCCCCCTCCTCATCCTCAACCCCCTCCTCAACCTCCCTCCTCCACCTCAACCCCCCTCCCCAACCTCCCTCCTCATCCTCAACCTCCCTCCTCATCCTTAACCTCCCTCCTCAACCCCCACCTCATCCTCAACCTCCCTCCTCATCCTCCCTCCTCATTCTCAACCCCCCTCCTCAACCTCCCTCCTCAACCCCTCATCCTCAACCCCCCATCCTCAACCCCCTCCTCAACCCCCCTCCTCATCCTCAACCCCCCTCCTCATACTAAACCCCATCCTCAACCTCCCTCCTCAACCTCAACCCCCCCATCCTCACCCTCAAGCCCTTCATTCTTAACCCCCTCCTCAACCTCAAACTCTCTCTTCAACCTCCCTCCTAATCCTCAACCCCCCTCCTCATTCTAAACCCCCCTCCTCATTTTAAACCCCCCTCCTCACTTTACCCCTCTAAATACCTCCCCCTCTCCCTTTCCCCTCACTTACCTCCATCACCAACTTCTACTCCGCCCTCCATGCTCCTTCCGGCGTCTTGACCCGGCCAATGCTAATGACGTGGCGCGCATGTGACGTTGAGGATGAGGAGAGGGAAAGAGACATGGGGGGGTTAGAAAAACACGGGGGGGGGTAGAGAGACACAGGGGGGTTAGAAAGACACGGGGGGTTAGAGAGACACTGAGGGGTTAGAGAGACATGAGGGGGTTAGAGAGACACGGGGGGGGGGGGGGGAGAGTGACTCGAGTATATAGCCTTAAAAAAAGGGCTGAAAAACTTGAGTATATACTGTAATTAATTAATTATTAATAAAAAAGGATTAGTTAAACAAATTGAGCAAAGAATTTACACTTGATTTAGTTTAGCAATACCTTCATGCTTAGCGGTTTGTAATGTATTAATTAATTGAGTAATTAATTAATAATGTACTTGAATGTATTAATTATTAATTAGTAATCATTAAGGGGGAAAAAATCCTTAAACTTGATTAATACAGACATTTACACATTGATTCATTAATTATTAATGTACATTATTTTATTTATTAATTATTAGTAATCATTAGGAAAAAAAGATATTTGAGATTTTACAATGCCTTTAGTTTAGGAATATATTAATGCTTAGATCTTTAGAATACATTTAGTTAGTGATTAATTGATTATTAATGTACATTCATATATTTATTTGTAATTAGTAATATTAAATAAAAAAAAGGACCACCAACAAAATGTATATTTTAAGATGTACTGATTGCCTCATAGGGATTAATCCAAATATTACAAATGCTCTTATAGGTAAAATAGGACTACACTTTTTTTATTTGGAATTCATGACACTTATTAATTAATTAACATATATTAATATATTAATTACTAAATAATTAGTAATCATTACAAAAAAAAAAGGTTTGATTTAACAATACATTGATGAATATGCTTTTATGTTTGGCATCTATGCCAATATGTCTGTGTTGCTGCTGATTGCCTGATATAGATGAAGCAAAATATTACAAATGATTTCAATCTTATTTCACAGTTTCATCATCTCTGCCGCTGACTCAACACAGAAAGTGACAGATAGCAGCCTTTGAACACCATAAAGATCACCTTGACAGGTATATAATTTAATTATGTAGTTATGGAACAAAAAAGGCTTTATAATTTTGTTGGTAACATGGATAACAGTTATTGATTAATTACTGTATAATAAAAATTTTATTAATTAATAATTAGTCATCATTAAAAAAAAAAATATATATATATATCAATCAATGGTTTCATTGATTGCAGAGAAAATAAAAAAGATCTGCACATCTTTGCATTCTTTCATTAATGTGATTTATCTTTGGATTGAAAGCAGCTACAAACAATATGTACAGAACAAAAAAACATTACATCTTACATCTGTATTTACAATTACAGATTACAATGGCGTATAATGGAGAAGACAACGTTGAACGCAATAGAAGATTGGCAAGGGAAAGGAAGCAAAGGTGGAGAGATGCACAGTCCCCCAAGACTTCCCAACGCTTAAGAGAAGTAGACCGACAAAGACTTTTAAATACAAGAAAAATGAGTAAGAAAGTACAAAGTGAGTGTGCTGGTACTTCAAAGAAACGAAAGAGTAAACAAAAACACGTCTGTGAACCATTGCCCAATGATAGAATATTGCCTATTGATACCAATGTTCAGACACATGACACCAATGAAGATATAGAAAGTTGTAGTGATATCTATGTTGAGGAAGCTCAGGATAAAGCATTTATTAGAGTACTCACAGTAGACACTCATTATTGTGGATTACTCAATGTTGTTTGTCAGTTTTGTGGGGCCTATAATTTTCTGAAGGAAAGACCAACGGATGGAGACTTCATTAGTTGTTGTCAGAAAGGAAAGGTAAGACTTCCACAAAGACACACATTTCCAGATTACTTACAAAGTATCATGAGCGATCCAACATTTCCAAATTATACCAATTTAAAAAAAAAAAAAAAGGTCTTATAACTTCAATTTCCTTTGCTTCAATGGATGCTACATTAGCAGAAAATGTCCCAGGACATGGTCCTTACGGTTTTAGAGTTCAAGGACAAATTTACCACAGAACTTCACATTTACACCCGCAAGAAGGAAAGCAAAGGAAATTTGCACAGTTATATATCTTAGATACAATGAAAGCTGTTGAACAAAGAATGATGCTTCCAGAAAATAAACAGTGTTTGCGATTTGTCTTTGAACAGCTGGATAAAATGATGGCAAACAACCCATACAGTCAAGCACACAAACAATTAGCACAGGTTGAAAAAGAACAACATCAACATGCTCAAAGACATCAATTGATAATGCCAAGAGTAAATATGGTGCAACCTTTTATAAAAATATATTAAGTTGTAATTTAGATCCAATGACATATTCCATTTTCTTTCCAAATGGTGAACCTAGGTGGGAACCAAAATTACAATTGCAAAGTTATCCCAAAAGTAAAGTTTGTGTTAGATGCAATATTTCTATGATGGAATATAAAGTGGGCCATGTGGAGATATAAATCAAAATTCACCATGTATGGAAAATAAAAAAATGTACAAAAGAATTTCCAAAACAATTTAAAATGCAAAATTATGCTATTATCCATGGACAAAAGGTTGATAATAGATATGTTGTCCCATACAATCCACATTTGCTCATGAAGTACAATGCACACATAAATGTTGAAGCTTTCACTTTTATTAAATACATCAAATATGTGTATAAATATATATACAAAGGATATGATGCAGCAACTGTTGTGCAAGGTGCAGCAAACGGAAAGGAAAATACAATTTTACATGACAAACTTTCTAAATATTTAGATGCTCACTATGTCAGTGCTCCGGGAGCAATGTGGCGGCTTCTGAAATTTGAGAAGCATGATCGGTCACATGCTGTGTATCGATTTGCTGTACATTTGCCACAAAGTCAGTTTGTTTGCTTTACTGCAGGCAATGAAAAAACTGCCTTAGCTCAAAGTGAACACAGAGATACCACACTTACTGCATGTTTTAAATTAAACTGCCAGGACACGCAGGCCATACAATTTTTATACATTGAGATTCCATATCACTATGTATTTGTAAATGGTCTATGGCAACAACGAAAAAGAGATACGCATAAAATTATACCATAAATGTATACAGTCAGTTCAAGAGTCATTGAACTTTTCCGTTTAAGATTACTTCTTTTACATGTTCCCGGTGCACAAAGTTTTGAACATTTACGCACAGTGAATGACATAGTTTATGAGACTTTCCTATTAGCTGCAAGACATCAAAACTTCATAGCAGATGATACATGTGAGAGGTGTCTGAAAGAAGCAGCACTATGTCAAATGCCAAAGAAAATTAGAGAACAATTTGCGTTCATTTGCATCTTTTGCAATGTACCTGATGCATTTACTTTGTGGGAAACATTTAAATTAAATATGTCTGAAGACTTCTTGAAACGTTACAATGAGCCAATAGCACTGTAAAAACTTTAATGGAAATTTAAGAAATATTTCTTGCTCATGGATTCAATTGTGCAAGTTTTAATTTGGGTGATCCAGGACTTATAGATGACATCAACTTTGATGAATATGACACTGAGCTACAAAAACAAAAAACAGAAGAAAAACTGGCAACTTGAAATACTTTACAATTACAAGCATTTAATGCCATCACAAATGCTACAGATGATGAAATGGTCAAAGACCGTTTTTTTCTATCTAGATGGCCCTGGTGGATCAGGAAAAACGTATCTGTACAA
Organism: Discoglossus pictus; assembly: GCA_027410445.1. NCBI lineage: Eukaryota > Metazoa > Chordata > Amphibia > Anura > Alytidae > Discoglossus > Discoglossus pictus. The sequence goes on along the minus strand of CM050166.1, from coordinate 215,578,808 downwards.
TTGTTTGATGAGTTACATTCGAGCACAGGGTCAAATAGCAATGCCATTTGCAACAACTGGAATTGCAGCACTTTTGTTAGAAGGTGGTAGAACTGTGCATAGTGTAATTTAAACTGCCAGTTCCCATTTTAGAAACATCAGTGTCAGATATTCAACTGAATTCTTTACAAGCCAACAAAATTTAAAAAAAAAAGTTAATTAATTATCATAGAAGAGGCAACAATGATGTCATGTCATGCTTTACAATGTTTTGATTGATTCCTAAAATAAGTGATGGATAATAATTTGTCATTTGGTGGAAAGTTGATGTTGTTAGGAGGAGATTTTATGCAAACACTACCTGTTGTGCCACATGGAAATAGAACTGATATCATTGACACATGTATCAAGACAAGTAAACTGTGGAAAATATTTACACACCTCAAAATAGAATTAAATATGAGATCTGAAGGCCAAAACTAATTCAATGATTGGCTCATTCAAATTGGAGAAGGAAAACATCCACAAATACATTATTTACCCAATGACATTGAAATTCCATCAACAATGGTTTGCAAGGAATAACTCATATCAGCAATCTTTCTAAACAATCTGAATAACAATGATTATTCAGACATTGCAAAAAAAATGATATTAACATCTAAAAGTATAGATGCCTTGAATTTAAATAACGAAATTTTAAAATTTATCAACGCACCACAAAATAATTATTACAGTGCAGATTCAGTTCTGGCTGGCGATAAAGTCAGTGAATCGAATTTTAGTATAGAATTTTTTAATTCTTTAACACCATTTGGAATGCCACCACATGTTTTGCAATTGAAAAAAGGGGCATTTGTCATGCTATTGAGAAATATGAATCCAGAAAAAGGACTTTGTAATGGGACCAGATTCATTGTGCATGATTTAAAAGATAATTTTATACATGCAGAAATTATGACTGGGACCCATAAAGGTGAACAAGTTTTTATACCAAGAATTGATTTAGCTCCAAGCGAGAGTGGTTTGCCTTTTGTCCTTCAAAGGAGACAATTTCCAGTTATCATGGCATTTGCCATGACCATCAATAAATCCCAAAGACAAACTTTTATGTATGTGGGTATTTTTTTACATGAACCTGTTTTTGCACATGGACAACTCTATGTTGCTTTTTCAAGGTGCAAAAATCCAGATGAGTTTAAAGTTTCAATTGAAGAAAACCCAAGTCAGGAAAAAAAAAAACAAGGGGTTACATCCCATAGACACAAATAAAAGTCTACTGTGCTATTTGAAAGGAAACCACATTCAACAACAAAAAAAAAATAGAATGTCTTGGAAGTCACTTTATACATGATTGGGCCCACAAAACAGTTATCTTGCATTTTATTACCTTTACTGTTTACAATTTAATATGTTTCTTTCAGGTTTGTAATCTTAAAATTCTGTTTGAAAAGGACTGATAAGTTGATGCATTCTATGGGCCTCATTCTATTAGCGGCCGTAAATCGGCCGTAAGGCTGCGATTCCTTGCGGGGGTTCAGTTAACTCGCGATTCTATTATACGGCCCTGCAAGGATCTCCTTTTATGGCCGGCCGCATATCTTGGAACCGGCCGTAAGCTGTGAAATATAAAAACTCAAAAATAAATTCAAGCCTGCACTGTACAGCTCTGTAAATGCTAGGGATCATATTGGGGGACATGAGGATTAAAAGGAACCCACTCTCAAGCTTGCACATCAGCCCAAACCCAAGTTCAAATTAACTGTTTATTTTCCGGCTGCGGCGTGGGCGGGTCTGAGGTGCTCCAAGCACTCTGGACTTTTTACATGGATATTTTACGGATATTAAAAATAAAATATTTTACGGATTTGAGTATAGGATAATTATGTGCTATTTTTTCTAACACCTAAAATCCCTTTATAGTCTTCTCAAAGTGCAGGTAGGCTTTATTTGAGCTATTTTATGTGCTTAATTGGTGCTAGCGGGACCTCTTTCCTGCAAGTAAGCAGCGGCTCGCTTTTAGCCTTGCAGAGAGGTTTCCCGGAGCAATTGAATTGCAAATAGGAATTTCTTACGGCCGAAACTCTTGCGGCCGTTTTAGATCAAAGGATTTCATCTGGCGCGAGCGGCCGCAAGAGATAGCAAGGCACCGGCCGCAAGCCTGCCGGAGCCTCCGGCCGTAAGGGAATAGAATAGCCGAATAGCTTGCGGCCGGTCCTTGCGGCCCCGCAACGGCTGCGGCCGCTAATAGAATGAGGCCCTATGTAATTAAGGTTTAATGTTTGTAGCAGAATCATCACAATGGGACTATCACCTAAGCGCAAGTACTCTGGTTATTTGGTTTATTGATTACAATAGAGAGGTTTATATATGTTTGAGCTATTTTTTGCCTGTGTTACTTTACTCCTTGTGACTACTGTGAATTGCCAGTCAGCATTAATGACATATAGTAGTCTCAGGCAAATAGGAGTTGCATCACTATTGTATGCTATAACACATCATTTGTACATATTTTTTATAAACCCCCCTCTACCTTTTTTCATAACCAGTAAAGTACTTCCATGCGCTTTTTTCTACATTGGTTTTAACCACACTTTTTTGAGCTAAACACTATTTATATATTTTCATACTTTTGTCCTCCCAAGGATTAGCAAATTTATTTTGCCATATGAGGGAAGACTGTATGTACTCAAGAATATACCAGCTAGTAGCTCATTTAAAGGAATCATCCATTCCAAACCCTATAGTTCCTATATATTTTTTCTACTATTATTACCATTGTTAAGGTGTTAGGCACCAAGGAACTTTTTTACAGTGATATACTTAATCAGAATCATCATTTGTTGAAAAATGTAAATGTTTCATGATATATAGATTATTGTTCCAGGGACGAATCCGATTGCCAGTTAATGGAGTCAGGAAGGAATTATTTTTTGACAACATTTTCAACAAATTTACAAAGTTGAAATTAAATTTAAATTGACATTTGCCTTCCTCTGGATTCAATATTCAAGATCACTATAGTTTCAAATAAATTCAGGTTAAATGTTATTATCTTATGTTAATGTTTGCATTGTTATCATTGTATGTTAAAAAGTTTGAAAAGTTCATTTATTGAATGTTACTAAAGATTTATGTCATTTGCAGCAGAAACATTGGTTAACAAAATTCAATGTATAATTAAATAGAAAGTATTCATCCAGGGAGTAATCTGATCTCCATTTAATGGGGTCAGGAAGGAATTATTTTTTTTCCCCTTTTGAGACAATTGTCTAAGTTGCAATGGGGCTTTTTACTGTTTGCCTTCCTCTGGATTCAATACCTATGTGCTTTACCAGGAGTTTAAATACAAGTTGTATGTTAATAAGCATTCTGTAATTTAGAAAAAGTTCAACGATTTCAAGTTAGTATTGTTAAAAAAAAATCATTACAAACTGTTTACAATATAAGTTGCATATTAGAAACTTCATGTAATGGTTCACAATACGTATTCTGAGAAATGTTATGGATTGTTATATTATTATTCGATACATGACAATTAAAAAGTTTGATATGGTTTAACAGTACATTGTTAAAAAAAAAATAATAATATACATTTTTGTACTTCTTTGTAGATAAGAAAAAGATTCAGGGTGTTAGAGAATCACATTGTGTCACAAACAGTATTTCCAGCGTTAACATTTTATTGACCGTCATTTTTTGACGGGCAAGTCGCTAGTTGTATATTTTTATTATAATGTGAGGGTATAGGGTGGGGGTATAGCTATGTGTGGTTGTATTACTAAAAAAATAATGTGTTATCAGTAAGCTGTGTGTAATCTGTAATTTATGTGTGCTGTAATATAAGTATAACAGTAAGAAACAAAACAACCTATTTACTTTCCCTCAACAACTCAACAACTCTCCTATTTGATAACCCACCAACTCCTAGACCTGTGTGTTGACTTGCAAAATATACAACACAGTTAGCATATGGGTGGGAAACAGGCTTATGAACTGTATCTGTCCATTAATATGGCATTTGGCTTTCCCTTTGGTTCCTAGGGCTATTGCGCAGTTTAACATTTAAAAAACAAAGCAGATTGGCTAATTTGCTACAAGTCATGCAACCCTTCCCCTACATACACTATGCAAGACTTTTTTTCCAACGGACAGTACATGGTACATATTACGAGGATGCTGTGCAGAACATGGGTATTGTGATTCAAATTGGTACAAGGCTCCCACAGCCTTTTTGATCAACTATGTATCGGATTAGAATGGGACCCCAAAACAGTAAACTGATTCCTACCATAAAAACTAAAAGTTAATTTTTATCTTTGCTTAAGGGAGGCTTCATAGGATTGTCATCTGTTTCTTGCATACAAGTTTTACCACTGACCTGGATGTAACAGTTGATCTTCTTTTGCTTCTTCTTTTTCTTCTACTAACGTTATAAGAAGCTTCTGCTTTGGCAATATTTGGTATTTTATATGCACTAAAAATGTAACAATTAGTAGAAACCAATTATTTGTTAGGAGAAGTAGGTATAACTATAAAACAAGATAGCATACAATGGTGAATAAAATTACACAAAGTTCAAATAAATATGGCCTACTAAAATGAAAGCCTCCTGTTCTACTATATTTTATTACAAAATATAATAACGTTTTATAAACCCAATTTATAAAAATATCCTAAATATACTAATTATATATGCTATACATAGAAAGAAAATGTTTACAAAGACATAAAATAATCAATAAGCATATGGAGCTTACTTTGTAATCTACACTCATACATGGAATGAGTAACCACTGGAAAAATACATGAATAAAACATTTTCTTCATATCTTCACAAAATGAGTAATTTTATCTGGGTAAGCACTATACTTAGAAAGGTTATAGAGTCTGATAAGTGAGATATCCCTTTGATGTCATGTATGCTTATGGATACATTTTCTCTTGGCATGAATTTAATAACCTTGAGGGTTTTAGCTATTTAGTAAACGCTTTAGCTGTTTAGGACATTTATTTTCCATTTATTATTGTTCAATTTATAAACATATGCTGTTAAATAGGTAAGCAAAAAGTTCACATAGCAAAACTGTCTTCATTTCATTACTTACAAAATCTAATAAAATAACATGTGTGTATACAAAGTTTTAGAGCTTTCTCTGAAAAACAAGTAGTAAACAGTAAAATTGAATTTATATTATGTTATCATAATGTGTGTGAAAGAAATTCACAAATTTCCACTTGCTTTCCAGTTGCTGTACTTTGATGTGAACATGTGGGTTGATTTTATCTCGGAAGGCAACTCTACAGAGGTACCACTATGTATATAACTATATATAAAAAATATATATATCATTTTTGTTTTTGTACCGGGGCCCCCAATGTACTATCTTCCCCACTGCTTTAAACTATTGTTTAAAGGCTAAAGTAAAAGGTACTAGGATTAATACATTTTAATGTTGTTACTACGCATTGCAAAATAGGAAAATCCAGAATTATATGGGTTTAATAACTGACATAGGGCTTGATTACATAAATCCCATAGGAAATCTGTGACGATCCAAGAGTAGGGGCTATACAAGCCTAGAGCCACCTGTTATAGACTACAGGTTATCTATCCACAAGGACCGTTGGGTTCTTTGAAATCTCGGTACCTAGAGTGGAGATAGGTTCAGTATCACAGTCACCAGGAACAAAATAAGAGAACATACAATTTCTATATGTCTCTGAGTGAACTGATTTATTTTTTAAATTATAGCAGTATTTATAGAGGATAGATATGGAGGTGGTGTACACAATGTAACAATGAGAGGGGTGGCAGACAATCACAAGAGATAAACTCCACATGGGGTCTAACAGTAGCTCCATAAGAACAATAGGATGAGCCTCCAATACACATACTGCTGTCTCTAGCACATATCAGACGTGATTAATTCAATCTGGCAAACAATGATGCATTAAAATATGATGCATTAAAATTACATGTTTCCGGGAAAACTCAGTACCAGGAAAAAAATTGCTTATAGAAGCATTTTACAGAAACCCTAACAAAATAAAAATATGGATAAAACATCCCATCCCAGCGCTCTATAACAATAAATACTGGTTCTACCTCTGCCTACACAAGGGGCAACTCTAACTATTTTCTTCTCTCACCTTACCTCTGTCCAGCTCCTCACCTTACCCTCACTCCTCGCCTCCTCGTCCCCTCTCCACATCCCTCCCATTATCTCCTTTTCTATCTCTTGCAAACAGTTTATGCAGCAAGGCAAAGAAAGTTTCAAATGGAAAAATATTGCTTTATAGTCTCCATGTTGCACTATTTACTGATATTCATTAACTTGACTGAGGTTGCTATGGGAACTGCTGTATTTGTCTCCTCGCTAATTCAATTCCTTAGCTCCCTAATGTGACAAACTCCCTGGCTACATAAACGTAAGTTCCTCTGCAAGCTAGCTGGGGGGACTATGTCATAACTCATTAGAAGTTCCATAGGGCTCAGGAAACTTTATGTGAATTCCAAGAGGAGTTATATATTCAAGCCCCTAGTTTCAGAGTGACGCCATTTTTTATTTTCCACTGCTTGTGATTGATGTTGATAAAGACATAAAGATTATATACAAGCTGAATCAAACAGTTTTGAGATCCCTGGAAGGAATAGTAGTAATACATATAAATATTAGGAGACTCATCACTTGAATCAGGTAGACACCGGACAAAATGATTAGCTTTCTAAAAATAATACCATTTTGTTTAAGGAAAAAGTTTAAACTGGAGGTAATAGCTTCTGTGGCTAGCAACTACAAATTCTAATATAGATTTCATATTGAAAATACAATAATTCTGCATTGTTAAGTTTAAAACGTTTAAATATAACACTTATCTTGACAATAGATAAGGATCTTTTTTTAACCTGCCAAAGGTGTTGCTTAATTATTCCTCATAATAGATTTGTGTAAAAAGAATAACCTTCCTTTAGAAGTGGTTATAGTGATAAAGTGGGCAGACTAGATGGACAGTTCTTTTCTGCTCCTAAAATCTATTTCTATAATCTATGCAGATACCAGACATTCATAACCTCCCTTGCTGTGTTTTTCATTACCATTAGCGCTCAGACTGTTCCATGCATACAGTGCCTTGCAAAAGTATTCACCCCCTTGACTTTTTACCTATTTCGTTACATTACAGTCTTAAGTTCAATGTTTTATTAATCTGAATTTTATGTGATGGATCAGGACACAATAGTCCAAGTTGGTGAAGGGAAATAAGAAAAATATATACATAAAACTATTTTTTAGAAATAGAAAACAGAAAATTGGCATGTGCGTATGTATTCCCCCCCTTTGTTATGAAGCCCATAAAAAGCTCTGGTGCAACCAATTACCTTCAGAAGTCACATCATTAGGGAAATGATGTCCAATCTAAGTGTCACATGATCTGTCATTACATATACACACCTTTTTTTAAAGGCTCCAAAGGCTGCAACACCTAAGCAAGATGCACCACTAACCAAACACAAGTCAGGGTTAGGTTATAAAAAATATCCAAATCTTTGTTGATCGCCAGGAGCACCATCAAATCTATCATAACCAAATGGAAAGAACATGGCACAACAGCAAACCTGCCAAGAGATGGCCGCCCACCAAAACTCCCAGACCGAATGGCACGTTTTGAGTTTGCGAAAAGGCATGTGGGAGACTCCCAAAATGTATGGAGGAAGGTGCTCTGGTCTGATGAGACTAAAATTTTACTTTTCGGCCATCAAAGAAAACGCTATGTCTGGCGCAAACCCAACACATCACATCACCCAAATGGACACCATCCCCACAGTGAAACATGGTGGTGGCAGCATCATGCTGTGGGGATGTTTTTCAGCAGCTGGGACTGGGAAACTGGTCAGAGTTGAGGGAAAGATGGATGGGGCTAAATACAGGCACATTCTTGAGCAAATCCTGTACCACTCTGTGCGTGATTTGAGGCTAGGACAGAGGTTCACCTTCCAGCAGGACAATGACCCCAAACACACTGCTAAAGCAAAGCAAAGTGGTTTAAGGGGAAACATGTAAATGTGTTGGAATGGCCTAGTCAAAGTGCAGACCTTAATCCTATAGAAAATCTGTGGTCAGACTTATAGACTGCTGTTCACAAGCCCAAACCATCCAACTTGAAGGAGCTGGAGCAGTGTTGCAAGTAGGAATGGGCAAAAATCCCAGTGGTAAGATGTGACAAGCTCATAGAGACTTATCCAAAGTGACTTGGAGCTGTGATTGCCGCTAAAGGTGGCTCTACAAAGTATTGACTTTAGGGGGTGAATAGTTATGCACATTGGCCTTTTCAGTTATTTTGTCCTACTTGTTGTTTGCTTCACAATAAAAAAAAAACATCTTCAAAGTTGTGGGCATGTTCTGTAAATTAAATGATGCAAATCCTCAAACAATCCATGTTAATTCCAGGTTGTGAGGCAACAAAACACGAAAAATGCCAAGGGGGTGAACACTTTTGCAGGACACTGTATACTATCTGCACTAACCTGCTATTATGCAACATCAACTCATGGCTTCCTGGTGTACTAGCTTTCTGTTTATGGAAATTCCTCCCTTCTGTATGTTATCAAGGCGCTTAATATATTTAAGGCCTCTCTCATCCTTCTTTGTATAATTCAGTTATTTTGCTCTTCAAACCTAACTAATGTGTAAATTGTAAGGACTAATTACAAGCTGTGCACATGGATGCAATACATATACAGTATAAATTACAAGATTATTTAAATTGCTAACATGACAGCTGTGAAGGACATTTTTTGCAGTTTAAAATGTCCAGGAGACTGAAACTATAAACTTTTACGACTGTAAATTGTCTTATCAAGAGTATGTCATAACCTTTTATTACTGTATCTTAAACAGAATTACCTTGCTTCAGGCTGCATTCAGACATTACATCCTACACAGTAGTCAGTCACCAAAGGATGATTTAATTTTTTACTGTGAAGTTACTTTGTCATGTTTGATCAAAAAGAAATGAATTGTACAATGTTTCAATTACTATCCTGAAGGGACAGCTGAAAAACTGACCTTACTGTTCTTTTTGAAGTAGGTTACTCCACACATCTGCATAGCTTAGTGATTTAGTATAGAATAAAAATGTATGTGAAAATACCCTTGCAATGTAATATTTTAATCAGATATTATCACTATTAGAGTGTTAGAGTTAGAATCAACTCAATGCCTTGCTATTATTAAAGGTACTTTTACTTTTTACTCTCAACTCACTGTCTTGTTTACATTTTTTATGCTGTCTGCAAAAGGTCTCTGTCCTTTTTCACTGTAATACACTAACAAGAGGCCTAGTTGATTTAATTATGCACTGATACAATTGCTTATAAATGGAGTCTCAATGTATTTTCCCATTGGTACCAGAGGAGGGCTAAGGAGGGCCCAGCACAGAAAACAAACCAAAAATATATATATATATATATATATATATATATATATATATATATATATATATATATCCTCTCCTGTTCTCTTACTCTACCCTTCTTTCTCTCTTCCCCTTTTCTCTCTCACTATTCCTTCCTCCCTCTCTTTCCCCCTCCCAGTCTCTCTCTCTCCCTGTCTCTCTCCTTCCCTGTTCCTCTCCCCCTATTACCCACTCTCTTTCCTTTCCTCACTCTCTCACCCTTCCTCCCTCCCTCTCCCTTCCTGTCTCTCTCTCTCCCACTTCTCTTTCTTCTCTTCCTTCTCCCTATCCTTTCTCTCCTACCCCCTACTGTCTCTCCCTTCTGCTTCTCCCTCTCTCCCCCCTCATCTCTACCCTTTCCTCCTTCTCTTTCCCACCATTCACTCTCTCTCCCTCCTTGTCTCATCACTCCTTCTCTCTCTCCCTCCCCTGCCTCTCCCACCTTCTCCACCTTGTCTCTCCCACCCTCTCCTCCCTGTATCTCCCACTCTCTCCCCATCTCTCCTACCCTCTCCCCTGTCTGTCCCATCCTCTGTCCCCTCTGTCTCTCCCATCTCCTCACCTTGTCTCTCCCACCCTCTCCCCACTTGTCTCTTCCATCCTCTCCCCTGTCTCTCCCATATTCTCCCATGCCTTTCCCATCCTCTTTCCCTGTCTCTCCCAATCTCTCTCATTCTCTCCCTCATCTGTCTTTGTCATCCTCTGCCCCCTCTATTTCTGTCATCCTCTGTATCTACCATCCTCTCCACTCTCTGTCTCTCCCATCCGATCCCCTCCCCCTCTTTTTCTCTCCCATCCTCTCCCCTCTGTCTCTTCCCCATTGTCTCTCCCATCCTCTCCCCTCTGTCTCTCCCATCCTCTCCCCTCTCTGTCTTTCTCAACCTCTCCCCCCTCTGCCTCTCCCATCCTCTGTCCATCCCTCCTGTCTCTCTCATCCTCTCCCCAATCTGTTTCTCCCATCCTCTCCCCTCTCTGTCTCTCCCCTCTCTGTCTCTCCCATCACCGCTCTGTCTCTGCCATCCTCTGTCTCTTCCCTCTCTATCTCTCCCATAATGTCTCCCCTCTGTCTCTTCCATCCTTTGCCTCCCCCATCTCTCCCATCTCCTCCCCTCTCTGTCTCTCCGATCCTCTGTCCCTTCGCTCTCTGTCTCTCCTATAATCTCCACCCTCTGTCTCTGCCATCCTCTGTCCTTCCCCTCTGTCACTCCCATAATCTCCCCTCTGTCTCTCTTATCCTCTCCACCCTCTGCCACTCTCATCCTCTCCCCTCTCTGTCTCTCCCATGCTCTCTCCTCTCTTTCAATGTTTTCATTAAGTTTGTCATATTCAGACATACTCTTGAAGTTTTCATTGTGCTTCTGACATTTACTAAGCTTCGGATTAACAGAGTTTAAATTGGACTGTTCTGATTCCACTATTAGGCTCATTAGATCTATTGAGCATTGTGATATTATGTCAGTCCATTTTCTGGTGAAAATGTCATTGGTGAGATTTACGCTGGTATAATTTGTATCCTTAATGCACTTGATATTATTTTCTCATTTTGTAAACGTGTTAGTTCCCATAAAGTTAAAGTTTATACTGATGTTGCTAAATTGCAGGCATAGCAAATCTTAGTAAACATTGGCCACTGTTTGTCTAACTTTGTGAGTAATACTTTTACCAGTCTTATTAGGTTTCACTGTGTGTTTTTAAGATATGTTTTGTTTAGCCATCATAATAAGCCTCTATTTTCTGTGCAAACAATACAAAGCATATTTAATTCACTGACAATTCTGCAGTCACAGATATGGAGTTACTGTATTGCGCATTTACTTTTTACTGTTCTACTTTGCTGAATGTGTTTTTAATGCAGAGCCTGCATATTACATGGTATATTAAACTGAAATTGTAATAGTACAATATGTTGAAATTTTTGGGCCTAAATTTTCTCAGTCATTACATTTTATAGTAATCATTAGGGAGCGTAATGCTGCTTCACTCAGTGATATGACTTGAGTATGTATCACTTTTATTATGAGAAACAGCTAACCTACAACATATAGTATACCTATTATGTTAGAAATACTATACTAAATTAGGAATACATTTAAAAACAATTGAATTAAACACAATTAAATTAAGCTATGCAATTATAAGTAATGTATTACTTATATGTTTAAACCACACATTTATTTAGCATATGTTAGGCAAAAGAGTGAGAGAATCAATATGGGATGTATACACATAAGTCAAGTAGCCTACTCACATACAGCACTGTTTGAGTCTTTTTGAAGTCATCAGTGTGGGGCTGGTTCCAAACTCATGCTGTGAATTCTGTGAAAAGGCTGCTAATCACAAAATAGTTTAGCTTATGGTGGGCAAAAGAGAGAGCAAAGCCCTCCACCAAACATAGTACAGCAATCAATACATCTGTATGTCAAAATCAAGTTAATAAACTTGCTTCCGGCTAAACAATAAATCTTAAAATGTATAAAGGGTCCTAAAATGACAGATTTTAGATTTAACAAGTGTAACACATTGTGAACTCATTTGCATGTTCCTGCCCAATGCAATGCAAATATAGAGCCTCATTCAATTGAGCTTTTGGCCGATCCGGTAGCCCGTAAGAGAGGTTACAAGTTAATTTGCTATTCAATTGCGGTCTCCAAACGGCTTACGAGTTACAGCCTTTGATCTTTTTAAGACTTCAACACTGCAATGAAGCTTGCAAATGCCAAATGGCAGCCCAAAGCTTGCAAGTTCCAAAAAGGACCCGCAAAGGTTTTATAGACTAGTTTGTAACACTGCAAATGACAATACCAATGAACTTTAAAATATGGGGAAAGCAATGGAAGGCATTACAATTACATGTTCAACAACTCCCAACTATCAAATATAGCAAAAAGAAAAAAAATGTTTTCCTCATAGGTTGTAATGGTCATGCATATGCCAATATGAAAAACCATGCTGCAAAATGCTGAAAGCTATTAAAGACACACTACCTCATTAAATTGCAACACAAATACATGCAAATGGCTGACATATTAACCCTTTCACTCTAACAGAGTGGACCTTAAAAATACAAAGATCATCTTATATACATTTCACTCATCACATCTACATTGGGACCACAAATATTGGCCGAATTACACTGTCTCATGGCATATATCAAGTACCAGGGAAGCATTTAACATATGGTTCTTCAGTCTCTCCGGTTTGCATTCCAAAGATACTGGAGTGGCTTGCCTGTTCCTTCTTTAGTGAAATGTGATTTGTCTGACCTCTCTGCCATGACCTGCCCACCTGCAGTGGCCCTCACGGTGCGGCCACGGATAGCACAGAGGGGGACCACATTCTCCCAGTGCATGTAACTGTAGGCCCTGTGCTTGCCCTTAGCCTTTTGCTCTCCGACTGTGCCCTACGCCCATGCCTGAGCCCTACTCCCTGGCCTAACTTCGCTCCTCCTGCAAGAATCATGGGGCGGCCAAGGCTAGCACAGAGGAGGAGCACATTCTCCCGGTGTGAGTAATTGTGGGCCCTGTACTTGCCCTTAGCCTCTTGCCCTCCCGATAGTGGGCAGAGATCCTTGTCTCCCTAACCTGTCCCTGAGGCCTGTCCCTCCCCCGAACTACCACCCCCCTGGTATCAGGCCCCTTACCCTCTGTCCCTCTGGGCGGAGACTGAAGGGTTAGGCCACAGCATAACGTGACAAAAGCTCACGCTCAGTCAAACTTGATATCGACTAAGAAAGTCTCAGTGGTCCCCGTACAAGGTCTGCCAGAACCAGCGGTGCCATCTTACTCTAGCCGCGCAGGTGTATGTGACTACGACCAGTCCTCAGGGGAGGAGCAGACGGTTTGGGCACAAGTGCGTAGGCAACGGAGAGCTAGTGACTGTTCCTCTTCCACTCATTTGTCCAGGAGGAGATCCAGATCCAGAAGCTGGAGGTCCTGCCGGTGCAGTTGCAACTGCACAGGTTCAGAAAAGGGAATGGAAATCCCACGGAGGGCAAGACGGTCGGAGTCCCCAACACGTCTGGAGGGATGCAGGGATAACCCGTTGGTGGCCTCTATGCCAAGGCTTCTGGACGCAGGTGAGCTCACATTGGTTGGGCAGCTAGAGGATACAGGAAAAAGATGCCCCTTGCCGACATCAGAAGATAAGGGCTTGGATCGGCAGTCTTGCCAAGAGCGCGTGGGCCGAGCAATCCTCTAGCAGGAGTTCCAGACACGGGGCGTCGGGCGTAGTAGTACTGGCAGCGTCACTTCCAGTGCCGGGTGCCCCTCTGTTAGCCACTACCCCCAGTGGCAGTGCAGCGTTCACAGACGCTGCCATGCGACCTATAGTGCTGTGTTCCCTGGACAACCTAGGGGCGCACCTGTCCCTAGAAATCAAGGAGAAGATTTAAAGGAGGGAGTTCGTCGAGCTATTCTCTTTACTCCCCATGTCCAGACAATTGGACGCAACGGATAGGGTGTCCCGCGAGGGGGAGGACCGTCGTAAGTCTTTTAGACGGCTTCCTAGGACTTTCGATACTTGGCTCCAGGCCTTTTCCATTATGGCCTGTGTTTTGTGTGAACGACATCCAGAGCAAAGTTCAGGATTGTTCGTCTACATAGACGAGATTCGGAATGCGCACAAGACATACAGAGGTGGCTTTATGACGAAAAGTTCCGTCAGTATCTGTCATCCAGGCCAACAATGGCATGGAGTGACAAGGCAGTGGCATACTGGTTGAACATTATGACACCAAGGCACGTCATGCTGCCCTTTCGGAGTGCGACTGGTGGAGCCAAGGGCCCCACCCCGGCAGTTTCAACAGGCCCCAAGACCTGTTTTGCCTACAGTGAGGGAGCCTGCAGATGGGCACCCAATTGCAGGTTCAGGCATGCTTGCTCCCGCTTTGGTGGGGAACATCCTCTCGCTCGATGCGCCAGACCCAGGGAGGGGATTAGAATGGGAGAGCCCACTACCAAGGGGCAGGACTCCTATACACCACCTCGCAATGCTGCCGTGGCTAAAACGCTCCGGTAAATAGGCGGGTAACAGAGACGCGGCCCACCATTTGTAAATGGGTTTCCGGGAGGGGTTCCATATTCCTTGTGATTCAGAGCTTTCGGGGAGTAGGTCCGTTAGGGAGTTTACCGGGGTGGTGTCGGAAAAAGTCCTACAAGAGATTCGATTGGGTAGGATGGTGGGTCCATTTGCTTCCCCCCATTCGTGGGTTGGTCATTTTTCCACTCTGCACCATCCCAAGAAAGGGGCAGGAACATTCAGGCTGATTCAACACCTATCCCACCCCAGAGGGTGGTCGGTCAACAACGGGATTCCAAAAGATCAGGCCGCAGTGTCTTATGCATTGTTCGATTGGGCAACAGAGATCGTGCTCTCCGCGGGGTCCGGGGCGCTGATGGCAAAAGTAGACATCGAAGCCGCTTTTCGTCTTTTGCTGGTTCACCCATCGTGTTACCGGCTATTGGGTTGTTCGTGGACGGTAGCTATTTTGTCGATTTGTGCTTGCCCAGGGTGTGTTTAATATCATGCGCCTACTATGAGGCATTTAGCAGGTTCCTGCAATGGGTAGCATGTTCGGTGGTAGGTCACCGGAGCATTACACACTATTTGGATAATTTTATATTCGTCGGTCCAGCGGGCCAGGATACATGCCGGTTCATTCTGGAGGTTTTCACCGGACTTTGTCAGGACTTTGGAATGCCGTTGGCCCATAATAAAACTGAGGGGACCACAACAAAGTTGACATTCTTGGGGAATAAGAAAAGGTGGTGGATATGCAGGCAGAGCTCGGTGCCCTGGAAAGGGTAGGCAGAGTGTCACTTAGACGGCTTCATTCTATCATAGCGAAGTTGAACTTTGCCTGCAGAATTATTCCCATGGCGAGGATATTTTGCAGGTGTATGTCGCTTGCAACGGCGGGAGTCTTGAGACCTCATCATTTAATTAAAGTTTTAGGCGCCATGCTGGAAGACGCAATGATATGGTTGGCTTTCCTCGACTAATTTAACGGGACTGCGCTTATTCAGACAGGGAGTGCAACTAGCCCTGAGTTAGAGCTATACACGTACGCGTCCGGATCAACCTGGTGTGTTGCTTATTTTCAGTGCAGGTGGTGCGCAGTGAAATGGCCCAGGGAGTAGGTAGCGACGGGTCTTACGAAGAACCTGGCGTTCCTCAAGTTGTTCCCCATAGCAGTCCACATTTGGGGTTCGGAGTTCCGAGACCATCGTTTGTTGTTCTTCACAGATAACATGGCGGTAGTACAGGCGGTGAATAGCCTCACAGCAAATTCACTCCCGGTGGTACGTTTACTTCGGCACTTGGTGCTATGCTGCCTATGCCTGAATATATGGTTTCAGGCCAGGCACGTGCCGGGGTTAGAAAACTGCATTGCTGATGCCCTCTCTTGATTCCAGGAAAGGCGGTTCAGGGACTTGGCCCAGAAGGCGAGCTCTCAAGGCATAATCATCCCCAGGGAGATTCGGGAGTTTGGAGTGGTTAGGTAACGAGACTAGTCAGACGGTCTTTTGGTTCTTGTTGCAATGTAGCGAGGAAGGTCAAAAGCCGTTGTGGGGCGACAGGTCATGGCTCTGGCTTTTATGTTCAAGTTGGCTGTGCAAAGGGACCTTACCAAAGAGTTCATAGGACGCAGGGTTGAACGTCGCATGTTTCACAGTGAACGCAGGCCGTCTGGTAGACGGACGATTACCTTTTCCTTATTACTGCAACTGGTGCAGGTGTTGGAGTCAATTTGCAGGACTACTTTTGAATCTCTGCTTTTCCGTACGGCTTTTTCCCTGGCGTTCTTTGAAGCTTTTTGAATAGGGGGATTAGTCGCGAATAGCAGACACGGTTCTGGGGGCTTGCAGTTAGTGGATACCTGTCTGGGGGATGACACAGTAGTGATTTGGTTGCGGAGGTCCAAGACGGACTAGGCTGGAAAAGGTAGAGAGGTGGTACTGCATAGAGTGGGCCCAGAGTGTTGCCCCTATGCATGTGTTGAAGAGTACCTTAACCTGCGACCAGTGGGACAGTGTTCACTGCTTATTCATGCTGATGGGATGGCCTTATCTCGTTATCAGTTTGAGAAGGTGTTAAAAGGTGCACTTCATCAGTTGGGCTTGAAAAAATTGGAATTTGGAACGCACTCCTTATAAATTGGGGCGGCCACCGAAGCGGCAAGGTTAGGCTTGCCTGATGCCGAGGTAAGGCGTATGGTTAGATGGGAATCATACCACTTCAGGTCCTACATACGGCCCGGAGCGGTGGTCTAACAGATGTTCTTCTTTGTTTTCAGGAGAAAAGAAGCAACTTTGGATTGGGGGCCATTCGTGTTTGTACTGGGCCCACAGGGTAGCCGCAGTTACTGACAACAAGGCTCAACTGGGGACAGGGGAAGATTGCAGACTCAGGAGGGGTCCCTCGCTTGCTCTGTGGCAGGAGGCAAGTTACCCGGTCCACTGGCCTAAAGGGGCTTGGCCCTACCTCACGGGGCGTGCTTAGTATAAGCATTGGGGGCCTTGGGCAGGGCTCAAGGCGTGAGGTCACTGTCCGTGGCCGGGCTCCTCCCCCTTGTTCTGATGTATATATGAATATGGTATTTATGACATTGTTAACTGGTTATTTAAATAAAGCTGTGGCCCGTTGTTTTTTTCCCACTCGGTTGTTGTGTCCTTTATTTACTAATTTAAGCCTAATGAATCATGCATAGGTCAAGCATCAGCAGTTGTTGAGATAGCAGATGGTGGTTTTGGTATGCTAGGAGTATTGTTGAACTAAACCTCATGGAATAGTAGCTTGTCAGATCCTGGCAGTTTTAGTATAAAATGTGCTGGATGTCAAGCTCTTCTCTAGTATAGTTATTTGGCTTTAAATATTCAGTATTTAAACATTATCTATTCAACAACAGCAGTCTGCTAACTTCAGTGGATGGACATGTCAACTAAACAACAAAAATGTTTGTGTAAAGTAAACGTCTCAAAGTAATAATCACTTCTCTAAGTTTACAAAGCTAGATCATTCCTAGGTACAGAGACACAAGAAATGTAATGTCATGCGATTAAAAAAGCAGGTGTTAGACAGTATAAATGTTTATGATTGCGTTAAAAATTGGTACTGCAAGGGTTAAAAAGCTCTTTTAATTCCTGTATGAAAGCATTTGGAGCTGTGAGACCCACTTCTTGAATATTTTTAGCCACTAAATGGAGTAACTGAGTTTTTCCACAGAGTTCCATAACCGGCATGGTACAGAGTCCTGACTCAACCTAATTAGTTTTAGTCAGAGGGAGGTCCTGAATTTGTTCCAAAAGCAATATGTAGAGGGATTAAAAAACATATTAAACAATTGCAGCACTATAGCAAACTTGTGTAATGTTTAACACTTGCTCTTTAAAATGCATTATAGGGAATAGTTTGGTAAAGTTCTAACTTAAAGTGTGAATATGTCTTACAAACATATCATTTTGATGCAATGTTGTATATCATCCTCACTAAACTAATGATGTTTATTTTATGATATTGATATTTCCCATTATGTATTCATCTACAGAAATGTCATGTTCATATTGCTTATGTCTCTATGCTACTGAAATATCTGAACTGACTATTTATGAGACACAAACCTTTTATTGATTAATAATAATCCCTCTCAAGCATGAAAAGGGATATCAATTGCACAATTGGAAGTTTATTTGCTCTGTATGTATTCTTCTTAAAAACTGCAGTCCACAACATAACGTTATCCTCTTCCAAAAACTAAAAAGTGATAACACAGTAACTCAATTCAAGCTGAATTTAATCTTGAGAAATTATTTATCTAAGCTTATTAGGTAGGTAAAACTGGAAGACAAGATGGGGTTTAGCTGTACTGCAATCTAGAATACCGCAGTGTATTACTGCAGATAGGGTAAGTTACACCTAGTGTTGTAAAGGGCCACTTCAGGTATACATTTTTAAAAAATCATCTTTTTTAGAAATACACTTGAACATAGGCAACACGTTGTTAAAATGTAAAAAAGCTTCTAATTTATTAATGGGATGAGACTTTGAATGCAGAAAGGAAGTTTTTATCTGCACAAGTGGAATGTATCGGCTACAACTTTTAGTGCTCTTATTAGGATAGCTTGAAGCTTACTAGTTTACAAGCCCCCACTGAAAGGCAACCTTGTCAAGAAAATGTAGGCCTTTACAATTGCATATAAAAGTGAATTTTAAAGACTATTTTTATTTTTTTAACATCCTAGAAAAAAAATGTGTAGAAAAAGATGTGACTTCAGTTTAGCAGGCTTGTCCTGTGACAGGCTGCAAAATTATTTTGATTTCTTTACCTGAACTGAGGAATATCCAACATTTGCCTTATATACATCACCCTTTGTCTGATAATTTACTAGATGTTTGTAGCATGGTTCACTGTGCCTCCGTGTACCTCCATGTAGGTGCTTCTGGGGTTGAGCCCTCTAGATTTAGCCAAGTCCAATCTGGGTCGGAGGAGGGTAACTTATAGTCACACATGCAAGTTACTTAAGCTGATTAAGGCCTTACAGTAGCTGAATTTTCACTGAAAACTTATGTGTACTATGTACTACCCATAGGACACTAAAGAGCCATTCAGAGACCATTCAACATCAGTTAAAGAGACATTACTGTAACAAAAAACACAGAAAAAATGTACAAGTACAAAATAAATATTGTATTAAACATTTCCAAGACACAGATATTACATTCTATACAAAAAAATGGGCAAAGTAAAAATGTGTGAGTCTCCATGCATCTGTGAACATCAGGTATTGGCAAAAATACATGTCAACATTACATATATCAATTTCAGTGGATTTACTAAATGGTAGTGGTAGTACTAAAGAAGATAATACAAATCAGTAAACCCACATGGTCTATAACAAGTGCTTTAATACATTGCCCATTAAAGGACTACGCCACAAACAACAGTCACCAAACAGCATGGATCAATAGCACATCAGAACACTGAAAGTGATCATTTATGTCACATACTGATGCCTGAAAGAGGGAAGTGGTTGGCACTGATTGTGGCTAAATGTGGGCCAGTAATCAATTTTGGAGTTGAACCTCACAGGAATTTTACCATACAGCACAGACCATGCACATACTTATGTTAGAGGAGCAGGTAAGGGACAAGGTGTTATAGGCACAGGGATATGGGTATTTAGGGTATAATACCCAAGAGGACAAGAGACTGCTTAAAAGGTGATCATCTGTTGGCTTGAATGTAATACTGTATAATAATAATTATGCATACTATCTACTAGAGGCATATATGGAAATTATACCACAAAAACAAAAATTAGATGAATATAAATCTCATCATTCATCACTTTTAATAGAAGTAACCAGTTATGTGCATAGCACTCACATTGTGTCTTTATCTGCTCTATGAAATTTGTTGTTGTTGTTGTTTAGTCGTTCAGTCCCTTTTGACTCTCTGTGACTTTATAGACCACAGTAGCAAGGGTACATCTCTCACTTACTGCCCCTTGGAGCTCAATCAAGTGCATGTTCATTGCTTCAGTGACTTCATCTGTCCATCCCCGCCTCTGTCGTCACCTTCTTCTTGTGACTTTCATCTTTCCTAGCATCGGAGTCTTTTCTAGGGAATCCTCCCGTCTCATGATATGGCCAAAATATTTTAGCTTCAGCCTCATAATCTTACCTTCTAGTGGGCAGTTTGTCTTAATTTCTTGAAGTACTGATTTATTGGATCTTCTTGCAGTCCAAGGAAATCTAAGCAGTCTACTCCAACACCACAATTCAAAGCTGTCAATTCTACGGTGATAGACTTCTTTATGGTCCAGCTCTCACATACGTTTGTTAATACTGGGAATACCATAGTTTGAACTATGCGGATATTTGTTGATAGTTTAAATATCTTTACTTTTTACTGGCTTGTCCAAGCTTGCCATAGCTTTCCTCCCCAGAAGCAAACATCTTTAAATTTCATGACTGCAGTCACCATTTAGTCAATTACTCCCGGATTATGTAATCCAAATCAATTTCACACATACAATATGATGTTAAACCTTGGAAATAGTATGACAAAGATCTAAAATGATCAGTGTATGTTCATAAGAAAATATTACCAGTATCTGTGTACAGTGTACAGTGCTTGATACGATTACTATATTAATAAAGTGATTTACCAGATGTTCATCTACAAGCAGTGCAAACAATGCTGTATCTGTCATGAGAAATCAGTTGACCAGTAGAAGATATTTAGCAATAATGTGGGAGCTCACAAGAAATTCTTAACTGTGACCACAATCAGAAGGCCAGGAGTACTAGAACTATCACTTTGTCTATATGTTATTGTTTTTACACACTGATATTAAGTTAAAGGTGTACAGGTGTTATCATATGATAATTGGGTTTGTTTGTCTTTTAATAAGATCAGAAAGGCCAATCTAATCTAACATTGTTAAGAAGAATGATATTCTTAGCACACACATGTATAAATGTTGGATTTGATTAACATAATATTGTAGGACTATACAATTTCACAGCCGTATGTATATTGGCACAAATTAAACATAATATCAATGGTGCTTAAAACATGATATATGTGATTGATTTCATCAATAGAACAGATAGAACTATTATATAGAGTTTACTTACATTATTTTGTAGCACCGCTCGTAGATAATCAATCTGCCTTAAAGGCATATTTAAGTTTAATGGATTATGAATGCATCTCATAGAGGGAAATTAATAGTGTATGAAAACATTTTTTATGAAAAAACAATTGATTTCAGAGGTAACACTCTTGCAAATCCTTGTTAATATTAGCATACCATTTATAATTATGTTTGGCCAATCACAGGCAGCTACTAAATTGTAATACATTGTATCAATCTGTGATAGCAGTTTGTGCCAGAAGGAATCATGGGATGTGTGGTCTCCTGCACAAGGAAGCAGGAGGAGCCAGACACTGATTGGTACATATCTGTATTGTGCTGCTTCTGGCTTGAAGGTTAGTAAAGGGTTAAAATATGTACCCAAATGCAGTGTTTCTATTGGGAGGTTCACTGTACCTATGCAAACAGCTCTGGGGATGTGGAAAACAAGTTTTGTTTTTAAAGAACAAAATCTGTGCGTGT
Source organism: Discoglossus pictus (assembly GCA_027410445.1). Taxonomy (NCBI): domain Eukaryota; kingdom Metazoa; phylum Chordata; class Amphibia; order Anura; family Alytidae; genus Discoglossus; species Discoglossus pictus. The sequence goes on along the minus strand of CM050166.1, from coordinate 215,557,251 downwards.
ATAGAATGACTCAACATAAATATGTGTTTCTGATATAAGCAGCAGGTTAAAACAAAGAAACTTAAATATTACTTTAATGGGTGTGAGATTTGCCTAAAATATAAAAATACATTGATTAATCATTACAAAAATATGAAATAGGGTGTGATGATCCGGGGGTAGGAGCTATTTCTGCCCAGGGCCACCTGCTTTATAGACTACAGGTTAACTACCCACAAGGACTGTTTGGGTTCTTGGAAATCTTGGCACTAGCACCCTGATATCTGCCTTCCATAACAGTCAGGGTCTCTCTTTCAGGAAACAGCACTTCCAGGAGTCTCAGTAACCTTCTTGTTGTAGTGACCAGGACCAGTTAATTGCAGGGTGGTGATAGTATCAGTATCACAGCTACCAGTAGCAAATAAGAGAACATACTACTTCTATATGTCTCAGCAGGGAACTGATTTATTTTTGAAAAGTCCAACAATATTCATAGGGGTTAGATGCAGAGGGGGGTGTATACAACACAACGATGACAGGGAGTGGCAGACAAACACAGGAGATAATCTCCACATGGGTCTAGTATTCTGGCATCCTGGCATTCTTTCTGGTGCCTGTGAACCATATGCCAACCTCCAAATACACATAATGCTGTCTCCATGTCTAGTGGTCCAGACCTCAGATAGAGTGAATTAACTTAACTGGCAAACAATGGGACAAAACAGTTCACAACACAATGGATGTGTTTATGACATAGTCCAGTAGGTTGAGCCAAGTTGTCTGTCGTTTATGGTGACTGCTAAGATCCAGGAACAGGCAAAGGGGTCCGTGACACATGGACTACATTATCTCTTCTCAACTGCATTCCTCAGTGACCATCAATTGGTGAAATGTTAACCATAACCATACATTTCCAGAAATAATATTATCATGGGCTATGTGATTGTAGCTAGCCACATGATAGCTATACTATCACATAGGCATGAGTAAGTTAACATTTTGACCAATAGATTTTAACTGAGGACTGTATTTGAGAAGGTTTAAATCAGATGCACCCCCAGTCTCTTCCTCTACCTAGCCTCAACCCTCTCCCCATGCCACTACCCCCTCTTCTATGTGGGGGTATCATGGGAGATGCCATGGAGGCATAGATAGACGTGGAGGTGTGGCTCATGGAGGTGGAGGCATCGTGGCAGACAGGGACAGGCTGTTTTTGTCTTGGGGACTGTTTTGGAGTGGATTATGCTATGTTTGCTAGAGCCTGTTGCTGGAGATCCATGTTTAACTGTATCAGAGCTCTCTAATTATTCACTGTATGCAACAGCCTAGCCGCAAAGGTCTCCCCCTGTGTATTGTGCCTCCTTATCTACCTATGTATTTGTTGTTGTGTCTGTGCCACAGTTTTTTGTTGGGACAACACAGCTAGTGAGGAGGTTCTCCATCATTGCCTCCTGCTGTCTCTGGAAGGCAGACAGTTCAGCGGTGCTGGCCTCCAATGTTGTCCCTGGGGGTGAGGGACTTTAGACTGCCAGTGGGGGCTGCAGAGGTGTGAGAGGTTCTGGGTTGGTGACTATGGTGGTGATTTAGGTGAAACTGCCATGCAACATGCTGGAGAAGGTAGTAGTGGAGCAGACCATTAGGGGAGCAGGGGTCAGTGAGAACAAATTCCACCCTGGTGGTTGATGGCCCTGCAGGTGCTCCCACTGACCACATGAAGCTGTCTTCCTCAGATCATGATCCATCCTCAGGCAGCTGGTCCTGCTGCTGCTCCTCCTCCACCAGGGTTCCTGCTTGGGGTCATGCTTAGGCTTTTTAAATTTAGCCTCATTCTCAGCCTTTGCTTTTGCCCCAGTGGACATGTTGAATGTTCTTTGAGTTAAAATGAGATGTCAATAGTGTGTAACAGTCCTCTGCAGCTCATGAAGACACAAACTCTGATATGCTTTCTATGTTGTGTCTTACAAATCAGTGACCATCGCTCATAAAGGTATTGCAACATGCTGCTGAGGCATGGTCCTTGTTAGGCTAGAAGACTACACTGCACATCCAGCCCTACAGAGTCTGTATCTGCATACTCTGCAGTGGGCACACCCAAACAGGGAATATTTATTTGATATTTATTCACTTTAGATATATGTTTTTATTGATTCTCAATGTAACCTGGTATCTCTAAATAATTAGACACATAGGTATATTATATGCCCTAGTCATATTCAGGTACCGTACATATCCCTTTAATTGGATATCCGTGATTAATGTGTGGTGTACATGTTTGAGAATGTGACGGGATGATAGTGTTTATGTATTCACATGGCAGGATCCATGGCTACATGGTGTCTACCAGGCCTGGGCATCCAACAATTGTTGTTTGGGAGATCCGATCCCAAAACATCCCTTCTCACTTGTTAAAATGGATGGTATCTGTTGCTCTGGCATTCCTCAGACATATTCCTCCTCACCTTGCACCAGCAGTCATTGTATCAATGCTTTACGGACCTCACATCCCTCACATACACCCCCAGGATACTGACCTTCTTGGCTACCAACTTCCACATCTTAGCCCTCTGGCCAGGCCTCATATCCCTGCCCCCATGGAGAATACTGACATGGGCAAGAATGGTGCAAAGGAGGATCATGAATTCATCATACATCTAATTGGGGACCCCCCCCCCCTCTGTCCCTGCTCTCTGTGTGCCTCCCTTCACATCTCCTCTACTTCTGCCACTCCAGTCAATCCCTGATACCCTCTGCTGTTACTCCTGGCCCTCTCTGATCCACTTCTGCTGCCACTCCTGGCAATCCATGATCTCCTTTGCTGTCACTCCTGGCCCTCTCTGACCCATCTCTGCTGCCATTCATCTTCATCTCCCCGCTCTCTGTCTCTCTCCCCTTTCAACGCTCCTCTTCCTCTCTTCTAACTTCTCCCGCTCTCTCCTCCTCTCCCTCTCTCCACACCTCCCCCTCTCTCACTCCACTCCCTCTTTACATACCTCTCCCTTTCTCACCTCCTCACCCCTCCCTCTCTCCATACGTAAAATTCAGTTCATTTTAATATGATTTTAACTAAGGGTGATATGAGTGTTAAAAATAATCGTTAAAACGCAATAAAAAAATTAAATGAAGAAAAAGAATTTGAATGAAAAATAAAGACTTTTATCCACTGCACCTCGTTATCTGAGTATATTCCTGTGGGAGGGCTTCAGGTGCTATAAAAACAATAAAAGAAAATAAAAACAATAAAATCAAATCACTGAGAGTTGGGGCAGAGCATTGAGATACCAGCTGCAGGACCTTGATTATCAAGCATGTGATGTCATGGCACAAGCTCTCTGATGAGAAACCATCTGATTGGGTACTTGATATATAAAAGGACATCCCTCTTCCATGCATATCCGGTCCTGGTAGAAGCCCAAGGCGAAACGCTTATGTCGGCCATGTTGTTCCTGTGTACCCAGGAAGTGATGTCACTGCGCTGAACTGGAAGTGAACCGCAGACAAACTGAGCTATTTGTGCGCGGGGATTAATGGACACAGATACTTCACTAAATTACTTTTTTTAAGTATTATATGTGCTGCTGACTAACTTACCGAGAGATACCCTCATTCATCTAATCATATGAAGCTAAGTATATAATATTCATTTATGATTAATGTTATTTATTTGTGCATCCAATACAGGATATTGATGACTGTATATGACTTTTTCTGGTTTATCATATAGTATAGTTTAGATCACTTTATGAGGCAAGGGGGATAAGTGGCAATCCTCAATACCCCCACATACAAATAGGGGTTCTTCTCTTAGAGAAGGTTTCGGTTTATATGAGGGTTTAGGATAGATTTTTCTTTTTGTGCACATTAGGGAGTAAGTGGGGGACTCCATTCGTGCCACTCCGAATAGTGTAATTCTCTTTCTTTCTTTCTTTCCCTTTTTTTGGTATTGCATTATTATTGCACTTTAAATCAGGAATAGTCACTTTACATCATAAAGGAGTGATACTTTGATTGATACATGCTTCTTTAGAGATAGGATGCATTAGGCCTAACTCTGAGAACAGGGACAACCTCAGTTATTTTAATCGTCTTTTTTTAAATATTTTTCTGTACCAATAAAATATATATACTTTTTGATTGATATAGGGATTTGTGGTATTATTTGATATGTATTATTGTTGCTATAAAAACAATATTTGGATTTTGGATTTAGGCGGGAAAACACCCTGGGGAAACTGTAAATTCCTCACAAAAAATCTGTATATAAAAACAATAACTAAAAATTACAATATCTTAGTCAATTCTTGATCAATTTTAAAAAATAATTTAATCTTCCACATGGTTTCTCACCCTCTGTCTGATGCATAGTGCATATGGTAACTTCAGTGTCCCTTTAACTCTGTAAAATTAGTATCTCTAATGATGTGATATTAGACCAGTAAAAATAAGCTTATAAATATTCTACTCAATTTTAACATTTAGAGAAAACTAGTCTGACGTTCTTTCTAATTTTCACTATTCTTTCCTTTGACTTTTTTCTTCCCCTAACCTCCTATTTTTTATTTACTTAAGGAAAATCTTGATTCAGATTTTAAGTAAGGCTTATAAGGCTTACATTGCTAGATAATATATTATAGCCAAAAGCCAAACATCCAGATGCTATTATTTAAAACATGAAAAAATATCAGCCCCTAGCTATATGGTTTATAAACTAATATAAATGAGTTTGCTTTGTAATAATGTACTATGACAAATGTTTGATTTCTAATAAATATTGAGTAATCAACGGGATCAATGAAGATACTGTTTATTTTATTTACTAATGCTAGAAATTGCAAAGAATAAACAGTTTGTAAAGGAAGAAGAAATACCAGACTATTTATATTTATTTTGCTCCAGACTCTCCTGGGGTCTCTTCAGAGAGAACACAGTCAAAAAGTCATTCTGAATTCCCTTTTTTCATTTATCAGACAATCTTAAAAAACAATAAAAGTTGCAAGAAGGGAACATTTTGTAATGTGCCTTATTCCACACAAAAAAATGACTTTCAATAGACATGTCTGAAGCACATTATCAGAAAAATATTACTGATTTTTTATCCTTTATACTCATTTTCAGATTTAACAAGTACTATGTTCAATGACAATAAACACATTTCTTCTGACCATACTGATTTTAAAAACACTGCCTACATTATTTATATGGGATTTAGAATTATGTAGCATTCAGTTCCAGTGAACTAAAAATCAGTGGTGGGTTTATCAGAGTAATCTTTGGACCATTGCATAAAATTCTAAAGCTTCAGGGGTGGGTTGGCTCTGGGTAGCCCATAAGGCTTTCATAAGGGGATGCTGTATTAAGCTCACAGCTCAACACCGAAAATCGCTTAAGCGGAAAGAAAAGGAGTTAACAACTACCCTCTAGAAAAGCTTAACCAGAAAAACCCTACCATGAAACTATGCAGTCAAATTAATAAGGTTAGGACAGAATTAGACGGTGTCCTGTCTTTCTACATGGAGAAAGCAATGAGGAGCATTCTGTCTGGAAGGCTAATAAACCAGACAGAATGCTAGCTAGGATATTGAAGGCTAAGGAGATCCAATCTAGGGTAACCCAGATTAGGAAAGTAGACGGTAACAATTCCTGTAGTCCGAGGGATATACAGAAGGAATTCCAGTCCTTTTACCAACAGATATACTCGTCTGGTCGGCTGAGCGAACGGCTGGACCTTGACTCCTTTTTAAGAACTATTGATCTCCCCTCTATAGACGAGCAGCATCTAGCCAATCTTAACCTAGATATTGCAACGGAAGAAGTGAAAGCAGCAATCCAGGGTCTCAAAATTGGCAAAGCACCGGGGCCGGACGGTTATACTAACTTATATTACAAAAAAATTGAATCCCTATTAAGTCCCCATTTTAAGTCCCTATTTAACGCCATCGTGAAAGGGGAAAAAATGCCTCCAGAACTAAATCAGGTGGTTCTTCCGAAGGAAGGCATAGATAGTCTGGAGTGAAGAACTACCGGCCTATATCCCTATTGAATGGGGACGTCAAGTTGATAGCCAAAATGATGGCGACAAGGATCTCCAGATTCTTGCCAGAATTTATCCACAAAGATCAGGCAGGGTTTGTACCCTATAGACAGGCAGGGGACAATGTCAGACGTACTCTCAGTATCCAATATTTAGCGCATAAAACGAGCTCTCCAATGTGCTTACTGGCTCTAGATATAGATAAAGCCTTCGATACGGTTGAGTGGCCGTATCTGTTTAGAGTTCTGGACAAGTTTGGTCTCAAGGGAAGGTTTATTACTCTACTCCGCACATACTATGAAGCCCCCACAGCTATTCTGAGGTTGCCAGGGGAACATAGAGCTCAAATTAACATACAGAGAGGTACAAGGCAGGGATGCCCACTCTCGCCCCTATTATTTGCCATGGCTGTGGAACCACTTGAGCTGCTCATTAGAGCAGATAGGGAAATTCAAGGGCTCCAGGTAGGGCTACAACAATATAAGTGCTCATTTTTCGTGGATGATATCCTATGTACCCTAACGAATCCCAGGTCCTCCATTCCAGCATTGATGTCGACCCTTGACAGGTTCAGCAAAATATCAGGCCTAAGGCTGAACCTGGGGAAATCAGAGGCTTTGAGCTTAGGCATGGCACAGGGGGACATAGATCACCTGAAATCTCTGTTTTCCTTCTCGTGGCCTACCAAACACATAATATACCTAGGGGTTAATATAACACCTAAAATCTCTGATCTGTATAAGACTAACTACCCCCCCATGTACAGAAAGCTGAACAAAGACTTGCTCAGATGGAGAAATTATCCTCTTTCTAGGACAGGCCGAATTGCAGCAGTCAAAACGAATATTCTGCCGAAGATTCTATACCTCTTTAGAATGCTCCCTATGCCGATCTCCCTGAAGGAACTGGACCGGTTCCAGTCCAGTATTTTTAGGTATATGGGAAAAATAAGGTAATGTACAGACATAAAAAAGAGGGTGGACTATCATGTCCTAACCTGCGGGAGTATTGTAAAGCGGCTAGACTGTCCCAACTACCACAAGCACACTCAGTCAAGCATCAGCCGGGCTGGGTATTTTTAGAACAGCAGCAAATGCAACCGCATAGCTGGGACACACTGATTTGGGTACTTGATGGATTAAGCCCGATTAAATCACATCCGAACCCCATAATAAACCTAACAATAACAACGTGGAAATGGACCAGATCCAAAAACAAGCTAGATATAGGTACATCTCCCCTGTGGTCAGTCCTTTCTTCCCAGGATATTTGGGCAACCATGAGCATAACATCTAGACATTGGTGGGCTTCTAGGGGCCTAGACAAGTTAAGCTCCTGGTTTACAGGGAGTCATCTAATGACTCTAGAGCAATTTGGAGAAAAATATGCTCTCCCCCAGGGAAGAACTACAATTATCTAAAAATAAGGAGCTGGGTCAGTGAAATATTTAGAAAATTTGGACCACCAAAATCCTCCTGGTTCTCGGTAACCTGCAAGAACCTCCCACTTGCAAAAGGGATAATAGGCTCGCTATATGATACATTTACTAATTCAAATAATTCAGACAAACCACCATATATTTGTAAATGGGAAAAAGAGCTGGGGGAGGAATGGGAGTGGAAAAAGTGGCAGAAATCTTTCCTAAATCTGAGCAAAGCAACGTGTAACTGCACACACATAGAGACATCTATTAAAGTACTTCAGCGAATATATTGCACCCTGGATAAACTCAATAAGTATGACACTATGGTGAGCAATACCTGTTTCAGAGGCTGTCAACAAATAGGAGATCATGGCCATATCTGGTGGCTATGTCAGGCAATCCACGAGCTATGGGAAAGGTTAGCACTAATGGCGACGTCACTATTCGAAACTATGGTTGCGGCAACCATGGAGTCATGTTTATTGGGGGTTAAACTCCCTAATTTATCAAAGAATCAAAATAAGCTATTTCAGATCATGGCTGCCGCTGCCAAAGTACACATAGCTAGTCAGTGGAAATCAGAGAAGCTAGATATGCGGGAGGTTATTGGGAGAATCAATTACATAGCAATAAATGAGAAGTCAACATCTGCTATCTTAGACACTATGCCACAGTTTTATAAAATATGGAATCCCTGGTTAGAGTCATCGTTTGGTTTCCCCTTGAGTTGAATGACCCAATGGTAATAAAATAAGATAACAACAACATATCAGAAGTGGGCTGGAAGGGGGCTCGGACTGGAGGAGACTTAAGAGCTGGTCCCGGAGACTCCGGATTGTCGGGATTTTGACACAAGAGGTGAATATATGTACAATAAGTGTATACGTTTTAGAATGCATTGTTCTAGACAGCAGTTTACTGAAATAGTAAATTAACTAAGCAAACTGAACTGAACAACTAATTTGGCATAGCTCTGAAATAATTATTTAAGAGGTGAATAAGGGCTAGGCATTGATTTAGGCATTGGTTAAGGAATCCTTAAGATATAAATATATAGATTCAGCTTGATTTAATGAATCTCCCAATATCTCCATAGTTATTTATTTATTTATTTATTTATTTCAAGTTTTAGTTTAATTCTTATATAATTAAGTTATGATTGTTCAAGTCTCCCTTACTTGAGTTAAAAAGTTAATACAGTAACTATAGAAGCACAGAAAAAGGAAAAAAAAAGAAAGGATGTACGATAGTTTGGATTATAAAGACTTATGTATTAATGTTAAAATAATATGTGCAAAAATGCCTACTGCTTGTTGTTTTGGAAAAATGTTTATTCCATTCAATAAAAACGATTTCATAAAAAAAAAAAAAAATGTATTGCGTATGGAAGTACCACCATTTTTTCTACCATGGCTGGCCATTGTCTTGTTCCACCGTCTTCATGCATTTAGGTAATATTGCAGGTTGAATGTGTGATAGCCATTTAAGACGGTGTAACATTTCAGACTATATAATATGTAAACTAGGGAATAACTGGTGCAGCCTTTCCACATCGAATTACATGTGGGTTATTAATGCCTTTAATGGCATGAACCACAGATCATTACCTCCGACATGAAGAATCAGGATGTTAGGGGACCCGCTAAACGGGCATACTGCACTACTTCCCTAATTACATTACTTCCCTAATTACACACTCCCACTTCATACCCCGAATGCCAAACTATTTGAAATGCAATTCTGTTTTGCTGAAACTGATCTGCATATCGCCATCTTTCCGTGCACAAGTACTTTGTGCGCAATACACATAACAATGGCCTAGAATCCATGCAGTCAGAAGCAGTGTGCCTGCGGGATAATAACATTTCCAGTTAGAACCCCCTAGTTCAAACTTTCCTCCCCAAGATCCCCTCTGATGCACCCTAGAACAAGGAACAGGAGTTACTGTGATTTATTAATATCAGATAAATTCAACAATTAACCAAAATACCAAACCATATCTCCCAAATATATGAACCCAATAACCAACAGGAAGAGACATGAGGGGCCATGCAATATCTTGTCTACTATTAATCTAGTTGACCTCCAAGGTCCCATAAGTGCTCCAGGCATGGGGTTGGAGTGTTACTTGCACCTGGCGCAAAACTCCCTGATTCACTGCCACTGACCATGTGACAGTGAATCAGCGATCCCGTTAAGATGCCCAGGGACATGTAAAGCACTGCATAGGATATTTTTCTGCATGCAACGCAATACAAGCTGATGTAGTAAACGTACCACTTGCCATGATGTAGATGTCAGCTTTTTGATTGCCATAATCACTCCCATATTGTCACTATGAAACATGACATGTTGGTCCTATAAGTTGTCACCCCATATGTGAATTGCCACGATGATGGGGAATAACTCTAGGAAGACCATGTTCTTGAGAAGCTGCAAACTACTCCAGGATGCTGGCCATTCAGCTGCACACCAGTGCCCCTTCAGTTAAGCTCCGAATTCCACACTACCGGAGTCGGTGTAAAGATCAATATCCTGGCTCTGGACATGCCTTGCCAATAAGAATGATTTACCATTAAAGTGCTTCAGGGAAGCAGATCAAATGCGTAGATCTTGCCTCATTGACTCAGTCATCTTTATAAAGTGATGGGAACGTTTAATACGAACAGTAGCCAAAGACAGTCTTCTGCAAAAAACTCTTCCCATATGTATAATCCTACATGTGAAATTGAGCTTCCTCAGCATGGTCTGCATCTCTTTAAGGATGACCTTCTTTGATCCCACAACCCTCTGGATGGAGGCTCTCAAATCCATCACCTACTCTGTGGGTAGCAAGCATTGAAACTTTACCTAGTCAACTTTAACTCCTAAAAGGTCAGTGTAGTATCGGGACCCTCAGTTTTGTCTTCCGCCAAAGGGATTCCAATATCCTGTGCAACTTTGACAAGCGGTAAGTTAGTTCGAGGGAGGATCCGACCAACATGAAGTCATCCAAATAGTGGGTCACGGATCTAGAGCCAGACACCTGTTCCACCACCCACTGAATGAAGGAACTGAATGTTTCAAAGTAAGCACAAGAAATGGAACAACCCATAGGCAGGCAAAGATCCACGTAGTACTTACCTAAGAAGCGACAACCCAATAATTTAAGAGAAGTTGGGTGAACAGGCAGTAGTCAAAAAGCAGACTCAATATCATACTTGACTAGAAAACATACACGGCCTGCCTTGCGTACCATGGCAGTCGCGTGATCAAAGGAAGTGTAACAAATGGAGGAAAGCAGCTTGTCAATTGCATCATTTACCGAGTTTCCTCTCATCTATCATGAGTGATGATGGATGAGTCTGTATTTGCCTGGCTCCTTTTTTGGGACAATTTCTAATGAGGAGATCCTTAGGTCAGGCACATGGGATGGAGATAAGGACCTGCCATCCTTCCTAGCGCAACCTCCTTCATCAGTTTATTCAGTACCACATTGGGAAATTGTTTGATCAACACCAGATTACTGAGGCATCGAGATGGAGATGAATTATAACATGGGATAACAAAACCCAAACTGAAACCACATAATAACAGCTCTGCTTTTTTAGTGAAACCGCATTTACTGGTAAAGATTTAGCCACAGCTGCTTTCTTTTTACCAATATTGGTGTTGTCGCCCTTAGTAGTGGTGTTGGGGTTGACTGCGGGACCTTGGCGGAAGTGCTCATCATAGGACCACCATGCCATGCCCCTGTAGGTCCTATGAATGCTCTCTATCTCATCATGATAACAGAAGAGAGCTGAACAGCACTCAGGGTACTTTTCACCAATGATGCTGGCCATGATTACATAGGACTGCATCCAGTTAGAGAAGGTCTTAGTGATGTTCTATAGTGCTTCTTCCTTTTCTTTTCCTCATTCTTAGTCTCCTTCTTTCTATCCTTTACCTCAAAATAATTGTCAAGGGGAAGGAGAGTAAAAATCTCAATACAATTTATTTTCCAAATTTTCCTAATATCAGAAGAGACGTGCATCCTGATGGGGCCCAATTGGTACAACAATGGTCTGGCCAACCCTGTGCCAGACACAATAAGCCTATCATGTTTTTGCCTATTAGACTTTCTCCTTAATTCCAAGTAACAATGACTATTCAGTAAATTGCTAACATGGAGCAGGAGGTTCCCAAGCCCCAGCAGCTGATGTTTCCCCCATCGCTGAACCTCTCAACTCAGTTAACACCGAAGTTAGGTTGTCCATTAAATCATGCAGCATGCAAGTGTAATTATGAGTAGGATTTGACTCACCGGACAGTGCTGCCTGCGGGACTGGGAAGGTATTATCATGCTTTCTTCTTCCTCCAGTAGAAATCCTCCCCATGAACCTAGGCTTCCTGGGCCTAGACCCACGCATTGCGGGTATATATTCCTTCTGCTGAGCCGCCCCTCGTTAGCCAAGGTTGGGGATGTATCCACCCTGCCAGGTCTTCTCTTCCATCCAGCATAAACTGCTGGCGGGAAAGCTGCTCCTTGCACGCCCTCACATACTGTGACAGTATCATCAGCATGCCTTGATTTATGTTTTGCAGTGTAACAGTACCTCCTGCTCCATGGGGTCCTTGACTGCCCCCATCCCTTGACTCCTAACTCCCAATTTGATATCTGGACCCAACTGGCCAGGGGTGGGAAGGTGAGGTAGTATATATATATATATATATATATATATATATATATATATATATATATATATATATAAATATATGCTAGCCCCTGCTACATAACAGTTAAGTAATAACCCCTCCCTAATATAAAAAATTAGGAATGATTAATTAAACTTAGGTCCTCCTAATTCCAAGCCAGGTCAAACCCCCAATATTTTAACTCTGTGCAGCCATGGGGTTTTGGGTCTAGGTCTACAGTGTAATGCTGTGTTTGATCTTGCTTGTGTTACGTTTACCTGATTTCTGACCCTTGTACTGTTCCTAATTACTCATTGCCTTTTGCCTGCCAAGACCCACAGACTGTCTAACTACAGTAAATGATAGGCCCACAATTGTACTTCAGCCTCTGGGTTTCCTTGCTACAGGGTTCCTCAGATTCTAGACTGACAGCAGTGGAAGGGTGCAAATGTGTGCATTTTAAAATCCCAGGTGAACATCAGATGCAAAGAAATATGTGATACAGGTATATTAAATTATCAATTGAAAGATGAGGATTGCAAAATGTACAATGGTTTATGTGTGCTGCTCTGTATCTCATCTATGAAGATATTTTAAGGAGTAACAAATGCAGATGCATCAAGCAACTCATCTTTCACAGGGAGACTAGAGACAAACACCCTGATTATAATTAGTTAATTACCACAGCTCAGTTTGTGTGCAAAAATGGTGATTCACCGTTGAAAAAGTATATAAAATGATGAATAATAAAGTGTTTAGCCTAATCACTCTATGAGGTTTGCACATGATGGATTCTTTCAATCAAATATCTTTTAGATTTGTGTTTCTCTTGTCTTTACAGCAGCCAATATTGAGGCCAACTATTAGTCTTCCGATATTTTAGAAGGTGTACTAGCCACTTACAGGTTGTCTCTCAGCAGCATTTCAAAAAAATAAGTGGCTAGTACATCTCTTACCAATAGAAACATTGTTTGCATGAACTATGGGGGCAGACCTTTGCAGGGACAGTTTGGAAGGAGAAAACAGAGCTTTTAAGTAATGTTTAGATATGCAAACAGTTAAGTAGTTTATATTAATATAAAAAATAGAGACATTTCCATATACCCATAAGTAACTATAAGAGAAATATTTTTTCAGAAGTGAAAGTGATTTGACATTTCGATCTAGTAAGTGGACAGCTTCAGGAGAAGTGACTTGTTCTAGCAGAAAAGTCAAGTATGATGAATGCAAAAATCTAACCTGATTCTAGAGTTATTGGTTTAGTTTATTTGTTGTATCTACTATCACATTTTAAAATATTATTTGAATTTAAGAGCACAAAACAGAGGACATCTTAGCCATATACTGAAAGATTATCACACATGCACACAATTTATTAGAAGGGCTATATTTGACTGGTTTAAAGCTTACTCTCCTTGTGTTCTGAAGTTTTCTGCAGTGTGCTGTATCAATATGATATTTAAAGCTACATCTAAGTTTCCCTGTTTTAACTTTTTCTAATGTAACACATGCTGCTTATATCAAGAAACAAGCATTACATTGAGTCATTCTATACACATACTGATCTATATTTTCCAAATAAAAATAGTTTTTCACACCCTAGAGCTGCTTACAAAGACACAGTGAACTTACCAATTGAAATACTACGTTTTTTATACTAACATTCAAGTCAACAGCCACACAATGCATAGATCCACAGAACAATGTATGGGCTCCTCCTTGCTTCCTTGTGCAGGAGAAAAAACATTCCATGACGCCTTGCTGCACTAATTGAAACATTGTATTAGCTGCCTGTGATTGTCCAAAACAAATGATGAAAGTTATGCTAATTTTAGCAGAGATTTCCAAGGATGTTAGCTCTCAAAATCCACTGTTTGCAAACTCAAAAGATTTAGCAAACTTTAGGGTAAGTTTAATAATGTTTATTTTTGTATTTTCTTTTTCATGCAATTTTTTTCCATATACTGCTAATTCTCCTCTATCAGATGCATTCATAATCCAGAAAACTTAAATATGCCTTTAACTTCATTGACTTGTATGAGAATTAGATAAGTTGTACTTAAACCAATCAGTAACTGTACAAATATAAAGAGTACATTTTAACTCATCTGTAAAGATGCATTTCTCTAATACAGAATGGGCAAGTTCAGTCCTGGAGAGCCACACACAGATCGGTTTTCATGATATTCCTGCTGCTCACAAGCGAGTCAATCACTTCTTCAGTCATCCTGATTGACTCACCTGTGCACAGAAAGGATATCTTCAAATCCAAGCTTGTAGGTGGCCCTCCAGGACCAAACTCTAATATATCGAAAATCATATCAGAGAGCCTTATCAAGATGGCCGTCAGTCAGCCATCTTACCATTTTGCAGTTGCCAGGCTGATTATCCCACAAAGCATTGGCACAGAAGTTGGAACTGTGAGAATAATTTTCCCATTCCACAGCTGCATTGCACACAGTATGAAAGAGAGTAATACTTCTTATTATGTAGATTGTAAAGAAAATTCCTATACTTTAAAATGACATTAAATGTCTGGGGTAAAAAACACATTGTCATATACTTCCTGGTCTTTGGCAGTTTCCAGTGATATGAGGTTATGACCAATGCAACTGTGATGTTTATCTATTCCATAGTAATTGCTCATTTCCTTAATATAGTTAGTAAAAACTATAAGCAGATGCAGTGACGGAGCTAGTGAACAGAGGGCCCCCCTTACGGTGCCATATTGTATCTCTATCTATCTATCTATTTATCATTTTTTATAATCTATATATACATATATATATATATATATATATATATATATATATATATATACACAGTGCCTTGCAAAAGTATTCACCCCCTTGACTTTGTAACTATTTTCTTACATTACAGCCTGAATGTTATGTGATGGATCGGAACACAATAGTCTAAGTTGGTGAAGTGAAATGAGAAAAATATATACATAAAACATTTTATAAGAAATAGAAAAACGAAAATTGGAATGTGCGTATGTATTCACCCGCTTTGTTATGAAGCCCATAAAAAGCTCTTGTGTCACATGATCTGTCATTACATATACACACCTTTTTTGAAAGGCCCCAGAGGCTGCAACACCTAAGCAAAAGGCACCACTAACTAAACACTGTCATGAAGACCAAGGAACTCTCCAAACAAGTAAGGGACAATGTTGTTGAGAAGTACAAGTCAGGGTTAGGTTATAAAAAAATATCCAAATCTTTGATGATCCCCAGGAGCACCATCAAATCTATCATAATCAAATGGAAAGAACATGGTACAACAGCAAACCTGCCAAGAGACGGTCGCCCATCAAAACTCACAGACCTGGCAAGGAGGGCATTAATCAGAGAGGCAGCACAGAGGCCAGAGGTACCCTGGAGGAGCTGCAGAGTTCCACAGCAGAGATTGGAGTATCTATACATAGGACGACAATAAGCTGTACACTCCATAGAGTTGGGCTTTATGGCAAAGTGGCCAGAAGAAAGACATTACTTTCAGCAAAAAACAAAATGGCACTTTTTGAGTTTGCGAAAAGGCATGTGGGAGACTCCCAAAATGTATGGAGGAAGGTGGTCTGGTCTGATGAGACAAAAATGTAACTTTTCGTCCATCAAAGAAAATGCTATATCTGGCGCAAATCCAACATCACATCACCCAAAGAACACCATTCCCACAGTGAAGCATGGTGGTGGAAGCATCATGCTCTGGAGATGTTTTTTTGCAGCTGGGACTGGGAAACTGGTGAGACTTGAGGGAAAGATGGATGGTGCTAAATACAGGGATAGTCTTGATCAAAACCTGTACGACTCTGTGCGTGATTTCAGGCTAGGACGGAGGTTCACCTTCCAGCAGGACAATGACCCCAAACACACTGCTAAAGCAACACTTGAGTGGTTTAAGGGGAAACATGTAAATGTGTTGGAATGGCCTAGTCAAAGCCCAGACCTCAATCCAATAGAAAATCTGTGGTCAGACTTAAAGATTGCTGTTCACAAGTGCAAACCATCCAACATGAAGGAGCTGGAGCAGTTTTACAAGGAGGAATAGGCAAAAATCCCAGTGGTAAGATATGGCAAGCTCATAGAGACTTATCCAAAGCTACTTGGATATGTGATTGCCTCAAAAGGTAAAAAGTATCGACTTTAGGAGGGTGAATAGTTATGCACATTAACTTTTTTTGTTATTTTGTCCAATTTGTTGTTTGCTTCACACAAAAAAACAAACATCTTCAAAGTTGTGGGCATGTTCTGTAAATTACATGATGCAAACCCTCAAACAATCCATGTTAATTCCAGGTTGTCAGGCAAAAAACCATGAAAAATGCCAAGGGGGGTGAATACTTTTGCAAGGCACTGTTTATATATATATATATATATATATATATATATATATATATATATATATATATATATATATATATAAATATATATTATATAAGTGTAAATATAAATAACTGTATATGTAAATATATATTTGCTAGCAGTTTGCCCGTAAAAAATGACAGCAAAAAAATTATTAAGCATGGCAATGCTGTTTGCCACACAATCTAAGCACCTTCGGCGCTCAACACAAGCTTCACACTCTCCCCTCTCATTGTGAGTCTCTCCCCCAGTCTACTTTACGGGCATTGCGATAAGCGCCTTCAGCACTTATCGCCATACCCGAGCCACTTTTATGCTTCGCAATGAGCACCTTTAGCGCTCATAGCGAGCCTCTCCCCCAGTCTACTTTACAGGCCTTGCCGGTCATTGCAGGAGACGTTCAGCCCGCAAGTTTGTTGCTTTGCAATGAGCACCTACGGCGCTCATCGCGAGGTCCTAGGTGCCTGCATTTTTAAGGTAAGTATTACTGGCTTTGGCTAAGTGTTACTGTCTTGGGTTAAATGTTACTGGCTTGGCTTAAGTGTCATTGGCTTGGCTTAAGTGTTACTGGCTTAGGTTAATAAATACTGGCTTGGCTTAAGAATTACTGGCTGAGGCTAATAGTTACTGGCTTCGGCTATGAGTTACTAGCTTAGGTAGTGTTAATGGCTTAGGTAAAATGTTACTGGCTTAGGTAAAGTGTTACTGGCTTAGGTGAAGTTTTATTAGCTTAGGTAAAAAGTGTTACTGGCTTAGGTAAAGTGTTACTGGCTTAGGTAAAAAGTGGTATTGGCTTAGGTAAAGTGTTAGCGCCTTTGGCACTCTTTGCAGCCTAATTCCTCCATCCTTTATTGCAGGCTAAGTCCTTGGGGCCTCGCGATGAGCGCCGCTTCAGCGCTCATTGCAGCCTGAGTCCTACTGACCTTGCGATGAGCACCTGCAGCGCTTATAGCGAGCCCTGCAATGAGCGCCGTTGGCACTCATTGCAGGACCACAAATTGCATTATGCTCCAGATTGAATTATGGAAAGAGATTGAAGACGCCTTTCCAATTTTTTTAAAATCTTTTTGTGTTTACTGTTTTTAGTTCATACTTGTATCAGTATCGCTTTTTGACTTGGTAAAGAGAGGCATTATCTCTCGAAAGATCACCTCTATATTATGAATAAGTTTGTCCAATAAAAAAGGTATCACTATTCACTGCAATACTCTGATTATACAAGATTGTAGACCTACACAAGGCTGGAATGGGCTACAAGACCATCACCAAGCAGCTTGGTGAGAAGGTGACAATAGTTGGTGTGATTATTCGCAAATGAAAGAAACACATAATAACTTGCTCTCTCCCTCCGTCTAATGCTCCATGCAACATCTCACCTCGTGGAGTTTCAATGATCATAAGAACTGTGAGAAATCAGCCCAGAACTACACGGGAGGATCTTGTTCATGATCTCAAGGCAGCTGGGACCATAGTGACCAAGAAAACAATTGGTAACACACTACGCCGTGAAGGACTGAAATCCTGCAGCACTTGCAAGGTCCCCCTGCTCAAGAAAGCACATGTACAGGCCCATTTGAAGTTTGCCAATGAACATCTGAAAGATTCAGAGGAAAACTGGGTGAAAGTGTTGTGGTGAGATGAGACCAAAATCGAGCTTTTTGGCATCAACTCAACTCGCTGTGTTTGGAGGTAGAAGAATGCTGCCTATAACCCCAAGAACACCATCCCCACCATCAAACATGGAGATAGAAACATTATGCTTTGGGGGTGTTTTGCTGCTAAGGGGACAGGACAACAGTACCGCATGAAAGGGACTATGGACGGGGCCATGTACCATCAAATCTTTGGTGAAGTAGCACATTAAGGTCCTGGAGTGGCCTAGCCAGTCTCCAGACCTTAATCCCATAGAAAATCTGTGGATGGAGCTGAAGGTTCGAGTTGCAAAACATCATCCTTGAAACCTTAATGACTTGGAAAGGATCTACGAAGAGGAGTGGGACAAATCTTCCCTGAGATGTGTGCAAACCTGGTGGCCAAGTACAAGAAACGTCTGACCTCTGTGTAACAGGTGTTTTGCCACCAAGTAATTAGACAAAGGGGTCAAATACTTATTTCCCTCATTGACCTGCAAATCAATTTATAACTTTTTTGACATGCGTTTTTCTTGTTTATTTTTATTTTTTTATTCTGTCTCTCACTGTTAAAATACACCTGCTATTAAAATGATAGACTGATCATTTTTTTGTCAAGGGAAAAACGTTCAAAATCAGCAGGGGATTAAATCCCCCCCACCCACCCACTATATATATATATATAGAAAAAAATACATTATAGATAGAGATGTCGCGAATAGTTCGCCGGCGGACTGTTCCCGGCAAACATAGCATGTTCGCGTTCACGGCGAACTGCGAACATATGCAATATTCGACCCGCCCCCAATACTTTATCATTGAGCAAACTTTGACCGTGCATGTCACAGTCAGCAGACACATTCCAGCCAATCAGCAGCATACACTCCCTTCCAGACCCTTTAACCTCATGGACAGCAGCCATTTTGGAATCAAAACTAACTTGCAGTCTTACTGAGAGGAGGTGATACTGCATCAATAGGGAAAACCATAGCTAGGCAAGTTTATTCAGTGTCCAGTGCAGTGCTGAAGGACTCTTGTGCCTTATTATTATTATTAATATTACTACTGTATAATGTGTAGATGTACCAGCTGGGCATGCTCTTGTGCATTACTATTATTATTATTATTATTATTATTATTATTATTATTATTATTATATAATGTGTAGATGTACCGGCTGGGCATGCTCTTGTGCATTATTATTATTATTATTAGTAAAATACTAATAATAATAATATTAATACACAAGAGCATGCCCAGTCAGTACATCTACACATTATATAGTAATAATAATAATAATACACAAGAGCATGCCCAGCCGGTACATCTACACATTATATAGTAATAATAATAATAATAATAATAATGTAGAAGAGCATGCCCAGCCGGTACATCTACACATTATATAGTAATAATAATAATAATAATAATAATGCACAAGAGCATGCCCAGCCGGTACATATACACATTATATACTAATAATAATAATAATAATAATAATGCACAAGAGCATGCCCAGCCGGTACATCTACACATTATATAGTAATAATAATAATAATAATAAAGCACAAGACCTCCCCTGTGTCTCCCCCCCACTCCCCCCATGTGTCTCTCTCCCCCCCTCTCCCCTGTGTCTCCCCCCCCCACTCCCTCCCATGTGTCTCTCTCCCCCCTCTCCCCTGTGTCTCTCCCACCCTTCCCTGTGTCTCTACCCCCTCTCCCTTCTCCAGTGTTTCTTTCCGCCCTCTCCTGTGTCTTTTCCCCCTTCCCTCTTCCCTGGGTCACGCCCCCCTCCCGTGTGTCTCTACCCCCTCTCCCTTCCCGTGTTTTTTTCCCCCCTACCATGTGTCTTTCCCCCCTTCCCTCTCCCCTGTGTCTCTCCCCCCTCCTCTGTGTCTCTTCCCCCTTCTCCCCTGTGTCTCACCCCCTCTCCCCTGTGTCTCTACCCCCTCTCCCTTCCCCTGTGTTTCTTCCCCCCTCCTCTGTGTCTTTACCCCCTTTCCTCTCCCCGGTGTCTCCTCACCACTCCCTCCCATTAGTCTCTTCCCCCCTCTCCCCTGTGTCTCTACCCCCCACTCTCTCCTGTGTCTCTCCCCCCTCCCATGTTTCTCTTCCCCTCACCTCTCCCCTACCATGTTTCTCTTCCGCCCTCTGCCCTGTGTCTTCCTCCCCCTCTCCACTGTGTCTTCCTCCCCCTCTCCCCTCTCCTGTGTCTTCCTCTCCCTCTCCCCTGTGTTTCCTCCCCCTCTCCCCTCCCCTGTTAGCTTCTATACGCATACATACATACGATAAGAAATCTGGGGGGGGGGGTTACACCTTACCCCCCTCCCCCAGTTCCAACACCCATGTGTACTGTATAATATTGTATTGCATTATGTTAATTATATCACTAGTGACCTGCCTTGCACAAATGACGGGGCAATAAAGTTTGAAGCCATGGTAATGCTGTTTGCCACACAATGTGATGCTTTTTGTACTCTGAGGACCTTCGGCGCTCATTGTGAGCCTCTTCCCTCGTGTCCTTCATGTTTCGTGCTTTGCAAGGATCAATCTTCGTCGCTCATCGCAAAGACAGATATATAAGTACAGTGTTAAATATATAATTTTTTTTGTGCAGTGTAAATTAAAAAATGTATTCAGGTCTCAGAGCATAATAAAGTGATTTAGATTTGTAACTGCTTTGAGAGTGCTATCGCTGGCAGCCAATGAACAGTAATCCAGATATATAACTGCAGAGTAAAAAGTAAAACATTTTAGTGTAGTGTAAAGTCTACATTTTTATTTTCCATTACTAATTAATACTTATTAAATGAATGCACGATAATAACTATTGTGAATGAACAAATGTATTAGGAAGTGCGAAGCGTTAATGTATGTAAAGTAACGGCAGTGTAAAATAGGCTATTAAGCGTATTTTTTTATAGATTTTTTTTTAATAATAATTAATTAATTAATTACTAAAATACTTTACCTATTTGTAATTAATATATCCAGTGATTAATATCCTGAAGAGCTAACAATCAGTTTTGATTTTCCTGCAGCTTACAGTGTACATTTGGACTGTTGGTGACCTGAGGTGTAAGTGTCAGCAATGTGCGCAGTGCACGAGGGGAAACCGCTTGTATAGTCGTGTAACGCGCCATTTTAGATTTGTAATGTTATTAGTTGCAAGTTAGTGTTGTAAAATGGCGGCGATTGTGTATGTGTTACGCGGCTCGCCAGCAGTTTCCATTATTTCTAATAGTGTATTTTGTACCTCGTCTGTTCCTAGGTAAAAGTCGTACATGGCTGGCGATGTTTTGCGCGGTTTGGGGATGTGTAGCCTCGTTTTAATTTTTTCCGGACGCCATTTTTTTTTGTCGCTTAGCCAATTTACAAGTGCCAACTGGGGAAGACGTTGCAGATATCACATATATAGTTGTGAGCAGGTGGGTTGTTGCTAACGCTGCGGGCTTGCGAAGCCAGGGCCAGAGTTGCTGGCAAGGAGCGCCGAAGGCTCCCACGTCGGCTGCAATGAGCCGCAGGCGGGACTTACACCATCAAATTTACGGACTTACCATCCAAAAATACGGGACTTAGAAAAAAAAACATTACGAGCTCACAAAAATACGACCTTAACGCCCGAACCGCGCGCACTTAAAAACATTTAAAACACAATAGATACACACAACAAACACATAAAAAGCTTACCCACAGCAAGGCGGCACCGAGGACCTCTGCAAGTGAAGTTACACCTCCATTTAAGTCCAAATTCATGAGTTTAGACACCCGAAAATCACCTAAGTGAGAGAAAAAATGGCCGTTGAAAAAAAGAAAACAAGGCTACAGGACCCTAAACACGCAAAACACATACGGATTTTCCTAAAAAGCCGTACAAGGTAAAGATACACTATTAACAAGGACGCTAAATCATCCACACCCGCGTAACACATACACATTCCCCGCCATTTTACAACACTAACTTACACAATGCAGAAGTACCCAGCTACCCTAACGGCTTCCCCTCGCGCACGCAGCCTATTTACACTACACACTGCGCACATTGCTGACACTTACACAGCAGCTCCACAGCACTGAAAACCTACATTGTATGCTGCAGGAACATGAAAACAGATTGTCAGCTCTTCAGCACAATGCTTCCTGCATATATTACTTACAAATAGGTAAAGTATATTCATTTAGTTATTATTTCATTAGCATACAAAAATACATATACACAAAAAAAACATTATCACATTAAACATAAAAGCCATTCACTGCGCACCTCACAACGAGCGCCAACGCTGCTCATAGCACACAAAGCCTTGCAATAAGCGCAAAAAACACATCACCGCCGACCAAAGAATAACAGCAAAAGCGCCTATCAGAAAAAAAATACAACCAACAGCCTCGCAATGAGCGCCGAAGGATCTCCGACCGCCAACAAAATGAATGTCTCGTCCAAACACCATTACCTGCCTTACAATCTTATTGCCGCCATTTTTTGACGGGCAAGTCGCTAGTAAATATATAAAGATCAAGATAATAAAAGTATCAGGAAATGTAACACAAAGATGCACGCGCGTCTGAATAATACGACAAATACGGATTTTTGTCATAAATCATATGATCGCAGTATTGGGTCATAAACCCTAAACACTGGAATCTGTTACATACAATTTACTGATGATGTCATTAATGGGCTTCAAGGGGGGGGGGGGGGTTCATACTTTTTGAGCGGTGCAAATCCAACATACGCAGAGTGGAAACGCCACATCTGTGGGACACACACAAAGGGGTTCACTTTGGGAGAAAAAACAAACAAATATGAAATATTTAATAATCATATTTTGATGTTACCAACAAATAAGGAAACGAAACTGAGGGTATTATATCTAATAGTAGCAAGCCTGGGAGTACTGGGAGTAATAATACTGCAGCAAGAGGTCAGGACTAATGTCACCTATAGACCCCCAGACAGATAAAGGTCAGTACTAATGTCCCTCTATAGACCCCCAGTCAGATAAAGGTCAGTACTAATGTCCCTCTATAGACCCCCAGTCAGATAAAGGTCATTACTAATGTCCCTCTATAGACACCCAGTCAGATAAAGGTCAGTACTAATGTAACCTATAGACCCCCAGTCATATAAAGGTCATTACTAATGTCCCTCTATAGACACCCAGTCAGATAAAGGTCAGTACTAATGTCACTCTATAGACCCCCAGTCATATAAAGGTCAGTACTAATGTCACTCTATAGACCCCCCAGTCAGATAAAGGTCATTACTAATGTCCCTCTATAGACACCCAGTTAGATAAAGGTCAGTACTAATGTCCCTCTATAGACCCCCAGTCATATAAAGGTCAGTACTAATGTCCCTCTATAGACCCCCAGTCATATAAAGGTCAGTACTAATGTCCCTCTATAGACCCCCAGTCATATAAAGGTCAGTACTAATGTCACTCTATAGACCCCCAGTCAGATAAAGTTTTGAAATGTTTCTTGGATAGCATTGGGGCTAAAGGAGGTTTGGCCATCAGGTAGTCTAAAGATACCGTATATTATGTCCTCTCTTGGGGGGTAAAGACACTAATAATTCCTCCAATAATAATAATAACCTCCTGGTTAGCCCATTGGGTTATCTGTTAAAAAGAGTGGTGCAGAGACTGTGGGGGCTGTTAGCCTCCTTATCCCCGTGTGGCCGTTTAGAATCCCTGCTGCTGCATGTTTCAGCTTTATTAAGGTGTAATTGTACAGCGTTTGACTCAAGTAGCTGCCTGTGCTGGGTCAGTTTGGCTTAGTTGCTGGGCCCTTTTCCTGCCAAGATGGCGACTGTCAGTCCATGGGCCTCTATGTCCCCTTCACTTGTCCCCGCTTGTGTGCTTATTTGGGATGGCCGGCCTTTATATCTCCGGCCCGTGGCCTTGTAAGGGGCGCCCCCTTAATCTCTGAGTGTGGATATGCAGGGATGGGGCGTTGAATCAGGCCTACCTTCTTCTCTGCTCGCTGCAAGATCAACAATACCTAATTTTTCAGGCATGTGTACATGCCTAATTTTTCTGGCCTCTGGTGCTGCACTTTGGCTTCAACAACCAAACCCAAAAAAAAGGCACATAACAGGGATTAAACTGATAGGAGTAGTACTACTTAACACACCACTCATATGTGGTGTAACAGTAGTGTACAT